>CM056601.1:11917538-12150373 GCA_029721355.1 Tegillarca granosa | reverse complement strand
TATATACACGTACGACAAAACTTGGTATTTAGTGTTAGGAGAGAGGAGAGAGAGAGAGAGAGAGAGAGAGAGAGAGAGAGAGAGAGAGAGGGGTCAATTATTAGGACGGTTTAGTTCCCCTTTCTCATAAGAAGTAGTTTTGCTGTCTCATCACTTGACTTAGTTTTCGGGTTAAGCTTGTTGTTACCTTGTCTACGTGACATGAAGTTTCCAGATTAAAATTGATGCGGTTTTAGAAGCCTTGGATTTATTTCTTGAATTTGTATTTTAACAGATAAAAATAACAAAGCTGTTTTAATTTGATGTTTTATTTATATATTTTGATGTATAATACTCTATAAAACGGCATAAAGAAATAAGTAAAAAAAAAAATAAACAAGCATCGATATTTTCTCCTTAGTGAATCCTGAAACAACTACTAATTAAGACCGATAACGGTTTGCAAATTTCGATTAATTTGTGATTTCATTACAAGCGTGGTTACAAATTCATACATATGGATAACTTTGCATGAAATTCTGAAAATTGACACTAAGAAATGCAGCCCGTGTGTGAAAAATATAAATTTTAGATACTGTGAATGGGACGCAAATTAAGCAGATTAACAGTGCTTTCGTTAACTTTTAAAAAAATTAATTCTTAGACTAAAATGGGAGATTTTATCGTATTTGAATTATCCGTTTCGATTATTGTGTCAACCTGTCAATAGTTCCAAAGACGTTGCCACTAGTGCCGTGACATTGTACAGCACATTGATAGTGATGTCTGATTCTATAGACATGAAAGAGAGCGTCCATCGGATATTCGGTGGGCCCCGCGCAAAATCAAGACGTTTCTGTATTTTGCCCTTTAAAATTTACCTATACGAGAATAATTTAGTTTTGAATCGCTACAAAGACAACACTTACCACAATTTTCAGTCAAAAGGAAAGCCGCCATTTTCTTTTTGTACATCGTTTGTTTCCGTCTCTTTTCGTCATAGGTCGTATATCGGAAGCTGCTGATTGGCTGAATTTATACATTTATACATCTCTGGAAAGGTCTAACTATGTTGAGCTAACGGTGTCGTATACATAGCCGATTTTCGGGTCCCAATAATTCGGTTTTAGACGAGACGTTATTTTAAGTTTATTTGAAAGAAATATCAAATTGACCACAAGACTTTTGGAGACCCAACAATATTAATGGGTCGTGTCCCAATTAATGGCAAATGACCCAATAGTTAGGTGAAGACCCAATATTTCGAGTATGAAAATCATGAACGTCCCAATACTTATGCAAGTTTAAAACTATATATATATATATATATATAGATATATATATATATATATAGATATATAGATATATATATATATATATATATATATATATATATATATATATATATATATATATATTTCTTGGTACCAATAAGCTTGATTTCTTTTAATCAAATCGATTTTGTTCTAGAAAGAGATGTCCGAGTGGTTTAAATCGCGAACTTAAGACATCACAGTGATTTTGTTGTCAGAATGGTTTAAATCGCGCACTTACTGATCACAGTGACTAAGGTGTCCGTGTGGTTTAAAGCGCGAACTTAAGACATCACAGTGATTTTGTTGTCAGAATGGTTTAAATCGCACACTTACTGATCACAGTGACTACGGTGTCCGTGTGGTTTAAAGCGCGAACTTACTGATCACAGTGACTACGGTGTCCGAGTGGTTTAAAGCCCGCACTTACTGATCACAGTGACTACGGTGTCCGTGTGGTTTAGAGCCCGCACTTACTGATCACAGTGACTACGGTGTCCGTGTGGTTTAAATCGCGAACTTACTGATCACAGTGACTACGGTGTCCGAGTGGTTTAAAGCCCGCACTTACTGATCACAGTGACTACAGTGTCCGTGTGGTTTAAAGCCCGCACTTACTGATCACAGTGACTACGGTGTCCTAGTGATTTAAATCGCGCACTTACTGATCACAGTGACTACGGCGTCCGAATGGTTTAAATCGCGCACTTACTGATCACAGTGACTACGGTGTCCGTGTTGTTTAAATTGCGCACTTACGGATCACAGAGTCTATAGTGTCCGAGTGGTTTAAATCGCGCACTTACTGATCACAGTGGCTACGGTGTCCGTGTGGTTTAAATTGCGCACTTACGGATCACTGTGACTACGGTGTCCGAGTGGTTTAAATCGCGCACTTACGGGTCACAGTGACTACGGTGTCCTAGTGGTTTAAATCGCACACTTACGGGTCACAGTGACTACGGTGTTCGAGTGGTTTAAAGCGCTAACTTACGGATCACAGTGACTACGGCGTCCAAGTGATTTTAATTGCGCACATACACATCACAGTGACTACAGTGTCCGAGTGGTTTAAATTGCGCACTTACGGATCACAGAGTCTATAGTGTCCGAGTGGTTTAAATCGCGCACTTACTGATCACAGTGGCTACGGTGTCCGTGTGGTTTAAATTGCGCACTTACGGATCACTGTGACTACGGTGTCCGAGTGGTTTAAATCGCGCACTTACGGGTCACAGTGACTACGGTGTCCTAGTGGTTTAAATCGCACACTTACGGGTCACAGTGACTACGGTGTTCGAGTGGTTTAAAGCGCTAACTTACGGATCACAGTGACTACGGCGTCCAAGTGATTTTAATTGCGCACATACACATCACAGTGACTACAGTGTCCGAGTGGTTTAAAGCGCGCACTTACGGATCACAGTGACTACGGTGTCCGAGTGGTTTAAATCGTGCACTTACAGATCACAGTGACTACGGTGTCCGAGTGGTTTAAACCGCGCAGTTACAGGTAACAGCGTCAGTTGTATTCACTTGGACAGTATTTTGTGTAAGGATGCTTGTTAGTTTGCTTACAGAAGTAGATGGTTGACTTTGGTTATATCAGGTTTTATTTAATGGTGTTGAACGCTCCATTCGTTGATATTTAGGCGCTCATTTCTGAGATGTAGGGGGAACCGGCAAAATAACTTGCGAAATATCTAACACTAGGATATTTGCCGTTTGGGTTTCTGAACGTGACGGGGGTCCTTATTAACCCGAGAGATAACTCACGTTATAGTTTCCAGGTTAGTTTGTTTTTTACCTATTCTTTGTTCAATTGTATACTCTTCCGGTAGGTAGGTCACTTTATTTTTGTCCATCCAGAACTTATAAAATCCAATTCTCTTTAACCCGATCCAGACAGGAATAGGCACTATTTGAGATCTGAAAGTAACCAAAACATCAGATGATGATAATAATAATAATAATAATAATAATAATAATAATAATAATAATAATAATAATGTGGTCAGGACCAAGTTCAAAAAACCACTGTGGTAGCTTGGTTGGTTGAGTGCTCGCTCCGTAAGTGGGAGGTCGTGGGTTGGAACCCCGACCGGGTCTGACCCAAGACTTGAAAGTGGGTAGTGGCTGTTCTTTCACCAGGCACTCAGTATTACGAAATGAAAGTCGCGGTTCTTTCAGATGGGAACTTAAAATGAACGAGGCCCCGTGTCAAGGTAGGCGTGGCACGATAAAAAAAAAAAACCCTGCTGTATAAACGCACAGGTCACGTCTCGATATGAGTGAAATATTCTTGACTGTGACGTTAAACACCATTACTCAACTCAACTCCAATTTCCAAAATCTGGTTTACTAAATTTAAATCTAGTAAATTTTGTCAATTGTTTAAGAACCTATGCATTTTTTACAAAACTAAATTCAGTTGGTATATCTTTTGAATTAATAAAATTATTAATATTTTTCTATATAAAAAAGTAGTTTGTCGGGACAACTGTAATTATTAAAGAAGCTTTGCAAGTTTTCCCCGATTTAGAACTGCACAATACTTAATCAGTAATATTTAGTCACGGTTCATTTATAAATAGCTAAAATGCATGTAGTAACTAAAGAACAACGGATAATTTCCAGATGATTGACCATTTCAGTATACTTATGTAGCTATGTCCTTAAGAGCCATAATTAAAAAAAACATATATCAAAATTATTATAATATCTATATCTATAATATTCAAATATACATGTCAATGCAAAATATTATAAGATAATCCACGATTTTATTATTCTTTAGCAGCTATGACCTTGACCTTTGAACATATGATTTTGAATTGTATATAAAAACGTTTGTCATATCATTAGCAACAATATTCAAAGTACATGTACATGCCTAAACAAAAAGTTAATAGTTTTCAAGATAATTAACGTTATGCAGCTATGACCTTGACCTTTGAACTTATATTACCTTGATCCATATATCAAATGATTGTCATATCTATACCTACAATATTCTAATATACTTGCCTATAAAAACAGTTTTCAAGCTTCTACTAAATTTTAGTATTTTCAAGCAAACAATATCATTTCAGGGGCAACAACTCCTACATAAATTTCCATAATGTCACGAAACTTGGTACCATGTTAGATTTTGTCATTCTGAACATGTTTGTAATGTATTGTTTTTATCTATCTCTTATAGTTTCAACAAAGTAGCACCAAACTGCAAAAATCACAAACTAGGTTTATGACCTTGATCTTTGACTTTGACCCAATTTTGAAGGTCATCCCAAGAAAATAATAAAACTTCAAACCCTATGTTAATGCTAGTCGAAATTGTGAATTTATAAAAATTTGAAAGCATTTTATGATATTTTTAATTAAACAAAAGACGCGTAACATATTATTTGGTCGAATCACAATTTGTACAAACTATATACATAAGACATCGGAGAAGCTAGATCACAGTTATCTACTTTCTACAGTTATGGCAACCAAAAGTGCAGATTTGAAAAGCACCCTTCTGTTAACCCTTCCTGTGGAGTTTGATCAATATTGGCCTAGTAGTTTCTGAGAAGATGTCGAAAAAATAAACTACAGTCGCACACACACACACACACACACACACACACACACACACACACACACACACACACACACACACACACATGTACATACGGACACTGTTGCGCTATGCCATAAGCTCATAGGGCCTAAAGGACAGGTGAGCTAAAATGAAATTTTAGAAGAAAATGTACATACAACATGTCCTGAACAAACATGTTTTCTTCCTCACTCATTATACTGAGAAATGTGGCGTTCATTTCTCTACAGTTGTTGTTGGCCTTTGAGAACGTCACACCACCAGCCTCTGTGATCAGTATATACTGATGATCTCCAAATCTCACCCAGCAGTCTCTATCTGAAATAACAGACAATTTACAGTGAGAACGTCACACAACCAGCCTCTGTGATCAGTATATACTGATAATCTCCAAATCTCACCCAACAGTCTCTATCTGAAATAACAGACATTTTACAGTGACAACGTCAAACTATCAGCCTCTGTGATCAGTATATACTGATAATCTCTAAATCTCACCCAGCAGTCTCTATCTGAAATAACAGACAATTTACAGAGAACGTCACACCGTCAGCCTCTGTGATCAGTATATACTGATAATCTCTAAATCTCTCCTAGTTGTCTCTATCTGAAAAAACAGAATATTGACAATGAGAACGTCACACCGCCAGCCTCTGTGATCAGTATATACTGATAATCTCCATATCTCTCCCAGCAGTCTCTATCTGAAATAACAGAATATTGACAATGAGAACGTCAAACAACCACCCTCTGTGATCAGTATATACTGATAGTCGCCAAATCTCCCCCAGCAGTCTCTATCTGAAATAACAGAATATTGACAATGAGAACGTCAAACAACCACCCTCTGTGATCAGTATATACTGATAGTCGCCAAATCTCCCCCAGCAGTCTCTATCTGAAATAACAGACAATTTACAGTGACAACGTCAAACTATCAGCCTCTGTGATCAGTATATACTTATAATCGCCAAATCTCTCCCAGCAGTCTCTATCTGAAATAACAGACAATTAACAGTGAGAACGTCACATCACCAGCCTCTGTGATCAGTATATACTGATAATCTCCAATTCTCACCAAGCAGTCTCTATCTGAAATAACAGACAATTTACAATGAGAACGTCACACCACCAGCCTCTGTGATCAGTATATACTGGTAATCTCCAAATCTCACCCAACAGTCTCTATCTGAAATAACAGACAATTTACCGTGAGAACGTCACACCACCAGCCTCTGTGATCAGTATATACTGATAATCTCAAAATCTCACCCAGCAGTCCCTTTCTGAAATAACAGACAATTTACAGTGAGAACGTCACACCACCAGCCTCTGTGATCAGTATATACTGATAATCTCCAAATCTCAGCCAGCAGTCTCTATCTGAAATAACAGAAATTTTTAGTGAGAACGCCACACCACCAGCCTATGTGATCAGTGCCACTGCGGTAGCTCAGTTGGTAGAGTGCTCGCTCCGTAAGTGGAAGGTTGTGGGTTCGAACCACGGCCGGTAGTGGCTGTTCTTTCGCCAAGCACTCGGCATTACGAAATTAAAGTCACGGTTCTTTCGGATTGGAACTTAAAATAAACGAGGTCCCGTGTCATGGCAGGCATGGCACGATAAAGAACCCTGCTGTATAATGCCATCAGCGCAACGCACAGGCAAAATTTCTGCATTTTCGCTTATAGCTGGCGTCGTCTCGATATAAGTGAAATATTCTTGACTGGGACGTTAAACACCATTACTCAACTCAACTCAACTCAACTGTATACTGATATACTAAAAAATGGAAAATAGATATACAATGTCCAGAACATGTCAAAACTTGACAATTTTAGGAAACAACAAGAAACCTTTATACATAGATATCACTGATTACGATTCATCAAAAAAAAAAAAAATAATAAAAAGGTTTGATCGAACTTTTTGTGATAATTATATAATAACTTTTTTTTTTTATAAAAATGTTTCATTTACACCAAAAAAAAGAAAGAAAGAAAGAAAGAAAAAAAGAAAGAAAGAAAAGAAAGAAAGAAAGAAGAAAGAAACAAAAGAAAGAAAAAAATTAAAGTTTAAACTTTTAAACTTTTAATTAAACTTTTATTGACAAAACAGAAGAAAATGACGACGAATTTTATCAAACAGTTAAATTTTGACTTACCAATAACCGCCAATACTGAATAAATTCCAAAAATTATCAGCAAATATAACAAAATTTGTCTCTTTTTACTCATGTTTAAAGGTATCTTCAACAATTATCCATTATATAAATGCTAAAATCATCAATTCCTGTAAATCATTGTGATGTTACATCCTGAAAGGCGAAATACTAACAAAACTAAAACTAGGTGGTGTTCGCTAAGAACCAATATTTCCTTGTTGTAAGAACACTAAACCCAAAAGAAGAGATAAATACGAAAATAAGGAGAAAGGACAGAAATGCGACAGCGCAAAGTCACGAAAAAAAGCGACGGCAAACGGTCGGATATTTAGCAAGGATAATCAAAATTTGTCCTAACCCGACACCTCAGCTTCTCGATACCCGTATATTGGTGTAATAACACGAGTAATAGGATTTAATTACCAGTGTATCTGGCTTGAAGTTGTAATAAACAAATCCACAAACCTTTTTTATGACCCGGAAATGTCATTCTTATTGCAGCGGAAATCAATGTACAACATAACAATGGCCGAATCTATCGGCTATGTAATAAAACTTATCCTATATTTATTAGATTTAACATTTAAATTGTAATAAGGTTTTTTTATTACCGCAAAATTTGGCCATAAAATGTATTTGAAAACAAGAAACGTGAAAATCCAGATGAAGACAATGGATTTCTATTTGTATGCAGTTACTAAATCTAGTCATGTAGTAAAGTTAACGTGTGCGATCAATGTAATATTTTGTGCACTTTACACCAGACGGAATAATTAAGAACAAATAAAAGAGACACACAATGAAACCATTCATTGATAACTTAAAGCAATCAGTACCATAATGTCGTCGTAGACATTTTCACAATATTTTATTTTTGAACACCATAAAATAAAACACAACATTTCACAGCTAATTAACTTCTACCCCGTCTTTGCAATTAGGAATCTGGTCCTCAGTTGACTGTACACTGATCTGAAATATTTTCATCAATACTTTAAAGCTTTCAAGTCTTCAACTTCGGTATGGTCAAAGTACTTTTACTATATATAATTATAAAATACCACGACTTCAGACGACCACTATAGCAAATATCCAATGGAGTGATATGAGTATTAATGGTAAATGTTGTTACTTGAAAAAAATTACATTGCTGTCAAACATGCCGCTCGCTGTTACTTCATAAGAATGTTGTTGCTGCGAAGCGGTTGATGTTGCTACATCAAAAGAAGATTGTTCCTACCAAAAGTGTTGTTACTTCAAAAGAATGTTTTTGCTGTCAAACCGTGGTTGTTGCTACTTCAAAAGGGCGTTGTTGCTGTCAAACGGTGGATGTTGTTACTTCAAAAGAATGTTGTTAATTCAAAAAATATGTTATTGTCGTTAAACCGTGGGTGTTGCTTCTTCAAAAGAATGTTATTGCTGTCAAACGATGAGTGATGTTACTTTGTAAGAATGTTGTTGCTGTCAAACGATGAGCGTTGTTACTTTAAAAGAATGATGTTGCTGTCAAACGGTAGGTGTTGTTAATTCAAAAAATGTTATTGCTGTCAAACCCTGAGTGTTGCTACTTCAAAAAGATTGTTGCTCTCAAACAATGGATGTTGTTACTTCAAAAGAATGTTGTTGCTGTCAAACGATGGGCGTTGTTACTTTGAAAGAAGGTTGTTGCTGTCAAACGGTCGGTGTTGTTAATTAAAAAAAATGATATTGCTGTCAAACCGTGGGTGTTGCTTCTTCAAAAGAATGCTGTTGCTGTCAGAATGCTGCTGCTGTCAAACGGTGGGCGTTGTTTCTTTAAAAGAATGATGTTGCTGTCAAACAGTGGGTGTTGTTACTTTAAAAGAATGTCGTTGCTGTCAAACGGTGGATGTTTTTTCTTTAAAAGAATATTGTTGCTGTCAAACGCTGGGTGTTGTTTCTTTAAAAGAATGATGTTGCTGTCAAACGGTGGGTGTTGTTACTTTAAAAGAATGTTGTTGCTGTCAAACGGTGTGTTGTTTTTTAAAGAATGTTGTTGCTGTCACACGGTGGGCGTTGTTATTTCTAAAGAAAATTGTTGTTGTCAAATGTAGGGTACTGTTACTTTAAAAGAATGCCGTTGCTGTCAAACGATGGATGTTTTTTCTTTAAAAGAATATTGTTGCTGTCAAACACTGGGTGTTTTTTCTTTTTTAGAATGCTGTTGCTGTCAAACGGTGTGTGTTCTTATTTTAAAGAAAGTTGTTGCTGTCAAACGTTGGGCGTTGTTATTTTTTAAAGAAAATTGTTGCTGTCAAACGGTGGGCGTTGTAACTTTAAAAGAATGTTGATGCTGTCAAACGTAGGGTATTGTTACCTTAAAAGAATGTTGTTGCTGTCAAACGATTGATGTTGTTTTTTTATAAGAATATGTTGTTGCTGACAAACAGTTAGTGTTGTTACTTCAAAAGGATGTTATTGCTGTCAAATGATGGGTGTTGTTTCTTTATAAGAGTATGATGTTTCTGTCAAACAGCGAGTGTTGTTACTTCAAAAGAATGCTGTTGCTGTCAAAAGATAGATTTTGATACTTCAAAAGAATGTTGTTGCTCCCGTACGGTGGATGTTGTTTCTTAAAACAATGTTATTGCTGTCAAACGGTGAGTGTTGTTACTATAAAAGAATTATTTTACTGCCAAACGGTGTATGACATGGACCATTGTTTGATGTTTGAATGTTGTTGCTGTCAAACATCGAATGTTGCTGTTTTAAAGTCAAGGTAACTTTATCGAACGGTGGATGTTGCTGTTATTTTTAAACAATGGATGTTGTTATTTTAGAAAACCAGCGTTTTTAAACAATTTTTATTTTTATAGTTCAATGAAATGGCGAAATGGCGACAGAGTATAAGTAAAAATCTTCTGACTGCAATCAACCAATGAAAATGATCCGTATTCAATCACTGCATCGTTTGACATCTATTTCATTTTCATTTATATAGAGTTAATATAATATATACTGGTTCTATTAAGGTGAAATGTCGTGTACAAAATACCGAAATGAATTAATTAAAGTTCACACAACGAACTCAGTAACACTGCTGATTTAAAGTGAGATTATAACCTTATAAAATAGTCAGATAAAATCTAATCAGACAAACAAAGTGTTTAACTGTGAATAATACATGATGTAGAGGCCGCTACAGCAACAGATATTACAAGGTGGCGCATCCCCGACAACATAAAAACAATACATGGTGGAGCATCCCCGACAACAGACAACATAAAAACAAATGATAAAAGGTGGCACATCCCTGACCATATGTGCACGGACTCAACAACAGATAATTCAAGGTGAAGCCCACCCGGTAACATAAAAATAAACAATTAAAGGTAGCGCATCCTCAAACGATACAAGGTGGCACATCTTCGAGCATACTTACAATAACTCAACACCAGATAAAACAAGGCAAAAAATACTCGACAACATAAAAATAAAACAAAAAAGGTAGCAAATCCCCGACAACATTAAATAAACAATTTAAGGAAGCACATCCTCAAACGATACAAGGTGGTACATCTCCGGGCATACTTGCAATAACTCAAAAACAGATATGACAAGGTGGCATATCCCAAATCTTACTTTTACTGACTTAACCACAGAAAGCAATAGAAATACAAGGTGGTACATCCGCGAACTTACTTGTAATAACTTTGCAACAGAACATACAAATTGCATATACCCGACCATACTTGTACTAACTCAACAGCAGAAAATACAAGGTGGTATTAACCCGAGCAAACTTGTACTGACTCAGTCACAGAAAGCTACATAAAATACAAGGTGACGCATCCCAAACAACAAACATTTGGCACATCCCCGACCATATATGTACTAACCCTACCACAGACAATACAAGGAGGTACATACCCAGCCATACTTGTACTAACCTAACAAAAGATTATACAAGGTAGCACATCCCCGAACTTAAATGTACTAACTCAGCAACAGAAAATACAATTTGGCATATATCGACCATACTTGTACTAACTCAACAACAGACAATTCCAGGTGGCATATACTCTGACAAATTTGTACTAACTTAAAAACAGACAAAACAAGGTAGCACATATCCCCGACGATACTTGTACTAACTAAACAACAGACAATACAAGTTGGTAAATCTCCGAACATACTTGCACTAACTCAACAAGAGAAAATACTTGTTGAGTACTCAACATACTTGTACTAACTCAACAACAGACAATACAAGTTAGTACCTCTCAACAAGAGAAAATACAAGGTGGCATATACCTCACTATACATGTACTAACTCATCAACAGACAATACAAGGTGGCACATACCCCGACGATACTTGTATTAACTCAACAACTATCAAAATAAGTTGGTAAATCTCCGAACATACTAGCACCAACTCAACAAGAGAAAATATAAGGTGGCATATACCTCACCATACAAACTCATCAACAGACAATACAAGGTGGCACATACCCCGACGATACTTGTACTAACTCAGCAACAGACAATACAAGTTGGTAAATCTCCGAACACACTTGCACTAACTAACAAGAGAAAATATAAGGTGGCATATACCTCACCAAACTTGTACTAACTCAACAACAGACAATACAAGTTAGTACCTCTCAACAAGAGAAAATACAAAGTGGCATATACCTCACCATACATGTACTAACTCATCAACAGACAATACAAGGTGGCACATACCCCGACCATACTTGTATTAACTCAACAACTATCAAAATAAGTTGGTAAATCTCCGAACATACTAGCACTAACTCAACAAGAGAAAATATAAGGTGGCATATACCTCACCATACATGTATTAACTCAACAACAGACAATACAAGGTGGCACATCTCCGAACATACTTGCACTAACTAAACAAGAGAAAATACAAGGTGGAATATACCCGAACATACTTATACTATCTTAACAACAAACAATTCAAGGTGTACAATACTTGTACTGACTAAACAACAGACAATACCTGGTGGCTTATACCCAACCAAACTTATACTAATTCGGTCACAAAAAACTACAAATAATACAAGGTGGCACATCCCAACCAACATAACAACAAATATTACAAGGTGGCATATCCCCGACCATATTTGTACTAGCTCAACAACCGACAATACAAGGTGGCACATACCCGTCCAAACTTGTTCTGACTCAACAACAGACAATACAAGGTAGCACATACCCGACCATATATGTACTAACTTTACAAGTGGCTAATACCCGAACATACATGTACTACCTCATCAACAGACAAAACAAGGTGGCTGATACCCTACCAAACTTATACTAACTCGGCCACAGAAAGCTACATACAAAACAAGGTGACACACCCCCGACCATACTTGTACTGACTCAACAACAGACAATATTTGGTGGCTAATACCCGACCAAATTTGTACAGACTCAGTCACAGAAAGCTACATACAATACAAGGTAAAACATCGCCAACAACATAACAACAAACATTACAAGGTGGCACATCCCCGACCGTATTTGTATTATCCAAATAACAGACAATACAAGTTGGCACTAAACAGTAATTATTCATGGTTTAAATGATATATAAACATTATCTATAAACACATGTTGCTGTGGCAGTATCTATAAACATAGGTTATTGTGGCAGTATCTATAAACATAGGTTTCTGTGGCAGTATCTATAAACACATGTTACTGTGGCATTATCTATAAACATATGTCACTGTGGCAGTATCTATAAACACATGTGACTGTGGCAGTATCTATGAAAACACGTTACTGTGGCAGCATCTATAAACACATGTTACTGTGGCAGTATCTATAAACATAGGTTACTGTTGCAGTTTCTATAAACACATGTTACTGTGGCATTATCTATAAACATATGTCACTGTGGCAGTATCTATAAACACATGTGACTGTGGCAGTATCTATGAACACACGTTACTGTGGCAGCATCTATAAACACATGTTACTGTGGCATTATCTATAAACATAGGTTACTGTTGCAGTATCTATAAACACATGTGACTGTGGCAGTATCTATGAACACACGTTACTCTGGCAGCATCTATAAACACATGTTACTGTGGCAGTATCTATAAACACATGTTGCTGTAGCAGTATCTATTAACACATGTTACTGTGGCAGTATCTATAAACAAATGTTACTGTGTCAGTATCTATAAACACATGTTACTTTGTCAGTATCTATAAACACATGTGACTGTGGCAGTATCTATAAACACATGTGACTGTGTCAGTATCTATTAACACATGGTACTGTGTCAGTATCTATAAACACATGTTACTGTGTCAGTATCTATAAACACATGTTACTTTGTCAGTATCTATTAACACATGTGACTGTGGCATTATCTATAAACATATGTGACTGTGGCAGTATCTATAAACACATGTGACTGTGGCAGTATCTATAAACATAGGTTACTGTTGCAGTATCTATAAACACATGTGACTGTGGCAGTATCTATGAACACACGTTACTGTGGCAGCATCTATAAACACATGTTACTGTTACTGTATCTATAAACACATGTTGCTGTAGCAGTATCTATTAACACATGGTACTGTGGCAGTATCTATAACCACATGTTACTGTGTCAGTATCTATAAACACATGTTACTGTGTCAGTATCTATAAACACATGTTACTTTGTCAGTATCTATTAACACATGTGACTGTGGCAGTATCTATAAACACATGTTACTGTGGCAGAATCTATAAACACATGTTACTTTGTCAGTATCTATAAACACATGTTACTGTGTCAGTATCTATTAACATATGTCACTGTGGCAGTATCTATAAACATAGGTTACTGTTGCAGTATCTATAAACACATGTGACTGTTGCAGTATCTATAAACATAGGTTACTGTTGCAGTATCTATAAACACATGTGACTGTGGCAGTATCTATAAACATAGGTTACTGTTGCAGTATCTATAAATACATGTTACTGTGGCAGTATCTATAAACATATGTCACTGTGGCAGTATCTATAACCACATGTTACTGTGGCAGAATCTATAAACACATGTTACTTTGTCAGTATCTATAAACACATGTTACTGTGGCAGAATCTATAAACACATGTTACTTTGTCAGTATCTATAAACACATGTTACTGTGTCAGTATCTATTAACATATGTCACTGTGGCAGTATCTATAAACATAGGTTCTTGTTGCAGTATCTATAAACACATGTGACTGTTGCAGTATCTATAAACACATGTTACTGTGGCAGTATCTATAAACATATGTCACTGTGGCAGTATCTATAACCACAATTTACTGTGGCAGTATCTATAAACACATGTTTCTGTGGCAGTATTTATTTACACATGTCACTGTGGCAGTATCTATAAACATAGGTTACTTTTGCAGTATCTATAAACACATGTGACTGTTGCAGTATCTATAAACACATGTTACTGTGGCAGTATCTATAAACATATGTCACTGTGGCAGTATCTATAACCACATGTTACTGTGGCAGTATCTATAACCACATGTTACTGTTGCACTATCTATAACCACATGTGACTGTGGCAGTATCTATAACCACATGTTACTGTGGCAGTATCTATAAACATATGTCACTGTGGCAGTATCTATAACCACATGTTACTGTGGCATTATCTAAAAAAACATGTGACTGTTGCAGTATCTATAAACATATGTCACTGTGGCAGTATCTATAAACACATGTTACTTTGTCAGTATCTATTAACACATGTCACTGTGGCAGTATCTATAAACATAGGTTACTGTTACAGTATCTATAAACACATGTGACTGTTGCAGTATCTATAAACACATGTCACTGTGGCAGTATCTATAAACATAGGTTACTGTTGCAGTATCTATTAACACATGTGACTTTGGCAGTATCTATAAACACATGTCACTGTGGCAGTATCTATAAACATATGTCACTGTGGCAGTATCTATAAACACATGTTACTTTGTCAGTATCTATAAACACATGTCACTGTGGCAGTATCTATAAACATAGGTTACTCTTGCAGTATCTATTAACACATGTGACTGTTGCAGTATCTATAAACACATATTACTGTGGCAGTATCTATAAACATATGTCACTGTGGCAGTATCTATAAACACATGTTACTTTGTCAGTATCTATAAACACATGTGACTGTTGCAGTATCTATAAACACATGTTACAGTGGCAGTATCTATAAACATATGTCACTGTGGCAGTATCTATAACCACATAATACTGTGGCAGTATCTATAAACACATGGTACTTTGTCAGTATCTATAAACACATGTGACTGTGGCATTATCTATAAACACATGTTACTGTGGCAGTATCTATAAACACATGTGACTGTGTCAGTATCTATAAACACATGTGACTGTGGCATTATCTATAAACATATGTCACTGTGGCAGTATCTATAAACACATGTTACTGTGTCAGTATCTATAAACACATGTGACTGTGGCAGTATCTATAAACATAGGTTACTGTTGCAGTATCTATTAACACATGTGACTGTGGCATTATCTATAAACACATGTTACTGTGGCAGTATCTATAAACATAGGTTACTGTTGCAGTATCTATTAACACACGTTACTGTGGCAGTATCTATAAACACATGTTACTGTGGCAGTATCTATAAACATAGGTTACAGTTGCAGTATCTATTAACACACGTTACTGTGGCAGTATCTATAAACACATGTTACTGTGGCAGTATCTATAAACACATGTTACTGTGGCAGTATCTATTAACACATGGTACTGTGGCAGTATCTATAACCACATGTTACTGTGGCAGTATCTATAAACACATGTTACTGTGGCAGTATCTATTAACACATGGTACTGTGGCAGTATCTATAACCACATGTTACTGTGGCAGTATCTATAAACACATGTGACTGTGTCAGTATCTTTAATGACATATTACTGTTGCAGTATATAAAAACATATGTTACTGTGGCAGTATCTATATACACATGTTACAGTGTCAGTTTTTATAAACACATGTGACTGTGTCAGTACTATAAACACATGTGACTGTTTCTGTATCTATAAACACATGTTAATGTGGTAGTATCTATATAGACACGCGTTACTTCGGTTGTACGCATGTTACTGCGACAGGATTAGCTTTGGCGAACAATGTTATCTTAATATTTGACTGTGATTAGATATGTTGTTCTTGTTCATTATCACGTGTTCTTTAGTTTGTACCGATATTGCTAAGTTATAATTTATTTAACAATATTCAGTTATTTAAAACAGTTATCTCGGTTTTATAATTGTTTATTGTTTATAGCACAGTTTATTTTAACAAGAGGAATGACACACTTTCTAGTACTACGATCTGTCCCGATCAGGATTTGAACCTTGTGATCTTTGAACACGCTGTTGACCACTTGTCCACCGAAGCCCTAATGTGATGCGAAATTTGATACATAGTTGAGACTTTTATCAAAGTCTGCACGAATAAGAAAAACTGCAATACCTTATGTACTGTGGACGTTCATATATGGGTTTTCTGTTAAATCATTTGTCGCGTATAACTTATAAAATAAATACTTATGCGACATAAAACACAATCCCTAGTTCCTTCTACAATAAAATCTTATTGATAAAAACACTGATAAAAATCAAAAATAAATTATCTTAACAATTCTTATTTATCTAATTTAATATCTTGTCATGGGGATCGGTACAGTCCTAAATTCCATAATTTTACAAAAGCCTCCCACCCCACCCCACACCTACTCATACTCCTAATCCTACCCCATAAAATTATAATAAACCAATAAGAAAAGTATGACTTCCATTAATCCGAATCAGAATGATTAAAGGATCAAGCTCCCTTAAACCACCATTAATTCAATTCTGGAAAAAAATCGATGCATTATGTTTGTAACAGCTGTCTCTCTTAATGCATTGATTAACATATAAACATCGTCACCACGTTTTTACAATGCCATGTGTTTTTAAAATGATGGAGTCAAAATATGCCACGCCCAAAGTGTAAGGTAGAGGTTAGGGAAAAACGGAATGACGCAGCATTGAAACTAAAAGTAGGAAATTAGTTTAGAAATGTGGTTTTAAAAATACTTCCATGGATAACAGAATGGTTGTTTGTGTTACCTGTGTAGAGCAGTATTTATTTTGACAGGTAAACGGTTAGTATATACAGGTGTTGTCCAATCCAATCTGTCGAAGTAAAGTGATATATCCGTATCGATTTATTACAATCTCAAATTATAAAAATCCTGGGATTATTTATATGTATATATATGTAGGTACTTGAGAATGGAATATATAGATATCTCAAGACATGGGTGTATATTACTATCTTTACGTCAGAACATGACAAGTTAACCTGTCATAACTCTACTTATAAAACTAATAACTACCGAATTTTAAAAGTGGATTCTCGGAACTGTAACGAATGAACCTTTGGATTTGCACGGATAGAGAAGGGATGTGAATTCTGGATAGTAAAGAAACGGACTTCAATTTTGAAAAAGAAAGCACTTCATTTTGATACATTTTGGTATGATTTTCGTATGGGATTTGGAATAAGTAAACAAGTTACCCTCAATGACAGACACACACATTTTTCTAGGTAAGTGTTATTCTCTCTCTCTCTCTCTCTCTCTCTCTCTCTCTCTCTCTCTCTCTCTCTCTCTCTTGTACCTTAAAATGATCAGTTGTGTCAATTATTATGTAATTACTAAAAGGTATGGGAGAAATGTATACGATATAAACACTGCTATTTCTATTTTCATTATACTCTGTCTGTTAGGGGTACCTGTTTTGTTAATTGACAAAAAGAAAAAAATTCAATTTAAACTACCCAGTGTAACACGCAAATAAATACAGCTAACTATTGATTAAATATCTGAATAATTTATTGAGTTAATAAGCACACGGAAACGTCAGAATATTAAAATCTACTGAACTCATTATTTCTGTCAAAGAATGGTTCAACAATGCAATCAAAGATAAGTAAATGAACTCAAGAACTAATTAATAAATTCATTATGGAATTAATGTTAATTTTTTGCATGGAAGCTTTTAGCCTGTCACAATATCTATGTCATATAAAGTTATGTTATATATATATATATATATATATATATATATATATATATATATATATATATATATATATATATATATGAAGAGAAACATTATTAATAAATGTTTTATTTTTGGTAAAAAACTGTTTAATAACTTAAAAACAGAAGTATGCAATATATATGGATTTTGTTTACAAGGGCGAGTCTATGCTTTTTTTATTTTCTCCGTTATTTTTTATTTCCTTACTTTTATTCTTCATATATTTTTTTAGATTTCAAAGCTTTAAAAGTTGTCTATTAAACAAAAAGAACTTAGTTTTTTATCGTTCATTACTTCTACAGTGTTTAAATAAAAATGTCATCTTCAGTGGCGTTTGGCTCGGAACAAATTTTGACTATAACGAAATTCTGAAAAGCAGAATTAATTATGTCAGATTTTTTAAAAACTTTTTATATTATTTTATTTCACTATTTGCATATCACTGTTTTTGTTTTTATTCTTACGTTTGTTACGTTTTCAGTTTTTCATTCTATAATTCTGAAACTCCGGTTTTCTCTTACATGTCATTAAGATATACATGTATAAAACTTCTCATTTCTTCCTCATTAAAAACACTTCTTTTCTCTGACTTAAAATATTGATGTTTATAAACCAAATAAGAAGTCATTCATCCAGGGAAAAGTGTCTAATTTAATCAACAAAAACACTTCCTTCTACAAGGGCGAAAATTAATATTTTCAATGAAATATTAACACCGGGAAGTTTTACCTTTGTTGTACAATGTATAATTTCTACTATCGGTTTGTACTCCGATCTTTTCTATCATATTTTATCATAACCAAGATAGAACTAGTTATCCTCTTTACATGAAGAAGGCCAGTTATATACACCTGATAAGTTATTAAAACTAAAATAATAAAAATCCTTTGTTCATTTCACGATTGATGATAAGACGTTTTATATTTAAACCCGTTCTCTTTGTTGTTAATAATAATCTTTTTGTTGATAAATTGGAAATATTCCCGGGTTTGTAGTTTTAAATGCATGTCTTTTAAATTAAATACGGCGCTTAAATCTCACGTTGTTAAATGCATACAGAGACTATTTATAGGATTGCAATGCATTACACATATTGGTTGATAGAAAATGGACTTGTGTATAAAATAGACTGTGTGTGTATTCACTATTCCATGTTGTCCAGTAAATTGCATTACAATAGCAATATCTGGTGTATTAGAACAGATTAAAAACATTTGAAAATACATGTTATTACTTTATTCTTTAAAACTTGTAAATATATTGCTATGTATAAAGATTTCAGAGTATAGAATTTTTAAATCGATTATTATTATTATTTTTTTTTTTTTTGTGCCAAAACATTTATATAACAAACATATATATTAATATTTGAAAAACAACTCAAAAAGAGAAATCAATTCATTAATTTATTCAATCAATCTTATGCGTTATTAGTAAACCATCCCAGAGTTCTCTTTGTAAGCTTGATTTGTACCATTTATGTGGAATGTTTAAATAACTCAATCATTAAAATGATTCATTTTTATTATATATTCAGTTCGTGATTCGCTTTTTTTGCTGCCGTTTTTCATTGACCTTTCGCTGAATTATAATGTAGAACGAAACAGAAGTAGAGTAACATGTTTATTTACAGAAGTTTGATTTATTTATTTTAAATAGTCGATATCTACATAATCACTGTTACTTTATTAATATAGGATTGATGTGTCGGCAATCAAAAAACCAGAACATTTATGTCGCGGCAATTTGTGAATAAAAATATTAAAAAGTATCAAAAATAGCACACGGGAAAGTAAAACGATTTAAATAGTCATCGTCATTGTTACTATAAGTTAGTCGTTGCTATGTTCTTTTGAACTCGGCAATAAATTTTCCATTTAGATTACATTACAGCATTTCATTAATAAATTGATAATATATATATATCTATTATACAACATATCAATTACAACCGGATGTGTCTTTACCGCCATTGAAGAGCAGACAACATGATTGCCGCTGCATGTTTACCGACATCTTAACTTTTTACCTGGATTATTTTATTGATTGCTACAAAGCAGGTGATCATTAGAACAAGTCAGTTGATTAAAACTCGTCTTTGCAGATACGTCATTATCTGTTTAATCTCGTTTTTAGACACATGATATCCGGTTCCCTAGCATATTGAATCGAACGAATTCTCTCGTGTCGATCGCATTTATAGATGAATACGCTATCAAAGAATCCATATAGGACCTGAAGTATGATAATGAAATTAATGAATTAATACCTAGACGATTTATTAAATTGAATATACCATGCTTACATAAATAGCGACAGATCTTTTGTACAAACCATTACGAGATCATGTGTCCTTTAACGTCTGTTAATCTATTTGTGTTTACTTGTTTATTCGTATTTTGACATTATTTATGCTGTTATTCCCTCTTTTTCCAACATAGATTATTCTATATGGTCTTTTTTGTCATTTAAACAATTCCATTTTTTTGCGTACCGTACATGTAAGCTTTATCCTACTTTTCTTATTCTGTAACGTTTTTATTCCAGTCTATAAATACACCTTTACCCGTATCATATACCTGTCTGACGTTCATCGGCGTTAAGAATCTACCGAAAATCTCCAGTTGTCTTATTTTTCCTTTCATCTCTGTTTGGCATTTTAAATCTCTTTAAAAAATTTCCGAGGGCGGGAGGGGGGGGGGGTAAACCAAGTGGCTAAATACACTAAAGAGTTGGCTTATTATATATTAACGCCTTTCACCGCCTAGGTAGGTTCGAATCCTTCTCCTGGTGTGAGAAAGTGTGTCAGGTCCCCGACTGGGGCGTTAACCATTCAAATCAATCAAACAATCAAATGTCAGTTTGCTTACACCATCAGGTAATATATTGCAATAATCGATCCCTGTTATTATGATTCCAAACAAAGAGAAACCAAAAACAAACCTGACAACAGCATGCACAACCAAGAATAGACAATAAAAGAAAATACATTATGACAGCTTGTACTGGATACCGAGTGGTCTGTCTAGTGGTGGGATTACAGTACTTTTGTGCAAACTGGTACTGGATCCGGAGTGAATGTCTGGTGGTGGGAATATAGTACTATTGTACAAACTTGTACTGGATCCGGAGTGAATGTCTGGTGGTGGGACTATATATAGTAGTTTTGTACAAACTGGTACTAGATCCTGAGTGAATGTCTAGTGGTGGGATTATAGTACTATTGTACAAACTGGTACTAGATCCTGAGTGAATGTCTAGTGGTGGGACTATGGTACTATTGTGTAGAATTATACTGGATCCGGAGTGGTCTAGTGGTGGGATTATAGTACTATTGTACAAACTGATAGTTGATCCTGAGTGAATATCTAGTGGTGGTACTTTTGTGCAAACTTGTACTGGATCCGGAGTGGTCTAGTGGTGGGATTATAGTACTATTGTACAAACTGATAGTTGATCCTGAGTGAATATCTAGTGGTGGTACTTTTGTGCAAACTTGTACTGGATCCGGAGTGGTCTAGTGGTGGGATTATAGTACTATTGTACAAACTGATAGTTGATCCTGAGTGAATATCTAGTGGTGGTACTTTTGTGCAAACTTGTACTGGATCCGGAGTGGTCTAGTGGTGGGATTATAGTACTATTGTACAAACTGATAGTTGATCCTGAGTGAATATCTAGTGGTGGTACTTTTGTGCAAACTTGTACTGGATCCGGAGTGGTCCAGTGGTGGGATTATAGTACTATTGTACAAACTGATAGTTGATCCTGAGTGAATATCTAGTGGTGGTACTTTTGTGCAAACTTGTACTGGATCCGGAGTGGTCTAGTGGTGGGATTATAGTACTATTGTACAAACTGATAGTTGATCCTGAGTGAATATCTAGTGGTGGTACTTTTGTGCAAACTTTTACTGGATCCGGAGTGGTCTAGTGGTGGGATTATAGTACTATTGTACAAACTGATAGTTGATCCTGAGTGAATATCTAGTGGTGGTACTTTTGTGCAAACTTGTACTGGATCCGGAGTGGTCTAGTGGTGGGATTATAGTACTATTGTACAAACTGATAGTTGGTCCTGAGTGAATATCTAGTGGTGATACTTTTGTGCAAACTTTTACTGGATCCGGAGTGGTCTAGTGGTGGGATTATAGTACTATTGTACAAACTGATAGTTGATCCTGGGTGAATGTCCAGTGGAGTGTGGTCATAGTGCTGTTTTGAACACTGATTATAAAAATCCTGACTTTGGACCGGCATTGGAGTAAATGTCAAGTGGTGTGTTTAAAGTTCTTTTGTGATCACTGATTATAATATTTTTAACTTTATACTGGAATAAATGTCCAGTGGTGTGTTGAAGGGGCTTCATCATCATTCTACTTATTTTACAACCAGTTGTTTATAAATCCCAAGTAATGAAGTAAGCCTTAATTTATAACCAAACAGTGCATCAACAACTAGCTCTGTATATATGTAAATCATAAACGAAACATATAAAATGAACACCGGAACGTCATTAGACTCCACATAGCCTCGGATTCCGCGAATGATGACTTGGAAGGAAAAACATGTTGTTATAATTAGTTTTAATTCTTAAAAGAAAAAAACCGCTATGTAGCTTTAACTAATGTTGGTTAGGATATAGGCTTCAAAGGACTTGATAGGTTAACAATCGCGACTTACATTATAAAATTAACAGGACCTCTTAAATATTCTGATATTTTATCATAATGGGAAACATTTGTCGTTTTATATAGTGGGTTATGTCCCCCTGAATACAGGTGGCGTACGAATCGATCCGGTCCTAGCTTGTTGCGACCGCCATATTGACGTACGTAACGTAGGCTGTATTATAATATTGAATGTGATGATGGCTAGCAACTTCGGGGATTATGGTTCGTGGGATCTTTCTGCACTCAATGAAGAACTTAAAAAGCGCGGTGCGAGAGTTTCAGGTCGGAAAGCGGAGTTAATAGAGAGGTACATATTCGCGAATAGTTTCCTCATTCAAAAAGTCTGAAAGGGCTTGGTCTCAATAACAAATAGATCTACATATTTTTCCAAGATTCAAATCATTCGATACGATGGCACTGACGCTATAAGCGAATTTGTGGTAATCATTTAATTAAACGATAGGCTGTGTCAACAGTCGTTTGTCATTTATGTTACAAAATGCCGACATTTCCCGACTTGGCAGGCATCTTTCTACTTTCATTTTACACTACAGTAAAATATAGGCTAAGTGTAACTGTCTATATAATCATTTACATATGATAATATTTTGGTGATTTTTTTATCATTAAATAACAGTAGTAGGTTTTTGTGTAGTTTATTGTTACAACAGTGGTGTGTATGCCCAAGAGGCAAGACAAAGTCCCAATTCTTGAATGGTGAAGGAAATCTAGAGTGCCCAAAGAGAATCACTGAGCTACAAGCAAACAGACAAACTTTACTTGTGACTATGTGTAACAGATTTTAACATGCTGTAAAAAGCATTTGTTGTAAATGCACATAACATATTAATCAGAAATATTCATGTATGGCAAATCTGGGTTCAATACCAGGCCACAAAATACTTAAGTTGTAAAATATTTGAAGTTTCTGCTGCTGGCCTTGGCACTTGGCTTTAATAGGTTAGAATAAAGACTGGCTTACCTAGTGTAAGACTAAAGGGGGGAAAGTAATACAACCTTTAGTTGCAGTTGCTCAGCTTGGCACTGTCGCTGAGCATTAATGCCTAATTATGAGTTAAGGACACAACCTGCTTGCCTACTGCCTTGTTAAATTTGCAAGGCAACCAACAGAACTGATTTCAATAATTTGGTTAAATATCTAACAACTGTTTGCAAATTAACAACCCCACCACTTCTTCATGGCAGAAAATATGAGTCTGTTGCCTTGGATCAGTACTCCAATAAAACTGAAGTTGTGACAGAATCATGTGGCATTCATGTAAGCAAAACACATCCATATATTGCAGCTTCACTTGATGCTTTAGTTGCTAATTCTGACAACTTTGTGGAAGTAAAATGCCCATATAGTGCTAAAGACAGCATGATTTCAGAAAGTACTGTTCCTTTCTTAAAAAACAAAGATGGTGATCTACAGCTCAGTACTACACATGATTACAACTATCGGATACAAGGTCAACTTTTCTGTACAAATGGAACTGAATGTGATTTAGTTGTTTATACATTCAATGATATGAGAATTGTAAATATTAAAAGAAATGAATCTTTCATTAATGAAATGGTATCAAAACTCACAGAGTTTTATGAAAAATATTTTTAAAATGCTGTACTATAGAAAATTTTTTATAAGGAATATGAAAAATATTCATTTTGAAATAATGGTAAATTATTGACTTGTTACATTTTTAATGGTATGCTTGTATTGAGGATTGAGACATAATGTCTTTAAAAATAAAAATAGGAAAAAATCATTCTTTAAAAGCTACTTGTCTAAGGAAGTTTTAAAATAACACTTTAATATTACATAAATTCTAGAAAGAATTAAAGATTTGTTAAAATTTTCTTAAAAGTTCATATTTAAATACATTTTTTTAACTTCGAAAGAGAATTCTATGAAAAATGTAAACACACATTCTTGTATTGTGAAAAAGTATACCGGTAGACTTTTGGTTCAACAGTAATGGCTAAATAACATGCAAACAAAATAAACTTTTTCTGACAAACAAATTCAAGAGTCTTTTTTAAATTAAATGTGAAGTACATCTTTAACAATTTGTGTATTAAATTCAAGTAATATTCCAAAATATTCTTTACTTGTACCCATTGTAAATAAAATGTCATTTAAATAATAGTAGGTGTATTTTTTTGTTATTTGTGTTTGTGGCTCAGTGTATTCAGCATTAGCCTCGTAGTCCACTGTCTCTCACCACTGGGGGTTCATACCTTATATGGGCTCATATGTTAGAAAGTGGTTTCATCTGCCATTGGCCTTTATTGGTTGGCTCGGTATCAGTATAATGTGACCAGGTGGTATATAGTATGTATCTGCCAAACTGTGTATCAGTGTAACAGCAATATAAAGATAACATCAGTCTGCACTTGTCAAGACACTTCAATCATGCACCATGCATGTCATGACATGATTGTAGAATTGTTAAAGCAATGTTAAACAATAAATAAATCATCATCATCATAAAGAAGATTAAACATCATCATCATCAAGATTTCAACATCTTTACCAGCATGGGATAACAAAAGATGAATATGAGGGACCATGTTTAAAGAATAATATCATCAGACTGAATATAATTTTGTCAAACATTAAAGAAAAAAAATTATATTAAAAATAAGAATAATAAACTTTGAAACAAAGCAAATGCAATCAATTCTTATTATTACATTGACTTCATATGTGAAACAGAAGTCATATATAAAACTAAGATTTTTATTATGGTTTCTGTATAGATCCTGAATTGGAGGTTGTTTTGACCCAACTCGCCAAGGATTATTTTTTATGTTGTTTGTGCAAAATACAAGGAACGAGCTGCTAAGAGAGGGTGGTGCTTGCCAAAGGGTTACATGTAGGTCAACATTACTTGAATCCGAAAATCTGACGTTTTATGACAATTGGATTTCTCGAAAATCCGAGTCATCTCGGCCTAGCTCTTGGCGATAGTATATGTGTATGATCTATCACTATTTATAATTACAATAGAGTATAAGTCATTTGGAATGAGAATTGTTCGCATTTGATGAAAATAGCAATGTAAATATATTTACAAGGTTTGATGTACCAAAGACGGTTTCTCCGACATAATCGGAGGGCAAAAAATGTTCCCTGTAAACAACGCTAGTCTCCCACAATTTATATTTTTGTTCTGAAGAGTTCATGCGAATAGAAAATATCCACTTTTTCCTTAGTTTCATATCTTTGGGAAAATAATGCCCCCCTTTATTTGACCATCCAGGTACGCAATAACATGTTTATGGCATTTTGATAGAAAAATCTCCTCAGTTACAGTGTAAACAATGGCTACGGATGGACCGGATCGATAGCAGCGCCACCAATTTCAACGTAACGAACCATAACTCACAAATGTAGGCCATTATCCAGACACCTTAAGAGCCACTGAAAATAGTTAACACGAAGTACCATATTTAAATGCTTTATGTCAAAATACTGATGAAATTTGTTATTTAAAACATGATTTTAAAAATTCGATAAAATGTGATATAACACCGCGTAATTACATTACATAAATTTTAATCTTATAAATTGACGCCTTGAAAACAAACACAGACGCCATAAATCGAAGACATAGCTGTTTTTAAATTCAAACATTAAAATTGTATTGATACACTCAAATATATTTAAATAACAAAATATTGTAAATTAAATCTTTTATTTAACACGTTAGAAAGAGTTGTTTTGATATGCTCTGTTATCACCCACTGAAATCCATTTCTTATTGTTTGAAAGCACAACCTGTCATGTTTTATGTTCTACTGTATTGTTTTCCTTGCATCAGTCCCATCCGCTGTATTTGCTGATGTGATAATAATAAATTTTAACTATCTGGTTGATATGGTGGCACAGAGGTGACATGAAATATATTTTTCCTATTACGTGCGCACGTATTACTCTTTACGTGCTCACGTATTACCTTTTACGTGCGCACGTAGTAACTAATACGTGCGCACGTATTACCTGTTAGTGATACGTGCGCACGTAATAGGTTAATCAATACGTGCACACGTATTACCTATAAGTAATACGTGCGCACGTGAAAGGTAATACGTGCGCACGTAATAGGTATTACGTGCGCATGTAAAAGATAATAAGTGCGCACGTAAAAGGTTATACGTGCGCACGTAATATGAAATATATATTTCATTTCACCTCTGTGCCACCGTAGGTTGAGAATACGTATAAATCATTTTATCACATACCCATTGAATCTTACTATAGCGATACATTACATTAACAGGCTATGTGATACAATGGTCCGTATCGCACATATGCGATACAACGTTCCGTATCACCACAGTAGCCGGCAACTTTTTTTTAGGGGAATTCCCTTTTCCGACAACAATAACATCCCGAACAATGTTAACAAATTTTGATAAATCAATGTTTTAACGATACTAGTAGTAAAATGTTAACAAATGATGTTTAAACGAACAATCATCTGTTGTATTTGATTTCTTTTAGCAGCTTCTTTTTACGTTTTTCCGGTCAGATATCTTTGTTCCAATCAGATTAAAAATCAATATTAAAAAGCTAATTGTGAATTTAGTGGCAGACTAATATAAGTTAGGAAGAAAGCTCTGCATTCAGTTTGGTAGGGTTTGTGAAAAATACAAAACCACACATGTGATTTTCTGACGTAGCTGATCGCACTCGTTTATTGCGCGAACGCATACATTACACTCGTGTGCACAGCGCACTCGTTTAATGTTTCCGTCCGCACAATAAACTCGTGCGATCAGCTACGTCAGAAAACCACATATGTGTGGTTTTGCGTATTTATATCAAGAAGGAGCAATAAACCGCGCCGACAACGTAATAATAATATAATTGTGTCTCTCTCTTTTTTTAAATTGATTATTATTATTATTATTTAATTTTTTGATAACTGTTGTGCATTAGTCGTCAAAATGATTCTAGATGTAGAACTCTCCACTTGTAGTGACCTTCTCTAACTGACTGGCTAAAAGTCGTTCCCAATCTGAGGACAATGACAACATTTCTGTTTTAATAACAGGGGTGTTGCAAAGGGGAAAAATCACACGGATTGACGTTATTGTATACAAACGTAACGTGCATTACCCTTTTTTAATTGGTATGGACTCGTCCTTGTTACCATTCAGCCATCTGATCATAGGCGAACTATAGTGTTTACCATTGTTTAAATTAACGAACTACAATACATTTTGTTACAACACGAAGCGCATGTTTCTTAATTATCAAAAAACAAGGAGAGATAGACGGCAAAACGTTACAATCTTTACACTCACGGGTGATTCTAAACCCGAAATATTGACCTTAAAAGTCGGTGATGAACCGATAGGCTATCCGTATGTAAATATATTTGCATATCTAATAAAACCAAAGATAGTTAATGTCCTTGGTTGTGGTTTGTTTTTACCAAACATTCTGTCAAAGAAATTGATTCCATATTTACACGTAATAATAAAAAAAATCACCATATCAAGACTTAAAGAAGAAAAAGGACCAGTTAGTCATGACGTATCATTCCAGCAGACGAGAGGACGGGGGGGGGGGGGGGGGGGGGGGTTAATTTTATCAATAAATCAATCTGATCAGACGTCGTGCAAACAGCTGTTCCTGGGCAGTCCGTTATATGCTCCGTTCTCGTTAGAACATGGAAGATTTATTATTATATAATGTTGATGTATTGACAGTTTTATTTATGTTACATCAAACCACTTGATTATATTGTAAAATAGTATTCTTAACTGAAAAGATTATCGTCCTTTATTTACTACATAATCTATCATCTTTAATGACATATACTTGTCTAAATTAATCGGATTAATAAACTGTATCCTGACGTTGAGTTAAATCATGATAAATGGAATTTTGTCTACACCGAAAACTAGCTAAAGGTATTGAATTTACGTAGGTTGAAAAAATGAGTTTTTTAAAAGCAGCATCAACAGGTTTGCAGTTATTCGCGACTAGAAATAAAATAAAATTGGACTGAATGTACGTCCATAGTCCAGAATCCATGGTTTACCATCTCCGATTGATTGTCCCTAATATCTGATGTTTTAAATGTAATTGGATATGTTTAGCCAGTCAGTCACTTTTTAAATTTCGTGCACCAAAATGAAATTTATAGAAGGTAGGTTACGATCTATAACTTTGCAAGTCGGGTGATGATGTAAGCCATAAATAAATAAATAAATAAATAAATAAATATAAAAATAAAAATTAAAAATGAATTAGCATGTCGTGCAGCATTTCTAAACATTGTAGAAGACAACGCAGAAATGTTTTTTTAATAAATAGAGAAAACTGAAATCAATGGGTTTTAAAAATGAGGTTTTTGGGGAAAAAAGATTTTTGGATAACAAAATGGTTTTGGCTAATTGATGGGGTTTGACATTGCATTACACTGCATCACATAACTTTCGTGCGGAGCAATTATTTCTATGTTTAATCTCATTAGTTTCCATTTTTCACAAAAACAACGTCATTTTAGGAATTTTCAATAGTTCGCTTTCTATGACGTTTTACTGAAACGTTTACAGGTATTCTTTGATGCGATGACGCGATCCAACTATGTTATAAAGTTGATTTTATAGAAAAGCAATGTTTTAGCCACAAAACAGTGAAACAACAGCATGAACAAATACATTGTAAGACGCGTGTTACCATGGGAATTGATAAAAGCTCCTGAGAAATCAACCGCTTGGTATAATCGAGATATCGCGTAATATAAAAACAAACAAATAAATAACATAAGGGTTATCTCTAAAGATATAACTATTACATACAATGATTACATAAATATTAGTATTTGAACTGTCACATGAATGAAAATAAATTCAAAGGTAGCACATGACAGAATTAAATAAAGACTTGTGAATTAAAAGGATTTTATCATTACAAAAAAAAAAAAAAAAAAAAAAAAAAAAAAAAAAAAAAAAAAAAGAAACAAGAAACAGTAGCTTAAAATGTCAATAAAAGCAAAAGCTGGTGCATCTAGGCAGACGTAATAACTAACTAACGAAACGCACAAAACCAGACGAGACAAAACGAACCAAGAAGAAAAGACAAATTTCATATTTCTTGGATCCAATTATTAAAATCGTCCTAGGAAGACAAAATAAGTATATATACATGCATACTGAACCATGCCTATTGGACAAGTTTAAAATCCATCCGTTTCCAACGGGAAACACAATACTGCACATTAAATTTAAATTTGATCATGTCAATACATTTTTACTCGCTTTTTTATGCTTCTTCTTCGCTGAAAACCAATATCTAAACATTGACGGAATTATATGTTACAAGTAATGCTTATTTGCTAATCAAGAAATCGTATGAAAAGCGAGGCATTCAAAAATATCAGAGAAGTTTAACAGTAACATAACAGTACATCGGAAATATTTAGTATTTACCTGATAATTAAACAGGTACTAAATAGACATATTAAAAGTACGAATATATGATAAGATCGATAGCTGTCAACTTTTATAAAATTTAAGATAAAATATCTGTAATTTTAAGCGTAAACAAAGTAACAGAGGAATTCGATCGGAGAGTTTATTTATCATGTCACAAATATAAAGTAGGCAAACTTAATCCTTCGGCAGTCAAATGACAAATTATATATCAGCAGAATATTGTCACAATACATTGAATTGAAATCCAGCTATCACACCTTGATAACGAAACAACAAATTATCCCAATATTTTTCAACTGTTAATTCATTTAAACAATTTACGACCGCATATTTTAGCATAAATTTAATAAGGAGTTTATCACGGCTGTTAAGATTTACTTGGGTATTTTGAATTTTACATTTCATTTGTGAGAAATATACAAGTATTTTTGTATTCTATAAATATTTTATCATAAAAAGTTGAGTGGTGTATCACCGACTTTCTTGCGATTGTCACGTAAGACAGGTCTGTGTGTAACCCGCTTGCTGAAGTTAACGGCGTAAACACTTGAGAAAATCTTGAGTAACGAGCACGATCGTTATAGAATATATTATGCGACTTTGTCAAGCATTTAAGTTTTGGTTTAATTAAATTTTTCTTAATATTATACGTAAGAGAAAAATGAAATAAATATGTACATTTTGTAAATATACAAAAATTGAGTTTTTAATTAATTTGATACTGATCTTTTTTTTTTTTTTTTTTTTTTTTGATAAACTGTAGTCAGATAGAATAAGAGGGCTTTTTGATAAAAAAGTGATTTATATCATGTTCTTTGTTGCGTATGGGTGTCCTAGTGTACGACTGACCACTAAACACGCTTTCTCGTCTCAGGCACACATGAAATTCTTCTTAGATTAATATTTAGATTAATACTTAAAGATTAACTAACTTTCTTTTGTTGCGATTAGTGGAGAAATGCTGATGAAGCGTTAAACAACACTATGACTGACAATATAAAAATTACAGTTTCATTCAATCAAAAATTATTAAAGCACATTGTTGAAAGATTTGATTGCTCATTTATGTTTTGATTGGATAACGTTGCTCATTTATGTGTTGATTGGATAACGTTGCTTTATTTATGTTTTGATTGGATAACGTTGATTATTTATGTTTTGATTGGATAACATTTCTTATTTATGTTTTGATTGGAGAACGTTGCTTTATGTATATTTTGATAAGATAACGTTGGTTTATTTATGTTTTGATTGGATAACGTTGGTTTATTTATGTTTTGATTGGATAATGTTGCTTTATTTATGTTCTGATTGGACAACGTTGCTTTATTTATGTTTTGATTGGACAACGTTGCTTTATTTATGTTTTGATTGCATATTGTTACTTTATTTATGTTAATTATTCATACACTAACCAGGACCTTGATTTAAATAGTATCTACGCGGAGAGAGAGAGAGAGAGAGAGAGAGGAGAGAGAGAGAGAGAGAGAGTTCAGCAGGTAAAATCAAGTGATTTATTAAGTAATAACAATTTATAATACATTCATGTTATATTATACATTGGAAGAAATTCAATAATCGATTATGAAAATTTTATGTAACGATGTCCTTGAAGAAGAGTTGTTTTCAGGTGGTCTGTTTGTTCAAGTGTTGATAACTCCTTTTATATTGCAACTAAAATTGCTACTACTACGAATGCGTTTAGAAACATTAAGTGGTTTATTTTACCTTCTTATGAAGTGAATATCTGAGTTAATGATTTATTGTTTGAATTTGCTTAGAACTGTATTATTGCAAACGTTCGTGAATAAAAAAGTTAAAAATTTGTGATAGATTTAACATAACATTGGTCTTCAATAAAAAAGAAAATAAAACTAACCTAATAATAATCAGTATCATAATCAAGCAATCAATAAAACAATGAAGGATACATGGTAAGAAATAAATAGCTATTATTACACAAGTTTATTTCCTATATAAAGTTTTAAATTGATATTCACAGACATTCCGTAGAAGATTTATATCGATGTTACTGAATACAAATTATCTGTTGTACCTGAAATATAAAACACAATCCCAATAAGTTGTTGACCTTGACAGGGAACACATTGATGAACGTAATATCCCTAATATGTAAAATAACAGTAGCCGATTCTACAGCGTCTAAAATAAAGCCACCATGCCTAGAGTACTGAACCTAACATGTACAAATCCTAGCCAATGCTAAGCGGTATAAAACAAAGCCATCATGTCTACTGTACTGGACCAAACATGTACCAATCCCAACCAAGGCTGAGCTGTAAAAAAACAAAGCCATCGGTGTCTACTGTACTGGACCAAACGTGTACCAATCCTAACCAAGGCTGAGCTGTATAAAACAAAGCCACCATGTTTACTGTACTGAACCAATCGTAGCTGTATAAAACAAAGTCATCATGTCTACTGTACTGAATCAATCGTGTACAAATCCTAACCAAGGCTAAGCTGTATAAAACAAAGTCACCTGCCTACTGTACTGAACCAAACTTGTAGAAATCCTAGCCAAGGCTAAGATGTATAAAACAAAGTCACCATGTCTACTGTACTGAACCAAACGTGTACAAATCCTAGCCAATGCTTAACTGTATAAAAAACAAAGTCATCATGTCTACTGTACGGAACCAAACGTGTACAAATCCTAGCCAAGGCTTAGCCTTATAAAACAAAGTCACCATGTCTACTGTACTGAACCAAACTTGTACAAATCCTAGCCAAGGCTTAGCTGTATAAAACAAAGTCACCATGTCTACTGTACTGAACCAAACGTGTACAAATCCTAGCCAAGGCTTAGCTGTATAAAACAAAGTCATCATGTCTACTGTACGGAACCAAACGTGTACAAATCCTAGCCAAGGCTTAGCTTTATAAAACAAAGTCACCATGTCTACTGTACTGAACCAAACGTGTACAAATCCTAGCCAAGGCTTAGCTGTATAAAACAAAGTCACCATGTCTACTGTACTGAACCAAACGTGTACAAATCCTAGCCAAGGCTTAGCTGTATAAAACAAAGTCACCATGTCTACTGTACTGAACCAAACGTGTGCAAATCATAGCCAAGGCTTAGCTTTATAAAACAAAGTCACCATGTCTACTGTACTGAACCAAACGTGTACAAATCCTAGCCAAGGCTTAGCTGTATAAAACAAAGTCATCTGCCTACTGTACTGAACCAAACGTGTACAATCCTAGCCAAGGCTTAGCTGTATAAAACAAAGTCACCTGCCTACTGTACTGAACCAAACTTGTAGAAATCCTAGCCAAGGCTTAGCTGTATAAAACAAAGCCACCGTGTCTACTGTACTGAATCAAACGTGTACAAATCCTAGCCAAGGCTTAGCTGTATAAAACAAAGTCACCATGTCTACTGTACTGAACCAAACGTTTACAAATCCTAGCCAAGGCTTAGCTTTATAAAACAAGGTCACCATGTCTACTGTACTGAGCCAAACGTGTTCAAATCCTAGCCAAGGCTTAGCTGTATAAAACAAAGTCACCTGCCTACTGTACTGAACCAAACTTGTAGAAATCCTAACCAAGGCTTAGCTGTATAAAACAAAGCCACCGTGTCTACTGTACTGAATCAAACGTGTACAAATCCTAGCCAAGGCTTAGCTGTATAAAACAAAGTCACCATGTCTACTGTACTGAACCAAACGTGTACAAATCCTAGCCAAGGCTAAGCTGTATAAAACAAAGTCACCATGTCTACTGTACTGAACCAAACGTGTACAAATCCTAGCCAAGGCTTAGCTGTATAAAACAAAGCCACCGTGTCTACTGTACTGAACTAAACGTGTACAAATCCTAGCCAAGGCTTAGCTGTATAAAACAAAGTCACCATGTCTACTGTACTGAACCAAACGTGTACAAATCCTAGCCAAGGCTAAGCTGTATAAAACAAAGTCACCTGCCTACTGTACTGAACCAAATTTGTAGAAATCCTAGCCAAGGCTTAGCTGTATAAAACAAAGCCACCGTGTCTACTGTACTGAATCAGACGTGTACAAATCCTAGCCAAGGCTTAGCTGTATAAAACAAAGTCACCATGTCTACTGTAATGAACCAAACGTGTACAAATCCTAGCCAAGGCTTAGCTGTATAAAACAAAGTCACCATGTCTACTGTAATGAACCAAACGTGTACAAATCCTAGCCAAGGCTTAGCTGTATATAACGTTTTATGTTCCTGAGTAGTTAAATAATATGACCCATTGATCAATAATAAAGTTCAGTAGTTATAAATCGGTATTAGAAGGACTGGAATAATTATTTTATTTGAAACTGTATATGACGGATGTATACAAGTGTAGAATTTCATGAGTCAGACAATGAGCTAGCTTTCTGCTCTTTATGTTTAGAGGACAGAACACAGAGTCGGTACATATGCTAAAACTGTTTGAAAAAACAATTAAAAAAAATATTATCATATTGTAATTTTTTGAATTTTCTGAATGGAATGATTAACAAAGTTTGGCATATATATTTTATTCAGGAAATTAAATAATTGCAATATGACAATATACTTTCAAGAAAGTAGAATTGCTTTATCCTCAGCTGTAAAAACTAATTTTCATCAGAAAGACGCTTCCTTACGATTTTGACCTAACGATTGCTGCTATCAAATGACATATATTTATCAAGAAGCAGTTTTATTTTAGAATGGCGTGACCTTTATTATTATTATCATTTTTATTATTATTATTATTTAAATATTTTTATTTATCTTTATCAATTATTATTATTATTATCAGCATCATCATCATTATTTTGTTATTATTATTATTATTATTATTATTATTATTATTATTATTATTATTATTATTATTATGGTAAAGGTTTTGTTTGATAAGGGAATAAGGGGAAAGGGAATGAAAACCACAATCATCGCTTTTAGCTCATAAGACTCCACAGTTAGAATATCAATCTGAGAGTTTGTATAGAATCTGTTATCCATGCAAGCACATTTTTTGATAACAATACGTGTACTTTTTCATGCATACATGACATACGGAAAGCTTTTCTGTATGTCGTCCATGTGAGCTAAAATGGAAAAGAGAAAACAGGATAAATGTAAGTTCAATCTACTAACACAAACAATAAAAATAAGACAGTTAGAATATCAATCTGAGAGTTTGTATAGAATCTGTTAGCCATGCAAAAACATTTTTTGATAACAATACGTGTACTTTTTCATGCATACATGACATACGGAAAGCTTTTCTGTATGTCGTCCATGTGAGCTAAAATGGAAAAGAGAAAACAGGATAAATGTAAGTTCAATCTACTAACACAAACAATAAAAATAAGACAGCTGTCGAAGCTACATCGTAACATATGCCGAGTTTATTTATTAAAATCACAGCAGCGTGATTTCACCAGATGTGACGTAACTTTACATATAATAGATAGATATTGTATTTAATTAAAACATAACTTTGACTGACAATCGGAATTATCTTATGATCGATCGTGAAAACGACAAAAGTTACATATGTTGTAAAAATAGTTGGGTTATCTTTGTCAAAAATTGAAAGACGTTGCACTCCAATGATGGTCTATATTACAAACGATGAGTTATATAGATTGAATAACCCATGATCCGCCATGTATCGTAAATTTAATTGTCAACTTAACCTTTGGTAAAAATATAATCGAAGTATTAAAATGTATAGAAAAGTATCATTTGTAAACTTATGACGTAGTACAGATATTGATGACGTAAAAAGGGTGTGACGTTAGTAAAAGATTTTGAATACGTGGACTCATGCAGAGTTGTTAATATTGATAGCGTTCTAAAATGTGTACAAAATATTGATTAATATGTCGTTATTTAACGAGTTATAAATATTGGTGACGTATATATGTACAAAGTATATTACTATCAGATTTTGGCGATTATGACTCGCACATTGTCTATTTTAGTTTCATTTTCGTTTGGTCCTAAAGTGGAAATTTTTATTTAAACAAAAACCGCACATATTCTTCCTAGCGACAACTTACTCTTTACTTATGTTTCTATTAAAAGTTTAAAATTAAATGCTAAAATTTTCTGTTATTTTTTCCTCATTCTTTTCAGATCGGGTTCAATTGTATTCAGCAAAGAGGATTCCGAAACAGTACTGAAATTTGAGACACCCGGAACTTATCTTCTTTACAGAGATTATGATACAGATAGACTTTATTTGTCAGTAAGGTTAGTTTACATAAAACATAACAATAAAAAAATGCCCGGTTATTTATTTCATTTATTTCGGGTCATGAATTGATGTTCAGAATTGCTCTGAGACCGCTTAAACATACTCATATTGAGAACTGGTAAAATGTACAAAATATACACAGTTGAGTAAAAAAAAAAAAAGGTCTATCCAGCGACTTCACAAATATCATACAATTGTAAATGATACAGTACAATCGTTGTGGATATCACGTGGTCTTCCGACTAACCGAACCGCATCAGGAGCGGAACACCTGATACCTAGAGATCACCACGTGGTTTAGCGTAGCACATGACAGAAACATTAACATAAATAACATGATAAACATTTATATTTTGCTTAATAATTTAAAAAAAATAATAAAGAAAGAAAGAACAATAATAAACAATAATAATAATAAAATGTTTTACAAAATAATTACTTTTTGTTAATTAATACTTTTGAATTTGAATAAAATAATGCAGTCAAAAAGTGGTATGTGATAATATTTTTGTCATGTGCTAAGTTTGAATGTATTATTAAAAAAAAACAAAACAAAAGTAACACATGACATTTCATTTATGATCACCTACATGTACTGTAAAAAAAAAAAAAAAAAAAAAACCCGCGTATCATCAGGCTACTTAATATTACAAAACAGCTAAATATGTCTGATAATATTTATAAATCTGTCATTATTTATACGTTTTGCACCTTGATCTAAAACAATTTCTCAGTTTAAATCAACAAGAACCACCATGGAATGTCTGTGTAAATACTCAGACGATTTGATGTAGAGATAAAAAGGTCACGTGATCTTGTAGAGATATACCTCCCGCTTAGAAAAAAAAATTAATAACTTTATATAAGAAAAGTAAAGTAGATCATCATAAGAAGTAATAAAGACTGATAAAACAATATAATCTTTGTTTAATGAATTTATTATACAACTTCTTCATTGAAATAGCCGACACCTGAGCACCCACTCACATACCTATTAACGACATCACCATAGTTACAAGTTGGAACAAATTGGAGATAAAATCAAAATAATGACTACTTTCCAACAGGTTGGGGGATATGTACTCATTAACTTCAAAACACATAATTATAATAGCAATAGCAACACAATTCTTAATTAGAAATGTTGTAATGTCGAGGTCGCAAACGGAAGGTCCACTTGTGGATACACGTTCTATATACATCTCTGCGCACTACGACTCAAGGTCCCTATTTCCATTTTTAGCAAGTGAACAATTACTATTATATTGGTTCTTTTGTTTCTTTCCACAGCTATGTTGATTGTCACCAGTGTTAGATTTACTGAAACCCCTTCATATTTGTGTTGTTTGTATGCTGATATTGTACTAATGCAATGTTAACATAAGATGTACGATCTGTTTCATTTTAACCAAAAGAGCTTATAGTTTTAAAAATAGTTTACTATACGACAAACGTGATGATTTTAATTTTTCCTTTGCCAACTTTCCGATTCTTTGCAGTAATATCCCTGCTTCTCCTGCGTATGATGTATATGTTTCACAGTTAATACGTTATGGTAGAGCTTGTTACCACTATGGGAACTTTTTACAACGAAGCAAAATGCTTACAATTAAATTGTTTACGCAAGAATATTGCATGCCTAGACTAATCAAGGCTCTTAAAAAGTTTTATGGCCGTCATCACAATATCGTTGAAAAGTATGTATTTACTGTATCCAAAGTTATACTGAATATGTTTAACTTACCATAGCTCATTGTTCCTTTCATTCTCAAAATTGACTTGCACGTGACGGGTGTAGCTAGCTAGACAGGAGGTGTTTATCCTTCCGGAGCATCCGGCCTCACTTCCTTGATGGAAGTTCACGTGTATTACTAAATTTTCCAGCTTTCAAAGTTTTTACTTTGATTTCGGGAATTTGATTTGGACAAGGACTGGTATATGTTTGTGTTTTACTCCAAAAGATACAGGTGTTCAGTTGGTTCCTTAAATTTTTCAGCAAGCAAACTAGGGATACGAGCTATATCATGAGCCATTAATGACCATAAATCTGAATTAGAACTGCGTGCGCATAGCAGGCTTCCAATGAAAAACAAAAATCGAAGTACCGAGAAGCGTTAAGCTAGCACCTATGTGTGGTTTCTTAAGATGAAATAAATGTTTTATAGGATTTCAGCAAAATTACAATGTTGAAAAGTCATCACTCATTGATATCATCGGCTAGATAATTCAACAGTAATTTAGTCATTTTACGACAAAAATTTTTTTATCAATCTTTTGTTGAGTTTGTATAAGGTCTTTACTTTACTCCACTCCGCGAAATAACACACCTGACTCAGGTAAAGCTAGATGAGGACACAACATTCTACCAAAGCAAGTTTAATCGTAGGTTAAAGTTATTTATCAAACACAGTCAAGGACAATACATGTACATCATGTAACACGATTTAGTGAACGTTGCCATGGTAACATTACAAACAGGTATTTATTAATCAGTTTTTGTCAATGGATTATTTTCTAGAGTTTTTCCACGTAGTTATATTGCTATACATTTACAGTGATGAAATACTGATACTGTTGATGTATGATCAGTTTTATAACAATAGAGTTTACCCAAGGCTAATCTTTAATGGCTGCTTTGCATCTCCATCAACTATAAAAACGTTAAGAATCAATTTATTATGCAAAATAAGCAAAGAAAATTAAATATTTTCATTTGCCTTGTGAAATTCCCATAGCTGCAAGCTTGAGAGCCGTTGTAATTATTACTGACAATGAATGCCAGTTTTGTCACTCCGTGTGTGAATACATATAAAATGTAATACACAATCCGGAACTACATTATCGTAGGTAAACAAACATGACTGTCACGACATATTTGTTTACATTCGAGATGAGACTGAAAAACACACTTACGAGATATTAGAAACCTAGCTGATATTCACCGTAATATTGACATTGTGAGAGACAGAGTGGTGTTTTTGATGGCCTGTTGAAAGAACAGACAACAACAGATCAGTCAAAACCATCAAACCACAAAAAAAAATTTTGAACAATCGTATCTTTAAAAAATTCTTCCTACCTTGACAAAGCTGCTATATACCCTATTATTTTGAGACAATGTGTAATGGTACAACTTGTCAATCAATTTTGTGTCTCGCGGGATGTAAATTTCAAGTGATGTTAATTTCAAATGGAATTAGATTCACGCATGTATGCCACATCCAGTGAAAATTGTCTGTTTCACATGCTTTGTTTGTTGATCGGAAAAACTGAAAAATCATCTACATGCTTTTAATCAATTTACAAGGAATACAATAGGAACACCTCAAAAGTACAATAATGGTTTAAGTACTACACAACTCCTTGCTAACCTTAAAACGGCAATTTTCTAAACTTTGAGAGATATTTGCACCACACCAGGCGAAAAGAATAAGTATACTTCTCACTGCTTTGCTGTCTACATTTGAATGATACCGATTATGAATCTCGGCACATTGTGTAAGAGTGAATCTCAACCTAACAATGTCGACATTGCAGAAAAAAATCTGTCGGTAAATCCCTGTCTACTCACATATCATAGATTCGAAACCCACATGCTTGGCCATTGAAAATTATCCTCAGCTACAGTACCCATTTCCCGTTTCAGATTCACAAATTTCACTTCCGACATTTAGCCAGCAATCTTTTACTCCAAACTTCTTTGCAAATTGAAATGGGGCCACACAGGTGCACCTGATTTTCGACTGAAATATAGTCCACAAATAACAACACATTTATCGTTGATATTCATTTTTTATACATATTATTTATATCAAATATTCTAAAAAAATTCATTATGTTAATGAAAACTCGAGAAAATACCATCAAAATACCTGATAACACTATAATTTTTCAAACCAAAACTCCCCGTTGTTACCCCACATTAAAAATATTGCGGATTAATAATATGTCGTTCTCGGTCTTAATTAAATTCAGCTGTTGCGTCTACTGGACTCCCCCGATGTGCATGTGTTATAGATGGGAACTTTTTTTCTTAATATAAATGAAGAATTTTTTAAAAAAATATTTAACGAAATATAACAATTGAACTGTTTTAAAAATGGTATTCATTGTCAGTATGAAGGCAACAACTTTGCAAGCAAACTTGTCATAACGCGCTAACGCGCGTTATTCCGTTTGCTTGCAAAGTTGTTGCCTTCATACTGACAATGAATACCATTTTAAAACAGTTCAATTGTTAAATGAGAAAACAGGTTGAGATAGCTTTGTTGGTAATTGTATATTATATCAATCTTACCTTTACCCTTTAGCAACTTGGTTCATTTTTTTTCAACTTAGAAAATTGGAACCGAGCTAACAAAAAAAAAAGCAGACTCTCAAAATAATTGTTTGTCACATTTGATTTTTAGAATAGACGATTTGATTTTCAGTTTATTGATATTTCAAACAGACATTTTTAGTGTCTGGCGGTAAAAAAAACGCGATTTTTATCAACAGTTTTACTCGTGATATATTGATAACGTTTATTATTTTGTTCTTTTTGTACATTAAACTTTGGTTTTTTTCTTTATTTGATCATCATGTTGTCAACTACATATCAGTCAGCTGCAACCTTATTTGTAAATTGTTACATGTACATAAAAATTTCGAAATGCCAATCAATGGTTTACATTATCAAGAAAACAATCGGAACTTTACGAAAAAATCAACCAGTCCCTTATAATTTATATACTTTAAGATACGATATCTTCTTCGATTATTTTTGGCATCCTAAAAAACATTTTTTTTTTTATTTGTTATCATTTTTGGCATCTCAAAAACCATCCCTAACACTTCTAATTTTCGACCTCATTACCAACCATCCCTTACAATTCTATTGTTTGGCTTCCTTATTAACTGTTTATCGCTCTTTTGTTTCCGTCTTTTTAACAGTGTATAATTTTTTCTGTTATTTCCGGCTCTTACATTTAGAGTCTTTCATAAATTGGTTATTCATCAAATGTTTGTTTGTCTAACGCATTAATTTCTTCTCCATAACTTTCTGATAATCTAACTTTAGGCAAGGCAACATACAGTCATATCTTTTTTTTACATCTCATGACCATACATGATGTATACTTTCTTGCCAGATATATTTTATATTGCGCTGACTATCTTTATACTGGAATGTTGCTTGCTGTGTTTTGTTGCAGATTAAAAACTGATTATTTGGCATGGTCTTAAGAAATTAAACAAGGTTGCTGTTACAAATAAAACAAATACTGTTTATATGAAAAAAATATGCAATTAACCATTTTGCACGCGGTACAGGTCTTTTTAAAACTTATTAATCAGAGCAAGAGTAAGTCAAGCAATATCAGTCTGTCCAGCCATTCTGATTAGCTCATATTAATTCATTCCTGTTGTAAAAGGATGTAACTGTAGACAATGATATTGATTCTGTTTTGTTTACTTTTAGATCTCACCACTATGTAGAACATCACCGGATTAACTTTGAAGATAATCTGTATTATATGGATAATCAGCCTTATCCATATCTAGATTCTATAATACTGTATCATAGAAAACACAAACTGAATGGTACAAAACTAACGCATCACGTAAGTCACTTTATATAACACATAACGTAAGCCACTCTGTATATATCGCATCACCTAAGTCACTTTATATAACGCATCACGTAAGTCACTCTATATAACGCATAACGTAAATCACACTACATATAACGTGTCACGTAAGTCACTGTACATAACGCATAACGTAAGTCACTCTATATATAACGTGTCATGTAAGTCACTCTTTATAACGCATAACGCAAGTCAATCTATATAACGCTTAACACAAGTCACTATATAACGCATAACGTAAGTCACTTTATATATAACGTGTCATTTAAGTCACTCTTTATAACGCATAACGCAAGTCACTCTATATAACGCATAACACAAGTCACTTTATGACGCATCACGTAAGTCACTCTATAAATAACGTGTCATGTAAGTCACTCTTTATAACGCATAACGCAAGTCACTCTATATAACGCATAACACAAGTCACTTTATAACGCATAACGCAAGTCACTCTATATATAACAAATCATGTAAGTCACTCTTTATAACGCATGACATTAATCACACTGTATATAAGGTGTAACGTTAGTCAATGTACAAAACGAATCACTTTAGTCATACTTTATATTACGTGTCAAGTACGTCACTCAATACATAACAAATCATGTAAGTTACTCTTTGTAACGCATCACGTAAATCACACTATATATATAACGTTTCGCGTAAGTCACTGTACATTACGCATCATGTAGGTCACTCTATATATAACGTGCCATGTAAGTCACTCTATATATAACGTGTCACGTAAATCACTCTTCATAACGCAAAAAGTTAGTCACTCTATATATATCGTGTCATGTAAGTCACTCTATATATAACGGATCACGTAAGTCACAGTATATAAAATGTGTCATGTAAGTCACTCTATATATAATGGATCACGTAAGTCACAGTATATAAAATGTGTCATGTAAGTCACTCTATATAACGCATCACTTACGTCACTCTATATATAACGTGTCAAGTAAGTCACCCTATACATAAAAAATCATGTAAGTCACTCTATATAACGCATCACGTAAATCACACTTTATATATATATATATATATATATATACATATATATAAAGTGTCACGTAAGTCACTGTACATTACGCATCACGTAGGTCACTCTATATATAACGTGTCATGTAAGTCACTCTATACATAACAAATCATGTAAGTCACTCTATATAACGCATCACGTAAATCACACTTTATATATATATATATATATATATATATATATATATATATATATATATAACGTGTCACGTAAGTCACTGTACATTACGCATCACGTAGGTCACTCTATATATAACGTGTCATGTAAGTCACTCTATATATAACGGATCACGTAAGTCACAGTATATAAAATGTGTCATGTAAGTCACTCTATATATAACGTGTCAAGTAAGTCACCCTATACATAACAAATCATGTAAGTCACTCTATATAACGCATCACGTAAATCACACTTTATATATATATATATATATATATATATATATATATATATATATATATATATATATATATATATATATATATATATATGTATATATAACGTGTCACGTAAGTCACTGTACATTACGCATCACGAAGTTCATTCTTTATATAACGTGTCATGTAAGTTACTGTATACATAACAAATCATGTATGTCACACCATATAACGCTTCACGTAAATCACACTATATATAACGTGTCACGTAAGTCACTCTAGATAATGCATCACGTAAGTTACTCTATATATAACGTGTCACGTACGTCACTATATAAAACGCATCATGTAAGTCACTCAATATATAACGTATTATGTAGGTCACTCTATATATAACGTGTCAAGTAAGTCACTCTATATATAACAAATAATGTAAGTCACTCTATATATATATAACAAATCATGTAAGTCACTCTACATAACGCATCACGTACGCCACTCTATATATAACGTGTCATGTAAGTCACTCTACATAACGCATCACGTACGTAACTCTATATATAACGTGTCATGTAAGTCACTCTACATAACGCATCACGTACGTCACTCTATATATAACGTGTCACGTAAGTCACTCTATATTTAATGAATTACGTAAGTCACTCTATATATAACACATCATAACAAGTCACTATATAACGTATCACGTAAATCACACTATATATAACGCATCACATAAGCCACTCTTTATAACGCATCATTTAAGCCCTTCTATTTATTACGACCGTTCAATAAGTAAATCTTTAAGTTTGATTTCCAGTCAAGTCTGACAAAAATCTTAACAAAAAATATTCATCATTAAACACTCAACATTGGATTAAATGAGATTTTATTGTGTATGTATGTACGTTTGTTTTGCTGTATTTTTATATTACATTTTATTCATTCATTTCTCGAGATTCTTCTTACACCGTGATTGGTGTCAAGGATTAACTTGACACAATAAAAAGAAATTACGGTTCTTGTCATATTTACAATGAACTTAGACAGTTGGCGATCAAAATTGGACTTTATTCTCAATACTTACGCCTTGGCTAATTCTTTGGTACTGAAATGGAAGTAACTTGCATCATTCGATGTCGCCGCTTTTCTATTGTTTGAAAATTTGAGTTACAGTCATCCAAAAAAGTTTAATGTTTTTCTATGTTATAATGAGATCTTGATTTTTGTAGGCCCACTTAAGTGCCAGGACAGTTAAACTGTTTACCTTAAAAGTTACAGCACAGAATGGCAATATTCCAGATCGAGAATCAAAAACTAAAAAGCAGCTTGCTTCGGCTTCTTTCGGTGCTTACGATCATAATCACGTAGTCAAAGAATATACCAATGACATGGTGCTACAATCCAACAGAATATCCAAATCAAGTGGGAGACTTTGGCGTGCAGGTATGCACGAGTCATTCAAACGTTTTTCTATGCCAGAAACTATTGCATCATTAAAAAGTTTTGGCAATGAAACAGAATCGAATCACGTGACAGCTAACGGACATGTTCCAGGAATAAGCAAGAGTTCAGATGACATTGATGATGAATTAGAGGGTCTGTTTGATCTTGATGACGAGTTTGATGGCGGAGGTGGTCCTTTAACCAGCAGGTCGGCTTTATCAGAACCAGACATTTTATATTGCAGTCATCTTTGAATACAACAAAAATACAAAGCGCCATTCTGAACAATTTATGTTCAGATCTTGCCCGACATTGACTGTAAGGTCAAGGATTATGCGTCTCAATTGCAAAATCACAATTTTTTGAATTAAAATAGTAACCTAAATTTTATTTTGAAACGTTGGATAAAAAAAGTTCTAACGATTTACAACATTTTAGTACCTTTGTCCGACTGCAGTCAGAATGCAATTACTTTCACTAAGCTTACTAGTGGTGTTGTATGCTAAACATATGTAGAGTCACAAAGCCCTCAAATGTATTGAAGGGTTCTAATGTACATCTATGGAATAAACAACAATGTTTAGGCCCTGATTTTACATTTAACAATGATTTTATAATACATTTGTAATGTTTATGAATAATTTTACCACAAGAATTTTTTTGACTATATCAAAACGTTTATCAGAATCAACAACTTTAGTTGACTTGATAATGACATTAATGAACAAAGTAATGCAGATTTTATAACTTTCGGATTAAAGAAAAGAAAAATTCAGTTAAATGATGTTAAAGCTGTGGTACGTTTTTCTCGATTTATCCGTCCACAGGTCCGTCCACACAGTAAATATTGTAGATATATATATATACTTTTTTGTAGTTGACACTGTTGTATGTGACTTTTATACTGTCAGATGTATTGCTATATTCAAAACAACTATCTATTGATGGTACATGCAAAAATAACAGCTTTAAAACTCGGTTCGAATAAATAAATACATCAAAGCATTACAATAAAGGCCCAAGCTCAGTGTCTAAAAATAAGACAAAATCAAAATTTTTAAAAGAATGTACGAACTCTTACGCGTCGGACAAAAACATAAATCTTGGGCTGGTGGACTGGGCTAATTTTTGAAATGGTATAGGACAATACGGATAAGTTTACGATTCAGAAATTTAATTATATGTTTGTCTACACTTTTGTTGAAGCATCACTGAAAAAAAATTACATTTAGTTTTATGTCCCAAAATTTTAAACAAAAACTGTCTCTTTGACCACTTATGGCCTTCAGGATTTCCAAAAACTATTTACCCGATAATGCAACTAAAACTTGCTTCGCAAATTAATTGGAGCAACAAAAATTTCAAAATTGAACATATACACACTCGTGAGCACAAGTTCCATCATACCAAATTGACATCATCAGTGTAGTGTTCAGGCTGAAGAGGGTTAATTGTAATTCATATATGCAACATATTATTGTAAAAGTTAATACTGATTGTTAACCATCCACAATTAAAAGAGATTCATTTTGATCTTTTAAATACAATTTATTAGAATAATGGTGTATAAGACTTTTCAATATATTAAAAATTAGTTATAAGAAAGCAACATACTCTAAAAGTTGAAAAAAGATGTTTTTAATGTGAGATTTAATGAACCTTTATTACTGTTTCGTAAAAATATATCGAACCTACGATACATGTCTAGTTATATAACACCTATTTATCCGTTATATTCGTTTAATTATTCAAAAAGTAGATAAATATTATTCATTAGATTATGCATATTTTGTTGCAATCATAAACATGGTATGCTAGTAAAATTTATGTTGTGTAAAGGGAGACAACTTTACAGACATTTATAATTACGGAAGTCAAAAATATTTATGACAGTCTTCCGTAAGAAATGTATAATTTATAAAAATTATGTATAAAATGTAATTGTTTTGTTTGTAATATATTAAATTATTTTGTTATTTAAGTGTTTTTATTTATTATTATTCATTTATGACCAAGTGTTTTTTTTAACCACCAGACATCCTAGATATTTGAAATATTTATTCTCTGTACTCCACTATTTGTCATTCTAAAGAACATGTTTGACACTCGTGGTAATTTATATAACTATACCATTGTATTGTTTGATACATCGATGTTGTTTTATCATGTTCGCATTGTTGCTTCTGGCCCTTCCTGAACACCTGGTCTTAGATAAATGCGCGTTTAAAAACTATTCGTTCTAAAACAATGTCATGCTTAAGTCTTTACATAACTACTCAAATCCCACTCTTTTACACCTTCTATCATACAGGTATTAAAACGTTTCAGTGTTTTGTTTCTGTTTTAATGTGTGCTTATTGAAAACAATATTTCCGACCTCTGAGTAAGTACCGCTGCTTTTGAAGTAAACCTCCCCGAGAATATCCTTAACTCAGTAGGCAGTAAATATGGCAAAATTTTTAGCCGTTTTATTTTTTAAAATTTATTTAAAACTTATGTTTGTGCCCTCATGCAAAGCATTTCTTAGCTGAGTTAAGATTCATATACTTTCAGAACTTTGAATTCATTAATTTTCAATTTTTAGATAATCTTTTTAAACCATCAATTTTTAGGCCAACAGTATCACTGATGAGGAATGGATTTACAAAATGTACACATATGGCATATCGAAATTGAACAGAAATTTTTTGGAAAAAATATTTATATAAGCAGTTTCAGATTGAAAATATGTAACAAAATCACCTGTTTAATAATTTGTCACTATTGTTGGTGAGTCAGCCATGTTGGTATTAATACCTATTCAACTATAAACTTTAAAATTATAGAATTATATTGATTTCTTCATTTTTGAAATTTATTTAAAATTAAGGTTTGTCCCCTCATGCAAAGCATTCCTTAGCTGGATTTGAATCCATATAATTTTGGAACATTAGATTCAGTAATTTTCAAGTGTTTGGCTTATATTATTTATCTATCAACATTTTCGGCCCCTAACGTCACTGATGAGGAATCAATTTCCGAAATGTGCAAATATGACACATCCAAATTTAACAGGTATTTTGTGTTATATATTGATGTTATCATTGTTCAAAACACTGAGCAGCAACGAAAAAAAAGTTTTTGTCAGTATAGCGTGGCCTAGAATAAACACTTTTGTCTTAGCACGAAATCTGCAGACATAAAAGAATTGTGCTCAGACGCTGTAGAATCGGCCACAGTGATTTCACTAATGTTTTATTGCAAAGGCATAAGAAACAAGCTACCAAATATGTCACGTGTCAAGGGCAATGGTTTATTTAACTATTTGATATATTTTACTGACTTTACATCAACAAAGGATTCTTTTTATTCAGCATAATCGGAATACGATCATTTTAGCAAATTCATTGGACAACCAATTTACGTCTTTTTTACATAAACGATTATTGTGAATGCATATTTATAATGTCAATCTTTTTGTGAATTTCGTTTTTTGTTTGAATGTTGACCATGTGATATTTAGATAGGCGTGTTGGCCATTTTGATATGTGATAGTTAAAAAAGTTAAATTGGTAATTTGCTATTTTGACTTATTATTTATATATCGCTTATAAAATTAGAAAGCTAGAAATAGTTCTGAAATATAAATTTAGCAAGATATGACACAAATACCTGATAGCGTGTTATTTTAGCGGGGATAAATTTCGGCTATTTTGACAAGAAAAGGGCAGTTGAAAATTTTTGCGTATTGATTTGGTGATCTCAAACAACTCACTCATGATTAACTAATACGCATATATTTTATACGATTTTTTATTTGGAATTTTAATACTACCTTCAAAGTACGCAAAAAGTCGTACCCGCGAAAATAACCCGCGATACGGTATATTTATCAAACGTTTATCGGTCCGGTTTAAATAGCGATTTCCATCTAGTCACTCAGGATGAATCACTCTAAATTTACATTATAGTTTCATAACTTTTTATTAACAATGCGTCATATATTGCACAAAATTGAAAGGAGACACTGTAGCAAACTTTTGTTGGATTTCTATATTAGAAGTGCCGATAACCATAGTTTAGGTCAGGCGTTATCCATCGTCTTTCGTGTGTTTTTATTACATCAGAATTCCTTATAATCATGGTTTAGATCAGGCGTGGTCCATCGTCTCTCGTGTGTTTTTGTATTATATTCATATACCCTTCCTGATACTGAAAAACAAAATAAAAATTATAAATAAAATGTACATTATCAAGTACACAACATGCACAAATAATAGTCAGGAGTAAGTTAAAATTTATGTTTATATGATACTAGCAGAACGAGACTTCTAGTCTCCAAGCGTTGTTTTTCACTTTCACACTTAACATAACGTTTGCACTGTAAAACTGAAAATTAAATGGAGTCAAGTTTTAAATATTTACTTCTCGATACCTTTTGGTAGCGATTAATTTGCTACTCACTAAATATTCTTCTTCTTTGAATTCTTTTACACTTAAAATCTATTTTTGGAAAATCAGAACTATTACTTGATAAATGCATCCTTTCCTGGAATCTTTTAATGGATAATAAGTCCGGGTTGAATAATAAAGCAAACAGCAGTTTATAAATATCTTGTGACGTATTTGGGTAGTTTCATTTATTTATTCTTTTTTTGTTTTTTAAACATCCCTTGATATTATAATATTTACCTGGATCAACAGCTTTTCCATCAAATTTTCTGTTATTGACAACATTTACATCAATTTCGTCCTTCTTTGGACTAATGGCAGGTACTTCTTCTCTTTTCCTTGGAACATGTTCATATCGTTCTTTCCTAAATTTTCCAATATCAAGCTTAATATGGACAGGACCACTGGCATCAGCAGCAGCTTTTTTCACCCCATCTTTTTCCTGGTTAACACCCATCTTTGAACTACCCTACAATATCCATTTAATGTTAATTTAAAAAAATTCCACACGCAACAAAGTTATTTTGTAAACGCATGCAATCTGTCTAAAAAAAACATGATAAGGTAAAGTTTTCGAATTAAAAATAACAAAAAATGATTGCGATTTTGTATCAAATAGTGTAATCAAATTGAGCTTGGTTAATTTATATTCTTACTTTGCATTAAAATTATAAAGGCAAAAATAATAAAATCAAAGCTGAATGACATTGTATAACATTTCGACCTTTTGTCAAATTGAGCATCGACGGAGGTCGGCATTAAGCATGCGCTTAAAAATCACATTGTCTCCCACCTCCAACTTAGGCAAATCCTAGTGAAAAATGTTTTGACAGTTTGTTTCCAAAGTTTAACTGTTTTCTCCGAAAACCAATTTTCTTCACCATACAAGAACTTGCCTATTCATAAAGGATAATTTTAACTACAGATTAATTCATCTTTCATTCCACCTTACTAACTTTGTCAAGTTAAACAAATAAAGGGTAACTGAAATATACTTACTACATTATTAACAGTTTTCCGTGCGATTACAGGGTTGTTAAAAAGTACCACAGATACAACTTCTTCTTTGTTGTCATCATCATTTATTGTTAAAGAATCATTTTCCTTCACATCTAGAAGTTCAAATCATATAAAAATCAAAATGATTTTGATAAATTCTGTAAAAAGCTTTTGAAAAAATAAAATAATCAAATCTTATCTACTTTTGATTTGTTTGTCAATCTTAACATTTCTGTTGATGAACATATGACATCTGATTAGAGTTTGAAGTCGGTGCCATTGGTCCTACATCTGAAAATGGTAATATAAAAACAAATCCGTTATTGTTTTGAGGCTTAAATTAAATAAAATTTACTACAGTTCTTACAACACAATTTATTTTTTAATGTCCAAAAGCTTCAACCAATGAGCAAATATAATATGTGAATGTTTACATTGAGTAAATGTCTGGGCAATATTGCAATTACAGCAACTAATGTCTCTATCAAAGCTACGTCGTCTGGTATCTGTGCATATTAAGAAAAAATTTAGTTGATATTTTGTAAGAATAAAAACTTATAATGGAAAAATAATTATATTTACCATCACCTTCTTGGAAAGAGTTATTCTCATCATTTTCTAAATGGCTTTTAAAAGTCCGGGAACTTAAAGGTCTGTAAAATAGAAAAAGTCAAGGTTCTGAAAAATAGTGTACATATGGCATACGGTTTTCAGCCGTCTTCAATTTTGAAATTTAATTAAAACTAAGGTTTGTTTCCTCATGCAAATCATTCTTTAGCTGGATTTGGATTTATATAATTTTGGAACTTTAGATTCGTTAAGCTTCAACTGTTTGGCTTATGGTTTTAGCTAACAAACTTTACGAACCCTAGTGTCACTTATGAGGAATCATTTTCCGATATGTGCACATATGGCACATCAAAATTTAAAGGTATTTGTGTTATATATTTACTAGAATGTATTGTCAAATTTTGGATTAAAACTAACCATTCCCAAAAAAAACATTTTAAGAAAGAAGAAATAGGAAATGTAGAGAAGAATAAAAAAATATCGAAAGTGAGATAAAAATCATTTAAAATAAAACACAGAACACTCGGAAGTTTGAATAAAATAGAGATCCTATGTACAAGATAATAGGTAAATATAAAAAGTTTATCTTCTTCTCTATTTAACAAAAATACCTGTTTATTTTTCTGTGTCATATGTGCAAATTTCGGAAATTTAAGCAACATCTGATGTATTGTGTCATAGTCGTCGATTATTTGAGAAGCCTTATTTTTTCTATCACGCCATATTGATGTATCTTCTAATGTTTCAATAATCACTGAATATAATAAATACATGTTTCCAATAGCCATGGACATACAAAAATACCGAGTATACCATAATGATATCTTTATTTGATGTCCGTATTAAGTTGGGAGTTTTATTGATAGTGGTTAAAACACTTTTTATGTGCTCTTGGTTATTGTCAAAACATGTTACCTAGCCATAATTAATGGATTTTTTAAATTTTTTTATCATCTACAAATATTTTGAAAAAATGACCATAATCTTCAGTTGTTCCATATTATTATTCATACCTTTCTGGTTTTAAGCACTTCTTCACTATTACGCTTATGATGATTACAATAAGCAATGTACCAAACACACATGCAAAGGAGACTGCAATTATACCGACTACTGTTTCTATCCACGGTGTATCGTCCGAAGTTGGTGCTGTATAATTATAAGTCAGGACTTTTGTGATAGAAAAGTTATTCCAATCTGAACCTGAAAATCATTATTACAGTTTCACTTAGTTATAATTCGATATAGTTACCAACTTTTTAAATTTTTTTTAGAATATCTCAATTTATCCAGCAGAACAGCAAAAACATGTTTATACATTGCCTTTGTCACTTCTATATATATATATATATATATATAAAAGTGACAAAGGCAATGTATAAACATGTTTTTGCTGTTCTGCTGGATATATATATATATATATATATATATATATATATATATATATATATATATATATATATATATTGCGGACAACTAAGACGAAAAGATCACAAATAATACTTTTTTGGGATTTATAAACAAATTAAACAAACTGAAGTTTTAGCATTTCATTAATTTTAACTATTTGACGTCAAATAAAATCAGTTAAATAAAAAAAAAAAATAAAGAAAGAATTAAGATATTAATTAAATAATTTTAGAGAATTTCAATGTTTTTTTAAAATTTTCTAATTTTAACACAGGTTATTGCATTCCAAAACAAAGACAACTTACCACTTATTCTGTAAGAAGGCGTTCCGTTTGAGGACGCTACCCATGCTTGAGCAGCGGATGCACTTAAGAATGTTTTAACAACATCTTTATTTGCTTCTAAGTTAGTTGTGTTATCTGTTAGCATATATACATGTACTTTTATAGAACTGAAACAGAGTAAGTAATAAACAGCAACGTAATATTGCCCAGAAATATTTAAACAAAATACTAAATATAATTAAAAAATAAATTAACCGGAATAAAAAATAGCTGTTTAAATGGAAAATAAACATAATAATAACAATTAAAAAAAAGGAAATTGAAAAATAAAAAATGGATTTTGCTTGATATACGATAATTATATGACAGTAAAGGGTAGGCACATCTAAATACAAACTTAAAGATTAATATAAGAACTGGGTACGTATACACATACCTCGGTGTTTCCTCTTCAATACACCACCTTCTTATAATGTAGTTTGTATAAGAGTCTTGAAAAACATCAGCGAGTTTGCTCAGAAATGTTGCTTCCAGACTGTTAAAAAGGCTCTGACTTATTGCCATGAAAAATGTTATTACTTTCTCACTCGGAGTAAATGTATCTACACGTACAGTAGCCGACACATTTGTCGTCAGCTGGGGCGTGCCTCCGTCTTTAGCACCAAATGTCAGTAGGTACTTTGAGTCTGTAGTTATGGCGGTCGTTAATGATAACTGACCTGTTTCAATACATAAAACAATTTTAGTAACTTAACTTTATTTTGTGTTACCAAACACACAAAGAAATAATAAATGAAAATAAATAAACAAAAATAAAAATATAAAAAACAAAATAAAACAAAATCATATCAAATCAAATAAATAATATGCAATGAATTTACCAATTGAATACAGACTTTTGTTATTATGAAGAAAAAATGTTTTTAAAATAGCGAGAAAAGTTTTAACAATCCTCCATTAATTAATCATTAGTTTCCTTATAATATGGTTACAGTACCATGATGTCGTATAAATATGTTTTGAAAAGGAAGCCGTGACGGACCAAAATAATAAACAAAAATATAAAAACATTGTTTATAAAAACATAGCTCTATCTTATCTCATACTTTTAAGTACATTTTCACAAGTTAATTTACCTACAGTGCCAAAATAGGACGCTTGAACATCTCAAATGAATTAAAAGAGGTGGTGAAAACATAATGACATCAAAATCCTTACCTGAAGCTGAATCTAGTGAAAAGTAAGTATTAAAATTTACACCATCACTTCCATCATTGTAGAAAGAAACAACCGCATTATTTCCAATATCATTGTCTGTAGCTACCAATGTAGTTATAGAGGAGTTACATACAACTAAATATGGAACTTCAGTATTATAAAACAATGTTGTAAATACTGGCTGGTTGTCATTTATATCCGTTATTGAAATCTCCACCATCACAGTAGATGTTAATGATAATGTTCCGTTATCGACAGCATTTACATAAAAACTAAAGCTGGAATTAGTCTCTCTGTCTGTCTGTTCTATCACTGATATAACACCAGTCGTAGCATGAACTGTAAAGAATTTCTCAGCCTCTGACCCTCCCGAAGCTGTTGTATCTATACTGAAATAAACCTCAGAATTTTCCCCTAAATCAGCATCAGTTGCCGCAATTGTTAAGATAGATGTTCCATTTGGGCTAGCTTCAGCAACAATACCGTTATATGTAATATATGGAAAAACTGGATTATTATCATTTACATCGTTTATTAATATTGTTATATTGATGTCAGAAGACAACAAAGGCGATCCTGAATCCTGGACACGGCACCATAGATAATATGTTTCGTAACTTTCCCTATCTAAACTATTATTGGTATTGATAATACCAGAACTGCTATTTATAATGAATGGATTAACAGTCCCTGTCAACCAATAACCAACTATGCTATAACTTAACTGACTATTACTGCCATCATCATTATCCGTTGCATTCAAAGTCCCCACACTTGTCGCAAATGTTGCATTTTCATCTATTGAAAAAGTATAATTTGAAACAAAACTGGGATAGTTGTCATTATAATCCGAGATAGTGACAGTGGCTGTTATACTTGTACTCAATGCTGGTGATCCATTATCTACTACAGTGATTTCAAGATTATAAACATTCAGTGTTTCCCTATCAAATGCAGTTGACGTCCAAACATAACCATTATCAATTGTAAACTCATTATTATCATTTCCAGTCGTTATATTGTAGGACAATCTGCCATTCTCTCCGAAATCGGGATCTGCTGCTTGTACTTTGAATATAGGTGCCCCTATTATTGTATTTTCACTAATTGTTACGTCATAGGTTCCTGTTATATTTGGTGCGTTGTCATTAACATCAATTAATGATATAGTTAATGTATAAGATGTAGTTAGGGCTGGCGTCCCCTGATCTGTTGCCACGACAACAAGCTCATAGCTGAAAAATGAAATATGTATTATTAATATCTATAAGTTTCATTTGCAATCTTTTTTTTTTGTAACCATATTTTTGAAATCCTAACGTCAAAGAAAAGACATCAAATGATCGTTGTTTGAAAACGTGAATGATGACCTCCGTGACAATCAAGTCAATTGCTTTCTGCATCCAGAAATTTCCAAACTCCCACAAATCCCACAATGAAAGGGTTGTAATTGATTTAAGCTTTTCAACATATATAAATAGTCATTTACCGTCTTAGTTGATCAGTAGTCCCTATGCTTCTTTTATCAGACAACTGTGCAACTTAATCCAACGAACCCCGTTGTCTTTTTCTTTACATTTATAGAATTGTATTTGGTCAATTTCTTTATTCTTCGAGTATTGAACGATTTTTTTACAACCTTGGTATGTATTTTTAGATGAAGAATATTTTACAGATTTATTAGTTTCTGTTACAAATAGTTTTACAAGTAAAATGAAAATAACCATGACGGTGTAATTGGGATTCATAACTGTAAACTACTGGAGAATAATTATTTCTCACCTTGCAATGTTCTCTCTGTCTAGAGCTGTATTTGTTGTTATCTCCCCTGTATTAGCAACAGAAAATGGCGTTGTTGTCGTCAGGGTGTATTGAAACAAGTTGTTATTATTGGTAGATGTATCTGCATCGGTGGCCGTTACCCTTCCTATGGTGGTAGATGTTGCAGTAGATTCACTGATACTCAATGTGTATCGATCTGGCTCGAACACAGGTGCGTTATCGTTAAGGTCATTTAATATTATAATGACTAAACAAGTCGACGTTAAAGATGGCGATCCCCCATCAGAAGCTTCAACTTGTAAAGTGTATATATTCCTAAGTTCATAATCTATATCTGTAGCCGTAGTAATTATTCCAGTATTAGCGTCTAGACCAAAAAATGACGTCCATAGTCCAAGATAAAAGCTATAAATCACTGTTCCTTGTGTACCAGAGTCTAAATCGGTAGCATTTACTTGTAAAATTGATGTTCCTACTGTCTGATTTTCATAAATGTTAATACTTAAATGAAAAGTAATATAATCCTTTTAATTTTTAATATTTTCTCAATTTATTTTACACACTGATAATTTTAAACTTTCTTGCCTGTAGGAAATGTTTTTCAGTAGCCACAAAAAATCCAGGTATAAAAACATTTTATTGAATTAAATTCTGTTTATAAATTCATGTTTTATCTGAAACCCGAAAAAAGTTTACACAAACAGATAACTTTATAGTATCCAGTATTAAATAAGGTTGTTCACAATGTAAAGTAAACATTCTAAATTAAATAATAAGTATAATTCTGATATATTATGTTTTACTGATTGTCTTGCATGGTCTTTTATTTTACAAGTTTTTCTTTTTGTTAATTTTTTTTTTATTTATTTATATTTTAGTCATATAAGTAATCAAATACATTATTAAATATGAAATTATACATGATGTATATATATCGACAAATATCCAGTGTTGTAAAAGCGACTTTTTGACATTTACTTGGTATTAATGCCTTACCTGTATGCCACAGAACTGAACACAGGTACTTCGTTGACATCAGTTACGTTAATACTAATCGTCCCTGTTGCTATATTAATACCATCAGATGCAGTAACAAATAGAGTGTGAGAATCAGCAGATTCGTAGTCCAAGCTTGTTCTTAATAATACAACTCCTGATGTTTTGTCTATATAGAAATTAGAATAGGTTGTGTTAAATCCGTAGGTTATGGTATCGTCTGTATCTGAATCAGAGGCAGAAATAATGATAACTGTGGAGGATATGGACACATCTTCACTTAAGGTGGCCGAATATTTTCCTGAAAATAAAAAAGATATCTTAACAAATATCTGAATTGGCTATTTCAACAATGCTGAAAACATTCCATATATTTATGATATACTTTGTGTTGTTATAAACTGATTAACATGTATTCAACATGACGTGTCTTTGGTCAAATCTCATTAGATAGATTTAAAAAATTTAAAAAATTATACAAAAATTATTTAACTTTAATTTTTGTTAAATTCCCACTGATCAATTTAAGAGCGAACATGTTTTTTGTAACCTAATTGTATTGTGAGAAATGTACACACATAATTGCATGCCAAAATAATAGACAATTTTAGAGGACAAACTGTATAAATGAAAGATGATATAATTGTTTTTAGAATGCACACTACCTGAATTAGTAAATACTGGTAATGCCTCATTAGTATCATTTATGTTGACATTAATCACTACAGACGTGGACAATGATGGTGATCCACTGTCCGATACGCCGACCTCCAGCTGGTAAAAGGATACACTCTCGTAATCAATGGTTCCTGTTAATTTAAAAGGATCATAAAAACAATAAAATCCGAAAAATCTCTTTCCCTTATTTTACTTCTATATCTAAATTTTGTCAAAAAATGTAATATTGATCTAGAAAATGTTTACTGTACAAATAAATCTACATCAATTATAGTAATATGTCATTATTTGTTTTCGGTAAATACGTAAACGACATGAATGGTTTTCATTTTGCCATCGACCAGAGCACCATTTTTCATTTGTTAAAACATGAGTGTATTTGATACACTAATGGCATTGACGGAGACATCGGCAGCTGCATGAAGCACTGCCACAAAAGACAGTTGGTGGGTATCAGAATATCGGTAATACTCATCAAGAAACCCACAGTCTTATAGACGCAAAATTCAGAACACTGTTCTTTCATTAGAGATCTCATAAGATTGTTTAGAACATCGACACTGTTATAGAGACAGAATATAGACCACTAATACTTAACTCCGGTGTTAATATACAAGACGTCGATTACACTGATCAAAACAGTTAAGCTTCTAAAGAAGCTTCTATAGAATGCTCATAAATATTGTATAAGAATAAAATCTATCTTTAATTTAGTGACAATGGTTCTTACCACTAACAGCGACTGTAAACACGCCCCCAGTTTCCAAAATCTGGAATTTGTTGTCTGGATTTCTGGTGAATACAAAGCTTAGATTACCATTAGACCCAGAGTCAGTGTCTGAACAATTAAAATCAGATACTACAACATAGCCTGCCACTAAATTGAAAAAAAATTACTTATACTTTTTATGTAGATGAATATTATGGAAACGTTTTGCTGCCAACTAAACCCAAATCTATTAAATAAACCATTCCCTACGACAAGGGCATAATATTTTTATTTAAGTTGGCAACAAAACGCTTCTGTAGATTATTGCGAAACCTAAAATCCTGTAATCAACAAAAAACCAATCAAACAAATTTTTTTTTAAATTTAGAAAATCAAATTTATACCACTAATCGTATGAGACTCCTTATTTCCTATGTGTTGTGCAGATTTTTGAATTTTTACAAAAAAGGAAATATTCAAAATTCTGCACATAAATAACAATGCAATTCGAAAGTAGCACAAGACAATTAGAATTCCTTAGTGATTCAGTGCATGAAAGATATAACTAAATACCAGGCCCCAGTTTCACAATCATTCCTTAACTCAAATTTAGCAATTTTTTTTAGTTACAAATAAACATACGAGATAAAAGGTAATACAGATGTTACAAGCTTTAGGTGATCTTCAAAATGACACTTTAAATTACTAAATATCTCAACAATTAACAAAATTATAAAGGTTTTAAATTTGCCAGATTTAAGTTAAGGAAAATCTTAGTTAAGGAATGATTGTGAAACCGGGGCCAGTTATTTAATGTGTTATATAATTGAGACAAAAAGTACAAACAATGAAAACATTAAGTACAAGTAATAAGGTTGTTTCAAATAGATTTGAGAATGATTATAAAACGTTTATAATTTTCTTAAGTTGCATTTAATAATCAGTTTTTGTAATTATAAGTGTTAAAGAAAACATACTGTAAAATCGCTGATTTATCAATCCGATATACAAGCAAAAAGCTAACAGACCCGATTAATAAGATATTTTTACTTAAAAATCTTAACGATACCAGAGATGTTCACAAACCTTGCAAGACTAGCTACCGTTATGTTAAGTATGGGAATCGTTGCAAATTGTAAACCATAAATTCTTTTATTATACACATTATTATAATTTTATTAATGCAGTAATCTATACTAAACTATTACTACCGCCTCCTGAATGGATTTATTTTTAACACAGAAAGCTATTTACCTGCATTTTCGTCGACAGACACCACATGCGTAGTGGGAGAGCAAGCCGGGCTGTTGTCATTGACATCCAATAAAGAAACTGTCGCTGTTCCGGTTACCTTTTACAATTACAATACTGTTATTATTTAACAAACGGTGGTTAAGTGAAAAAAGCTTTTAAGAATTAAAAATTATTTTTACTCTACCAAATTATGAATTTGTAAACCATTAAAATTAAGTGAAAATATTATATAATTATGTTATTATTATTTTTTTTAAAGTATCATTAAAGTTGTTTTGTAAAAATCTTAAAATTCAAGCAAATTTTAACTTTTTTATGAACTAACTAACAGAATTTTAATTATAAGTAATACAATAAGGCATTTCATCTTACAAAATATCTTACGTAATATGTGAGACCTTACCGTAGAGGACCCTCCGTCTGTAGCCAAAACCTCCACTACGTAACTTGTATAGGTCTCGTAATCAACTTCTTGAGCTAGTATTATTGTTCCAGACAATTTATCTACTAAAAACTTTGATAATCCGCTGTTTGTCACTAAATTTTACGAAAAATATCAAAAGGTTTAAAAAATAAAATAAAAAAAACTTTGGTAAGCATTTGCAAAACTTTTTAAGGTGACAAATCCGGAATGAAATACAAATAAGTTTTATTTCGTCGATATGAGAGAGAAGTCGAGAGAGAACCGGCACCATTATTTGACACGATGTAAGTAACTACATTAAAAAATCACTGTTGCAAAATAAAAGAGATGAAATTTTGGTAACAGGTAAAAACGCGAAGACAACAAAAGTCAATGATAGAAACAACAAAAAACAAAACAGCCTAGAAAAGATCTACTGGGATCACGAAAACAATCTTAAACGGGACAGGATAAAATACACTTTGATCAAAGATTAATTTTGAGACATGAACTACAAAGTATATACTTGGGCCACAAATTATTACGAAGATAGGACAAGATAAGATATACTACGACATCGGATAAAACTGAGACATGACTTTAAAAAAAAAAAGATATGCTAGGAACCTCGGATTAAAACCAAGACACGACTTTAAAAAGATCCACGGATTGAAACCTAAGACAGGAGAAAATGGATACAACGAGGATCCTAAATGCATTTATATAATGAACCACTTATATTTTAACAAAATTTTTGTACAAGAAATGTGAATTTCAAGGAATTGTGAAGAAAATATAGTATCAAAAAATTCATCTTAACACATTAAAAAACTTAATAATATTATTTTAAAGACTGAGTAAAAAAAAAATTCCAGATTTACTGTTTTTAATTTTACAACTTTTTCTACATTTATATTAGCTAAATAATTAGAATTAGAATTTATTTTACCCGAACGGATTAAGAGTATAAAAAGGTAAACTATACAAAACAAAAAGTAAGCATTTATTTACATACCCGAGTTAATAGAATATTCAACAATACCATGTGGGCTCGCGTCACTGTCAGTGGCTGCATATGTCAGGATCTCAGTTGCTAAGGGCGTGTCCTCGTTAATTGAAACGGTGATTGGATTAGTGGCAAAAGTAGGCGTGGCTTCATTTACAGCTGATAATGACACAGCAACGGTCACCGTACTAGTGAATATTCCGTCAGTGACCTGTGTTGTTAAGAGATATGACGTAGTACCCGTGTCGTAATCCAAAGCTACAAACAAAAAAAAAAGAAGTAATCCACGGCTTTAAACAAAAAAGAAGTATCCTTGTCGTAATCTACGGCTATAAACAAAAACCAAAAGTATCCGTTGCGTAATCTACGACTATCAACAAAAATATAAGAGATATGACGTAGTGCCCGTGTCGTATTCCAAACTTACAAACTAAAAAAAGGTACCTTGCCGTAATCCACGGCTATAAACAAAAAAAAGAAGTATCCTTGTCGTAATCTACGGCTATAAACAAAAACCAAAAGTATCCGTTGCGTAATCTAATCTACGACTATCAACAAAAACATCAGAGATATGACGTAGTACCCGTGTCGTATTCCAAACTTATAAACTAAAAAAAAGTACCTTGCCGTAATCCACGGCTAAAAACAAAAAAAAGAAGTATCCTTGTCGTAATCTACGGCTACAAACAAAAACAAAAAGTACTCGTGCCGTAATCCATGGCTATAAACAAAAAAGACCAGTACCGCAATCCACGGCTATAAACAAAAACCAATGGTATCCGTGTCGTTATGTACGGCTACAAACAAAAACAAAAAAACAAAACAAAAACAAAGAGTACCCGTGTCGTAATCCACGGCTATAAATCCAAAAGTATCCGTGTCGTAATCTACGACTATAAACAAAAACAAAAAGTATCCGTGGCGTAATCTACGATTATAAACAAAAACAAAAAACAAAATATGTCCGTGTCGTAATCCACGGCTATAAGCAAGAAACCAAAAGCACCCGTGCCGTAATCTACGCCTACCAACAAAAAAAAAAAAGTACCAGTATCGTAATCTACGGCTATAAACAAAAAACAAAAAGTACCAGTGTCGTAATTAACGACTATAAACAAAAACAAAAAGTATCTGTATCGTAATCTACGGCTATAAACAAAAAACAAAAAGTACCAGTGTCGTAATTAACGACTATAAACAAAAACAAAAAGTATCTGTGTCGTAATCTACCGCTATAAACAAAAAACAACAAAAAGTATCCTTGTCGTTATCCATGGCTATAAACAACAACAAAAACAAAAAACAAAAAGTATCTGTATCGTAAGCCACGGCTTTTAACAAAATCAAAAAGTATCAGTGTCGTAATTAACGACTATAAACAAAAACGAAAAGTATCCGTGTCGTAATTTACGGCTACAAACAAAATCAGAACGTATCCGTGTCGTTATCCATGGCTATAAACAAAAACAATAAGTATCTGTGTCGTAATTCACGGCTACAAACAAAAACAAAAAGAATCCGTGTCGTAATTTACGGCTACAAACAAAAACAAAACGTCTCCGTGCCGTTATCCATAGCTATAAACAAAAACAATAAGTATCATGGCTAAAACCAAAAACAAAAGTATTCGTGTCGTAATTCACCGCTACAAACAAAAACAAAAAGAATCCGTGTCGTAATCCACGGCTATAAACTAAACAAAAAAAGTATCTGTGTCTGAATCCACGGCTAAAAACAAAAGCCAAAAGTATCCGTGTCGTAATGCTTAAACAAACATAAAAAGTATCCGAGTAGAATTCAAGGCGACAAACAAAAACAAAAAGTATCCGGGTCGTAATTCATGGCTATAAAAAAAAAGACACAAAAAGATTCCGTGTCGTACTCCACGGCTACAAACAAAAACAAAAGTATTCGTGTCGTAATTCACAGCTACAAACAAAAACAAAAAGTATCCGTGTCGGAATGCACGGCTATAAACAAAAAACAAAGGGTATCCGTGGCTTTAAACAACAGCATGAAAACAAATGATTTGAGTGATGTTATATTACATCCATTAAGATTTTTTTATTTAAACCGAGGCTTTCAGATGGTTGAGAATTGAAGTCCCTACGGAAACTAGCGATCTTCGCTTAGCGAACTGGCAAACTTTAACACCCTGGTATATGCTCTAAGAGGCACGCACTTTGGATTAAGACCAGTTGGATTGTGAATATAACATTAGGCCAAATAATTAAATATTTTAGTACTGAAATGTCTCCGCTTAAAACTTAATATATATAGAGTGATTTTTAAAATATATTTTTGTGCATTTGTTAAAGATATATACCTTTAAAATATGGGATTTATTAAATAGATTATCTGTTTTCAGAAAGGGTATATTCTGGGTAGTAATGTTGCACAAGTTTTGACACCAGTTTCCGGGGAAGGGGTATTCTTTGTAGTTATGTACATTCAAGAGTTATCTCACCTTTGTTTGTTGTTACAACTCCTGCGGAGGATATTGTAAAAGTACCGTCTGTATTACCACTGGTTATAGCGTAAGATAACGTAGTACCGGTATCAATGTCACTACAATTTAACGTTACTACCTAAAATTATCAATCGAAAAATTATTATTATTGTTACTATTATTATTATTAATTAACTAATTAATTAATTTATTTATTCTTTTTTTATTTATTTATTTATTTATTTTTTTGGAGAATATAATTCGCTAGTCAATAAACACTCTTCCTATTTGTAGCAAGTTTCTCTTCTGGATATGTGACGTCTCGATATAAGTGAAATATTTTTGACTGGGACGTTAAACACCGTTACTCAACTCCTCTGGATATGTAAACAGTTATATCAAGTACGATAATGTTAGCCTTGCTTTTAACGTTATTTGTCTAGGTATTTTTGTTATAAAACTGTCATCTTCATTTTCACAAAATGATTCTTATTTAGCTAAAAATTTCGCTGTTTGTTCAGTCTATTCTGAACAATAATGACCTTTGAGAACAGTTATATATTGAAGAATAATAAATCCTTCAAGGTAATGTTCTATAACGCCTCTTGTTTAATTAATTAATTAATTAATTAATTAATTTATTTATTTATTTATTTATTTTTACCTTACCGTAGTTCCTGAAGATGCTGTTTCTGTGAGCGTTCTAGAATAGAAATAGTGTGAACAAGATGGGGTGTTGTCATTGACGTCCGTAACAGTTATAGTCATAATATACGTGCTAGATCTAGGTGAAGACCCAGTGTCCTTTATTTGTATATTTAGTACATGGGAAGTTAAAGTTTCATAATCTAAATCCCGGACTGTGTAAATATATCCATATACTTTGTCGATGGCTAGGACACCAGTGTTACCAGATCCACCTACAATAACAACAAAAAATACGTATACAGGATTGTTAGACGTTCCCTTTAAAATGTTGACTTTATGAAAATGATTCAGGAATACTGATATATTAATATCAACGGTTCTAATGACTTTGCAAAACAAAAATCAATAAAGAAATGAAAGCATATATCAACTACAAAAAGGCGTATCTTGTTTCTAATATTCTTTAAAAGATTTTATTTTTTAACGAAATTAATGAGTTTTTTAACACATTTGAATTAATTTGGAAAAGTGAAAATATTAAAATGCATTTGAAGCAAATTTGAAAAAAAAATCAGTGCAAAAGTCTTATACTGTCTATGGTCTCTGAAATGATATTTTAGTGATTCACAATAGAAAACGGTCACATCATTGGGATATATTATTTTCTTATATCTTTTGTGAATTTCTCAAAATTTGATTGGTAAAAAAGAAATGGAGTTAAATAAATTTCAACCTGTGATTTAAACAAAGATTAGGAGAAAAAAATCTGACATCAATGAGTTGTTGACATTACGAAAAATGCCCCATGCTTAGAAAAACTTTTTTATGCGGTTCGAACGCAACTCTGTTCTGAATCATTAAAATACTTGTTTGATCGATGTCAATACGTGACAAATTTAGTAGTTATACAGTATTATAGATTGTCATACTATAGAAAAAATAAAGTACAAGTACCTATAATGGCGTATTGTAAAAGCCCGTCGTCTCCATCATCTTGATCACTGCCAATAACCCGACAAACAGTCGTCCCGATACCAACATTTTCTGCTACCTATTTACAGTAACATAAATATACCAAATGGCATTACTGTGGTCTTAAATAATGTCATAACTGAAGAGGCATAACATTACCATCTGAAATGACGGGACATTTACTAAAACAGAACCGTATCAGTGGTTAAAATAAACATCAACTGAACAGAGAAATAAAAACTTAAGAGGGACTTGTAGAAGAACAATCACGTACTTACTGTGTTCAGAGGGGTATCAGTTAAAATTGTCAATTAATCATTTCTGTTTGTTCATTAATTTTTATCGCCATAATTCAATGTTTAGACTTAGATGTGAATAAGTTATGAAATCAGACGGCTTTTTTTTGCGACAAATAGTTATCCAAATGTGTGAACAAATTTTTATCACATTTCTTACCTCTAACCCGACTAGCTTATTCTAAGATTAAGTATTTTTGTGTTATATTTTAACTGGTCAAAATGCCATTATCTCTATGTTTTATATAGCTTTGAGAGAAAATAAAAAGGGTGATGATTTACCATGGGGATGGCCTTAAAAAAAATTCAAAATTTAAGATATTTATTCATAATAATGTCTGTTAAGCCTCTATTTACAGAAATACGTAATAATAAAATTTGAAATAAAACTTTAAAAAGTGATGAAATAATTTATATAAGTATATGTACCGTGACCGTAGATGGACTGGTACCGTTGATTGACGGTGTAAATTCGTTCACTCCATTCACCGTCACAAAGACATAAGCCGTCCCAGTAAACTGCGGGGTACTTGTGTATGTCTCAGTTGCCGTGACAACCAGTGTGTAAGTTTTACGTGCCTCATAGTCAAGTGTGTTAGATGTAGTCTGTAACTGTGTACCAGATAGAATAAACTTGTTTGTTGAATCATCACCGCTTAATATGGAGATAGAGTATACGGCATTGTTACCACTGTCAACATCAGAACAGAGCAGATCAGCTAAACTAACACCTAAAATAAAATGTATGTAGAAATCTGTAGCTAAATAAAATAATAGCGACCGAGCAGAGCAGGTTCTTCGCTTAAATCATTTTATGGCTTTTCCTATACCGCTTGTTTATGTTCTTTATTTACCCCTTAAATAGAACTTAAGCTACTTTGGCTCTAAATGCGCGTTTTACCTTTCACCATCTAACACCTCTTTTCCGTTGGTGATTACATATTACTTTAGCGAATAATTATATACCACAAACAATCTAGCCGCGTTTGTTTGAACTATTTATTTTAGTGTATATGGAAACACATCCGTTTTTGTTTCAGTAGTTCGAATTTTATTGCAAAAAGCAAAAATACGATTTTTGGGTTGATAAATTCATCATTGATAAAGATAAGTACTATTTCGTTTATCTGTAAATTCGTTTGTTCGGATATCCATGAATACTTTTAACACCACAATAATAAATGATATCATTGTATGTATGCTTGTAAAAACAGAATTGTTCTCGAAAATTGTGAATTGCTTAATGTTTTTTACACATCTGTAAAAGGTGTATTGATCACGGGGTTCATTAACAAATCCTATTTGTGCTGACATCGGACATGATAACATTCAGTTGCAGCGTTTTTTTTTTAAATAAAACACAAATGGCCAAGTACATTAAAACAAGTTCACTAATAATATGAACAAAACATCAAGAAAAGCTACTTCTGACGAAAATTCTACCGGAACCAATAACAATTCCGGTTTTCAAGTTGGAAACAATGTTTGGTGATTCATACATAAAAGCAATACACTAAATATATTTCTTCAATTCATAAAAAAAGTTTTATAAATCGTTTTCGTTTTTCTATAATTGAAGCGTTTCTTGTCAACCATGAGAACACATGAATCGTAACAAGTACTTGCAAAGACAAAAATAAAACGCATGTCGATTAATGGGCCGATATAACACTATCGAGTTGGCGCCCACTGACCGCTAGAGGGCTACACCTTCCGGGGAGTTCACGGATGTAAACAGCTTGGTTGCGACTATCGTGTATCCATTAAATGCCCGGTGTATTAGTTTAAGTACACCGATTGTTTCATGTTATACATAGACTGGACTGTTGTTTTAAATACATCTTTTACTCTTTACTTGTCATTCAATATTACAAAGTTAAACATCGATTTTATACGATTTGACGATGCGTATGTTGACCTAATCTTGACACGTGCTCAGTTAATAGGGAGGGTTGGCCCTGATTAAATTGTTTAAATTAAACAAACGGTTCTTGTAGAATTGCTATATGGTTTAACATCGCTCATTTGATTTTTTCCTCCTTGCTTGTTAATCTTAAACAACGATATATATAATAAAGACACAACGGGAAATCCGAGAATCATACTCCAAATTAAAAAATTACTGTATTAGAAACATACTGTGTTTGTTTAGCTAAGAAGAACAATTTCAGCATTTATACAACTTAAACACAATGCACTTCAATCGGAGAAGTATTAGCTTGATAAGTACACATTTATGAAAAAAAATTATTATTACCCAAAAAATTTCGGATTTAGTGGCCATATTGGTGGACACAACGATAAATCCAGGTTTCATATCAATTTTGCATAAAAACACATCAATTATTATTATTATTTTTATTATTATTATTATTATTATTATTATTATTATTATTATTCAGTGTGTGTGTGTGTGTGTGTGTGTGTGTGTGTGTTATAACCCACCTGATGCAGTATTTTCCGATACAGATACGGTATATACAGCTGGATTAAATGTAGGAGGATTATCATTAACATCAGACAGTGGGAGATAAACTGTTATATACTGAGAGTAGCCGTAGGCCGATGTTTCTAGTACCCTGAAAATATGGTAAGTGTTTTATCCATGAGGACATACAAACAAAAGTTATAAGAGTAAATCTCAACTTTACCTGAATATCTTAATTAACCTTAACCCTTTCGTATCCAAGCCATATTAAGCATCAGTTTTCTGACACTAGTGTCTATCCACACTTAGTTCCAAATCCATTTATCCATTTTGCGTTACCGAAAGACTTTTTCCCGAACATCCCTGTTTCTACCATCATCTCAGAAATAAGATAAAGAACGTGTACTTTGTGAAACACGATTGCTAACTCTCAAGGAAAAATGTGATAACTCTCTCTCTCTCTCTCTCTCTCTCTCTCTCTCTCTCTCTCTCTCTCTCTCTCTGGAAAAAGTGTAATAACACACACACACACACACACACACACACACTCTCTCTCTCTCTCTCTTACACACACACTTACACACACACACACACTATGCCATTAATTCTAGAATTGTATTACAAAAAAATTCTCTTTTGGTTTTTTAAAGGTATGGTTATTGTGTATATACCCATGTGGTAGCTCAGTTAGTTGGGTGCTCATTTTGTTTGTAGAATGTTGCTTTCCCTCCACTAGTTTTTATTTTTCATTGCAATTGAGCATTTTTGTTTTTGACCAGTCCTGCCACTTTTTTTTATCTCTTCGTCAGTTCTCTTTTCTCTCGAAACAGCATTATTTTTTTTTTACTAATTAACCCCCATTTCGTATTCTTTTTTTTCTTTTTTGTTATCATTAGTGTCAGGTTTAGTTAATTGGTGTAGTAAGCGGGTGTTGCTGAAAATACCCGCCAACCATTCCATGTACTCGTTCAGTAATTAATGTTGATGGGATTGAATGAAAGAAATTGACAACATGATTTGTTTAATTGAAAGAAGTTCTGCTAAACTAATTCTTCTATTTATCAATTTTTCTATTAGCTATAGTAATTGATAATTAAGTCAGTTTCTATTTTTTTTTATTTATTATACTTTAATTTCATTAGTAATGTTCAGCTGGTTTTTTTGTAAGATGTTTACATTTAAATTTCACACATGCGGTAGTTTTAAGTAATCATAGAAATAATATCTTTAGGCTGTTGTACAAATCCATGACAGTCATTGGATTTTTAAATTTTAACAAATAACGCTTTAAGAATTATTTCATGATCAAGAAGTGATTTACTTGTTATTCTTGAAATTTCAACTTGAAAGTCGCGTCTTGACATTATTGACCAATCAATCTAACTGTTACTTACACAATATAACTGATTTTTAAGATTTTGCCAACGAAACGAAAACATGATGTTCCGGACGTAAGGTCATCGTAACTCCTTTTTTAAGAGAAGTTTAAATATGCTTCGAGATACCCGTGTACATCTATCGCAACTTATACTTTAATTAAATTAAATTAAACTTTATTTCTTTTACAACGATTTAGAAACAAGTTGTGCAACTTATATTAATCTAGCTCGTTGGCCCGAATTGTAGCGCGCGTGAGGTCTTATTGTGGGAGGAAAACCGGAGAACCCGGAGAAAAACCCACGTGCTCAAGCAGGTGGCCTCATACCTTATCACATACGACGCTGGGAATCGAACCCCAATCGCATTGGTGATAGGCGGGAGCGCTAACCACTGCGCCACTTGAACACCCAACTTATACTTAAGACACACGTATGATATACTAATGTGTAGGATTTACGAAAGCTTCGAGATACCCGCCTTTGGTTTGCAGGCTTGCATGATGTCGGTTAGGGAATCATACAAAGATTATTGGCGAGGTAGAAACGAACTGAGAGCTGATGATCAGGCAGTGATTTGTGCATAACCACCTACCCTTCCCTTTGTTTATTTTGCTAATTACTTTCGGTGCCGTGCTTAGTTTTTATAATATATATATATCATGAACTCTATGAAATTGTTTTTATTTAATGATTTATACATTAAGCTTGAGCTTGCAACTAGATTAATTTGATCTTGTTTTATTTCATAGTTTGTAAAGAAAATATTTATTTTCGGAGGAACGGAGAAAATAAGAGTTATTCTTCTTAGCTTGTATATACTAGTATACAGTAAGAGATCATAAGAAGCATATTATTTTTAGTAAAAAAGTATTGGATATTACATGAGTTGAGGAAAGGTCCAGGGCGGAGACACAGACCATAACTTAAAGCTGTGTAACATACAACTCACTTCATACAACATTCTCTGTCAGTGTATATTTTTTATCTTTGGGTGAATTAATCCTTTGTCACTTAACAGTGAACAATTACTTTGTAGTATGTGTAAATGTGATAATACAGAACTCTGTACTAGTGCTTCTAAACAAATTACAGACTTGCTAAAATAAATAACCGAAACGACATCAAGCTTAAGATATAATGACTTCACAAGATTTTAAAATTGAATTTTATATCATTATTAAATTATTTTAGTGAAATTTAAATAATGTCACCCTGGTAGATGTCACCTGTACTTTTATGGTTTGAAAATTTATCCCAGACATTAAAGGTACGAAACAAGAACAGTTAACATGTATTTCTTCTTCAAGATAAATAATCTAATACCAGGTCTTTCCACAGAAGGTCTATTGGCGGTGTTCCTATTCTTGTCATCATGCTTTTTATGGAGTTATTTCCCAAATTTTACAACAACTGTATCACTGCCAGGTTATCGGTCGAGCTGAAAACAAATCCGGACATTTCGATATAAATCTCAGACTTCCGTGTTTACTACTGTGGTTTTGGAAAACGGACAGGGGAACAAAAATTTTAAAAAGATCAGCTGGCTGGATTATGTCAACTCTAATTTGGTAATATTTAGATTATGAATGTTCAATGACGCGGAAATAGTGTCAAGACTTTCGCTATACATTTCATGATTATTCTTAAAAACTTAACGCAAATTATTTCAAATATTTTAGTACAAAATAGGACATCACTTTAAGATGTATTTTAACTTACCTAAATTGAAAAGTAATTGTTCCGTCATTTTCTCGGTTCAGTTTCTGGTTAACTCTCAAGATCCGTCCATCAAGTGTGAATTTTGCTACCGACTGAGATGTTATGTAATAAGAAAGAGGATTACCATCGAGATCCGAGGCAGTCAGCGTTATGACCGAGGTTCCAACTGGGGTATCTTCTGATATAGAAGTCAGGGTCTGACCGTTGGTGGGGCTTGTAAAAGTTGGGGCATAAATACAGGTACCTGTTTCAAGTAAAAACTAAGTGTTAGAATAACTTACCTACATAAACTGTCAAACAAGATGTTATCTTATTGTTTAATTTTCAAGTCTATGGATGTCCAGTGTGCGTTATTGTACGTTAAAGATGTAATAATGACGGACTAGAAGAACAACTCCAATTAATCCGGAGAATATTTATTTATTTATTTATTTATTTATTTATTTATTTTGGGGGAATCTTATGATTTTTTTTCCATCAAAAATAAAAATAAAGATTTAGAATCAGTAATTGTGTTTGATAATTTTTATACTTGTATTAATATAAATTTTAGTTTAGTACTTGACGGCAGAACAAGTTAAGTTAAAGTTTGAAGATGCTAGAATGATGTTTAAATTTACAGCTAGAATTTGATTTACTTTGTATCTGAAGAAAGAGTCAAAGCGACATGCTGCAACAAAATAAACAGAATGAGTACTATATCACTTGGTACGTAAACAAGTGAGATAACAAGACGGGTACCAAAACAAGCGATAAAATCGTGTCCGCCTTATGGTGTACTACACTTGAGACAACAAGACGGGTACCAAAACAAGCGATAAAATCGTGTCCGCCTTATGGTGTACTACACTTGAGACAACAAGACGGGTACCAAAATAAGCGACAAAAGCGTGTCCGCCTTATGATGTACTACACTTGAGACAACAAGACGGGTACCAAAACAAGCGACAAAATCGTGTCCGCCTTATGGTTGACTACAAGTAAGACAACAAGACGGGTACCAAAATAAGCGACAAAATCGTGTCCGTCTTATGGTGTACTACACTTGAGACAACAAGACGGGTACCAAAACAAGCGACAAAATCGTGTCCGCCTTATGGTGTACTACACTTGAGACAACAAGACGTCTACCAAAACAAGCGACAAAATCGTGTCCGCCTTATGGTGTACTACACTTGAGACAACAAGACGAGTACCAAAACAAGCGACAAAATCGTGTCCGTCCAACAGTGTATTTTTGTAGAACACTAAATGTCCGTCTTATTCCGTTTAATATGTTAAGCTATTTCTATTATTTTAGCTGGATTTGGTTTTGGAACTTTAGATTCATTAATTTTCAACTGTTTGGCTTATGTTTTTTATCTATCAAACTATCAAACTTTTCGGCGCTAGTGTCACTGATAAGGAATTGTTTTTTCGAAATGTGCACATATGGCACATAAAAATTTAACAGGTATTTGTGTTATATATTTAGTAATATTTTCATGAAATAATTGAATACATTACCTGGCTGATATAACGACACGACAATAACATGTATTAAAACTCCTGATACGACAAACATTGTAAAAACTTGTGTACTCTCAAAATCGCATTACTTCTGAAATAAACTTGTTATATCCCGGAAAGTCACACCGTTGAAATTCTGGAATAGGTTGATACATTCTGCAAACATCATAAAATTATCCAGGAATTGTTTTATGCATTTTTACAAACCAATATCTCCTTAATTGATTAACAGGACCATTACTGTTCTTATTTAGATTGCCAAAGTGTAAATTATATTTCAAAATAGTGTAAAAATGACCTGGTTTAAATCCAATAAACGTCTAAGCACAAAATACATTGTGTAAGTATACACTGTGCTCAACAGTCCAATACATCGCTTTAATAAATTTAACAGACATTTTTATAGCACGTTTTGTCTTCATTGAATTAAAGCCAAAATCATATAATAAAGACACAATACAACGTTAATCGATCAAAGAGATTTAACCATTCGATAATAAACTTCGTTAAGGACTGGACTTTACGTGAAGAAGTGATTTGTGAATATATTTGATAAAATTATAAGCTTTAAACAATAATAAAATGACCAACTACGCAATTTTAGACTATTTATAGTTTTAAATTCCATTTCAGACACAATATTATTATTATTATTAATATAATTTTTTTTTTTTTTTTTTTTTTTTTTTTTTTTTTTTTTTTTTTTTTTTTTTTTTTTATAGTCATTTCAGATTTCAGACACTTTTTTATTTTATATATATTTGTCATTTTACAGATATTGTCTTCATTGGAGATGGACATAAAACTATGGGAAAAATATGTATTTAATACGTATTTCATCAATCGGTCTTATCCATATATCCAACATATGCATGATTGTTATAAAAACTGTGTTTTTGTAACTTGTTCGAAAACAAAGTGATAGTATGTTATGAGCCACATATAACGTCAGTTTTGTCTTAAATGTAATTGTAACCATACATAATACTTTTTCATCATTTTTCAGAAATAGAATTTTCAGAAGTTATTGCAAACAGATATTTTATATTTTGTTAGACCACCGACATCATTATAATTTTTACCTGTTTCATATCCAATAAACAGGTGCGAGTTTTAATTGTGAACATGTTGTTCTTTTGTTGTTGTTGTTGTTGTTCTTTTGTTGTTGTTGTTACTGCTGCTGCTGAATTTTATTACTCTTGTTTATTTTTGTGTGTCTTTGTTTCTTATGATTGTTGTTAAGACGTACTTGTTATTCAGTTGATATCATTTTACTCACAAACTTCAGACCTTACATAAAGTTTTAAAAATATTATAATACCAATATATGTGTATTCAAGGCTTAAAGAGACACAACTCTAGTATTCACGATTAAAACTGTGTAAATATTTTAAATATCTGGAACACTAAACTGTTTAGTGCAAACAACAGCACTGTATTTTCAATTTGTTGTTAATTGTCAAAGGATCATCGTACTTGGTACTTACTTATTTTCAAATCTAAAACAGATTTTGTCAATATTTAATTTACTTCTAGATCAAAGTCCAGAAATAATTATGATGCCATGAATAATTACTAATGTCTTATTTCTCCAAATGGCCGAATTTATTAATATTGGACTAAAAGTTTTTTGTTTTGTCAATACGGAGTTCTAAATTGCATTTCGGCCTCAAAATCGATGCTCTTAATATCTTTTCAACGGAGCAACAACCCTCCATTTTACAACATAACATTAACTTATCAAAGCTAACCAAAATTTCTGTTAAGGCCTAAATCACATTCTTTTCGGGAAAATATCGTTTTGGGAAAACATACGGTTTGTTTTCTTTTTACCTCTAAAACTTACTCTATTGGTATGAATTACATTTTTTAAATTCATTATTTGTTAAATTAAAATCTATATCATTTTCTTCATTTTATTTATTTATTTATTTATTCATTCATTCATTCATTCATTCATTATTTATTTATTTATTTATTTATTTATTTATTTATTTATTTATTTATTTAACGCACCATGATGTATTATTCGGCGTATCAGTCTAACTACTACAATCACATGTTATTTATCTATTTTTATAACAAGAGATGGTTTAAGTACAGTTTATTGACTGTATGGAAAGGCTTGAGGTAATTATACGTTATGAATAACGGTTTTTCTTGTTAAATCATTGTCCATTAAATTGTTTTAATTAGTAATCATAATGTAGTTGGCCCAGTGACAATGGACCTTATTACATTGTCGGCCATGTTTATTTCATGTTTAACATATAACTCTATGTCTCGTAAAACACCAAGACTCACGAACTTCAGTTATATACAAATGTCAATGACATCGAATGTACATTTCCTGTATCACGTGACCCAGTTAACTCATTTCAACACGTGACCCAGAGTTTAAAACAGCTTTATTGTCAACATAGAAATAATTTGTAGTTTTATGGATGTTTGGTTTCAGAGTCATTATTCATTTAAAATCTCTGCAAGATAAAGCCATTTTATTTTTATCTTCTTGACATGTAATTAAGTATTGTAAAGCTGCATTAAGTTTACCCATTATTGAAAAAAAAATTCTAATTTTTTTTATCAATATAAATTGGTTGTTTTAACGATCTGTGCGATTCATTTTCTTAAGTTTTCTCTTATTAGCCCATAATGGCGTCGACAGAAAGAAAACTGTTCGTGCGAGAACGACAACATATTCTAAAACGAAAAGAACAAGGGCCAAATGAGACAAACTGTTCTAGAGATTCGAATCGGCAAAGCTTAGATAATAAAAAATTGATGTAAATACATTTGTAAAACAATAGTTTGGTTTGGATACGCACGACAAAATGGTCACATCGCTATTGGACCACCTCACCCTAACCCTAACCCTGCTCTTGTGCTTTGTTTGTTGACGTTGCCTCATTTTCGATAAAGAATCGCGTGATCAATGGTCTAAAATAAGAATTTTAACGTAAGTAAAAGTTTGATCATGGAACCAAGTATAACATTTTTCATGAGAGGTATATTGTGACCGCTGATTATTAAACTCCCGACTATGGACGGACACTGGAGTTAGTTATCTGAGGTGTTTATAGTACTTTAGAAACACGCCATACCATCTCATTCATTGTACAATCGTAAAAAATACGCAATTTGAAAGTAAAAGATTAAATTTACTCTTATTTACCTAACTGTGAAGCAACAACCGTAAAATCAAACATATACTTGTCAAAACAACCAGAAAAAGATATAACAATGGAATAAATAAGGAGATGATAACAATACTTCTCACTTCGGAAGGACCGGCAATAAATATACTAACAAAATGACATCCAGGGGTAAAGCTTAATACTTCTGTAGGTTCCAAATGATATTTATTATATTTTACCCGGTTACAGAATTATTAAATTATTACCGGATTAAGTGGTATGCTTGTCTGCGAATAGCCGAGAAAATACTGATGCGACGTTAAATATGATTTCCACCTATCAACCGACCATTATCGTCTTACTCGGTCTATCGCAAAAAAAAAAAAAATAAAAAAAATAAAAAATATATATATATATATATATATTACTGAAATATGGTGACGATTAATTATAACTATTGAGACTCTCTGATTATAAAACTCCAGAATTTAGTTGGGTTTAAGATATTAAACAACCATTGTTTCTTCAACCCCACACAGTTTAAAATGAATTAGACTATTTCCCCCAAAGCAACCCTGGTCAAATACCGAAACACGACTTGTGAGGTTTCTTGGATAAATTTTAAATGTTTTCTTGTTTTTCTAAATGTCGTTATTGACCTTTTAACCTGACGATTTCCGGTCATTTAACTTAAATATCTTTTTGACATGAACACAAAAACATTTATTACCAATTCATCATTTACTTCATCTCTGGGCCAGTTACCGGTCAGCTCCTAAAAATCACTTTTTGGGAACACACTACTCAGTTTTCCGAAATAAGATGTGGCTCGGAACCACGGTTTTGAGTTTTGGTACATGTTTAAGACACAACTGCATAGTTCTTAACCAAACGCAAACATACCGGTCAACATTCAAATCACTACACGTAATTTTCGACCACTGAAGTGATACCAGGTGTTCCGGAAGGATAAGCACCACTGTAAGACTAGCTACACCCCCGCGCGTGAAATAAAAATGATCATCAATATTGTGGTAAAGGCGATAAAACCTTTAAGGAGTTTTGTAAGCCGTGTGGTTGCAGAATTTCCGTGTCATCATTTTTTAATAAGCAGCTTGCTTTGTTGTAGAAAGTCCCCGAAGTGGGAACCAGCTCTACCATACCGTATTAACAGTGAAACAAATACAACGTACGCAAGAGAATCGGGTATATTGTTACAAGTATTTGAAAAATTTATTATAGAAAATTGAACTGATCATGTTCAATTTAAAATTTCGGACATTTGCAGTAAAAATGTTAATAACCAACCCCTATATATTTGGTATCCCTATATAACATACTTTACATTAAGGTATGTAAAATCGAAATATCTGTTACCAAAGCATTTACACCACAAATGTGTGAAAATTTTCACATTTCTGCTTGATTTCCAAAACATTGCTATTATCTTGATTCCTGCATACTTGAAATAAATTTTCTTGCTTATAAATCGAAGTTAGGCATCATTCAAATACACTGTAGAAATATTATTTCAAAATTTGTTAGTTTTCCCAAAAAATAAAACCATCAAATTTCATGTATTTCTGGTTAAATTCTTAAAAGTAGACAAACGTTATATACAAAATTTATATTTGAAGAAGAAAAAAAGACCACTATTTCGACGCAAAGTTCATTATGTTATAAAGATTTTATTACTATGAAACCATATATGAATTTTACTTTTGTTTAATAAAAAAGTATTCAAAACTATTTTCAGCTAAAAATCGGTTACCATGGCAACGAATATAACTAAAATGTACTATAAACGAGAATTTGTATAAAAATCCATTATTTTTGACAATGTCTAGATATCAGCAGTCGGAAAACGTGCATTTTGAACAAAAAATTTTTATTTGAGCACCTAATAAAAGCTAACACAAAGTAAACTTTCGAAATTTTGCATTTTTCAAAAAAAATGAGATGTCGATCATTACAGAATTAGCAGCTTATCGCATTAAAACAAGACAGTCATATTTTGTTATTTCAATGGACATGTTCACGTAAGAACACATTTTTGTGACTCAATACTTCAACAGTTAAAAGGAATGATGGAAGAGAAATATCTATATTTAGATAACATACATGATAATTTGTTTTTGCAAGAATTTCAATCAAATTTCCGTTACCTTGGCAACACAAATTGCTAAAATCTTATCACAACCGTGAAAGAGCATGATATTTTACTATTTATATATTTCATGCAAATAAACAGAGGTGCAACACAGTTTTATTCGTCTATTATAAAATGTATAATTAGTAGAACTGTAAGTTACAGATTGTTTTAAAATTCTCATTCTTTCACTTAAAATAATGATACACAACTTTTAGTTTCAAAACTTGAAGCCATCTTGCATTTTGAAGAACTCGAGATAACAAGTAATCTTTTGCCTCCCCCCCCCCCCCCCCCCACAAAAAAAAATGAATCAAATTTGTATATTTATACCAAATGTCATTCTAATTTTTTTAAAATTTCATTGTACTTGTCAATATCCGTTACCATGATAACAGAATCTAGCGAATTTGGTTATATCGTGGGAAAACCCATGTGCTTTCGCAGTGCATGCACTTACTAATATTTGAAATAAGTGTTATATGCTGGTTTTGAATAATAGAAACTCGAAATCAGCACATGCCATAATTATCTGATAAGTACAATGAACATACACTGCTACAACTTGTGACGTCTAAAGTTTCAATTTGGATCGAAGTTATGATATCTTTTTAGATATATGCCAGATACTTGATAAAGTTGGTAATTCACAACCTTTTGTTCAGACTAGGTCAGGTAGGCAATAGCAGGTGAACAATATGCATTTTATTCATCATACGAATGCTAAAAAGTCGGTCTGACAAACTTAAGGTATTTTTGGGCGTACAAGTGACATAGTTAAAAGCAACACTGAAAATCATTGCCTTACAGATTACAGTGCCTCTCACCACTGGTTTCGAATCCCTATCGACTAATCGAGCTAATCAAGCAGATCCAAGAGTTAAAAAATTTATATCTCTTTTGAAGGTTGGTGTTTTTCTCTGGGTATCCTGTATCATTCTTAAACCGATCGCTTCGACAGGGATTGAATAATAATTTTGAAAAACAACAAAACCACTTAGAATTTGGCAAAGATTAATACCTGTTACTGTTACAAGTTTAACTTTGATTATCTGTGAACCAGATTATCTTGTCTTCTTTCTATATATCGTGTTTATATACAGAATCATATAAAACATTTTCAACAAAAAGCTTTGCGACTGTTTGAAAATGCATATTTCACATATTATATGCATTTTGGGTGGGAAAAGTTGTTTTCGTCAATTACACTACAATATTTAAAACTGATTTTGTCAAGTTTGTCAATACATTTTTCTACATTAGTGGATAGAAATAGTTATTTCAGACATTAACTCAATATTATGTAACTTATATTGACGCATTGCCAGTTATATCTGACTTTACATGAAGAATTTGAATTGCTACCGTAAGACAGTATTTTATAATTAGTATTTGAATCATAAACGAACCTATTCCAACTTATGGAAACACAGCATTGTCATGTAAGCCACCCTGAATCAACGCGCGCGCGCGCGCCGCGTGTGTGTGTGTGTGTGTGTGTGTGTGTGTGTGTGTGTGTGTGTGTGTGTGTGTGTGTGCGTGTGTGTGTGTGTGTGTGATCAAAAGTCATAGTCAGTCTCGTGAAAATTCGAGAGTTCTCAACGGACACACATTTCAGAGAGTGGAGACATGAAATTTTGCGCCCCAGACAAGATTCCTTCATTCAAGCTGTAAAAACCGGAGAAATGTTGGGACCAAGAGTAGTTGGTGAAGACCACCGACTTTTGACATGCAGACAAATTATTTTTCTCACATTTGCACATATTGAGAAGTGGACCTAGACATTCAGACGCGTATTTTTTAATCATAGGTTTCAAGAAAGTATTGAGTTATTTTATATGTTTAGTGACAATAGACGCGACTACAAGCATTTAAAAATTACAAATTTTTAGTATGCTCTTCCGTGAAGATATTGTATTTATTATTTCCTATAGATTTTGAATTTTTATTTATTTTTCCATAAGTTAGTAAAAAAAAAAAGTTAAAATTTTTTTCATACTTATATTGACCTTATTACCAGATATGAATTCTTTTTACACACATACATAAAAATAGTGTTCAACTCTAAATTTTGATTCAGAATTATTAAAATTAATACTAAAATTTTATTTCTAATTTAACAAGTATAACTAGATGTTTTTCTGACTTTACCAACAGTCAATTTTATTTGCCATCATGCAGCAGACTTTCGTTTTTTATTATTGATGGCTTTATTAGTAAAGCCACCCCCCTTTTTTTTAATTTTCTATTATTATTATTATTATTATTATTTTTTTTTTACTAAATCTTTGTATTTGTTTTTATAGTTTAAAACATTCATGTATAATTTTTTTTTTTAAAAAAAAAAATCAAATTAAATTAGTTCTCTTTTCTAATCATTATATATGCAGGTTTTTGAATTTCTGTAACTTCAATAATTTGTCCTTATTTTGTATCATAACTTTTTTTTTTGTTTACTAAAAACAAGAAACCAAACGTACATTACCTGGACTGTGTTCAAAACAAATCATTGACCCTGGGACATTTTGGCTGTGATAAACCAATACCCACGATCAGTTCTATTTATTTCACAACTTTGACTTTGTATATATATGTTCTTTGTCATGATATATAGTTATCATTTATGAACCCAAGCCGAACCTTTATATTTTTAGAAACACTGTACGGACGTAGGAGAAGACACATATTCTATGCAGTGAACATGTGTCTGGGTGCATGGGTTATACCAGATATCAATCCAGGCATTCAGTTGCATTTAAATATATGTATTATTCTGAAATAAAGTAAATGTAGTTTTTTATTTCTTATTTTATTATAATTATTTAATCATTTATTTATTTGCGGACTGATTACCCGACAAGAACTCGGTACACACATTTTGATACTCGGCAATGATAAATTTATTCTCTTGAAAACATATATTCAAATCGCGGTCTACATTCTAATTAAAGTTGTATTTCGATCGTCCTGGTATAAAAAAATATTTTAGAAAAGCATCAAATAAAATTTCCAAATTGATTGCGTAAAAAAACTGATTCAATCGGGATAAATTTAGAGTTCTACATTGACTCAAACATAAAGTTGTAATAATGACACGTAAATTTTTTTTATATTTAAATGCAAGTTTTACCTCAGATTCATTTGCCGAAGGTTTAAAATTGTCGAATGAAATAATTTCTAAAATACTATCTTTTTATATGTGTATAAAATAGAAAAAAATCCTTTTTAATTGCATAAAATTTGTCAATCAAAGTTCCAAAATTCGCTTATAAAGATGCATCACACAGTGTCACCATGTAAAATAAGAACGAAACGTTTTGCTTTTCCGGTGCGGGCAAAAACGTCAAAATAAAACATGATAAAAATCAAAAGTGGTAGCTGTTCGAAGTAATGAATTCGATGTTTTTTATGGCTCAAGTTATTATTTCTTTACATAATTCAAACAAGCTTTTCCTGCTCTTCATAAATATGTGGTTTTTATTTGGGTTTGAAACTTAATTTTAAAGTTTAAATGAATTACTTTTTCCGTACTTTTTCGGCACCCTTAATTTTTCACTACGTCAGGAACGGGATCGCTTCGTAATATTCAACTTAAAAAATCGAATTGAAATATATTCCGCATCAAAAAACTCGAAGAATATAATTTGTTGACAATTTTCTTTAGTTTCATATGGTACCAAATTTACACTAATCGGTCAAGTTTTAACAATTTTACACTAAACATTGTGCAACAGACCGTCTAAAAATCAGAATGGCGTAGTTTGGCGTATCTGCCAATTAAAGGGTTAAACTTCAAATGTAGCCTTTCTTGAATGTCATTATTGAATTACAAGTACAAATATTAAGCAAGATTTAAAGAATCAATATATATATACGTGTATAAATCATGGCCGCTAAAGAGTTGAGTTGAGTAATGGTGTTTAACGTCCCAGTCAAAAATATTTCACGTATATCGAGACGTCGCCAGCTATAGGCGAAAGTGCAGAAATTTTGCCTGTGCGTTGCGCTGATGGCATTATACAGCAGAATTCTTTATCGTGCCATGCCTGCCATGACACGGGACCTCGTTTATTTTAAGTTCCCTTCCGAAAGAACCGTGACTTTCATTTCGCAATGCTGAGTGCTTGGCGAAAGAACAGTCACTACCCACTTTCATGTCTTGGGTCAAACCCGGCCGTGGTTCGAACCCACGACCTTCCACTTACGGAGCGAGCACTCTACCAACTGAGCTACCGCAGTGGCTTATGGCTGCTAAAGAGACACTTACAATTAGAAGTAATAGAAACAAACAGAACAAGATTAGATCACGTACAAGTACTGGTTTTGTTTCATTTAACTTAACTGATGTTTATAGTAAATATAAACCCCACTAGGAAAATCTCAGGATATGTTGTGATTTTATTTTCTTGATGTAAGTGTGATTGTGTTCTTCCTTAGACAGATATTAGACAAAATTTATTATGATAATAAACCAAGAATATAAAAAAAGACTAATAACACTATTGGTTTGATTCCATGCGAAGCAAGTACACCGATTAACTTGTTTCGTCACACCAATTACGTCAGTGGAGACTTTCTACATGTATATTAATATTTTTTCTAACCAAAAATATTGACTGTTAAAATAGACCAAAAACACAGCAATTGTTATACCCAAATATCATAAGAAATATATGCACCTAAGTTTTCAAGAGATTTGCAATAATTATTCTGTATTGTTCGCAAAAAAAAAAAAAAAAAAAAAAAAAAAAAAAAAAAAAATTCTGTACATATCATGGATCACCGTAACTTTCATTGTTAAGGCGCGGTTGGAGACAACAAACAACACCGTCCTTGTGTTTTGGGTACATTTTACTTTATGTAATTTTATATAACGAAGACATGTTGATGTACAATTGCGTTTTCAACAGAAGCATGGATTAACAGTGGACAGCACAAAACTACATTGTAATGACGCACCACAAGGCATGTTGATGTAATAGACACATCACAAGGCATGTTGAAATGAACACACAACAAGGCATGCTAATGTGCAATAATAATTACGTTGAAGACGGTTAAACAAATGACGAAACATGGCACGTTGCATTGACGCATTAAAAGACATATCAATGTGCAATTTTAATTACATTAAGGACGGCTAAACAAATGATAAAAACAGCAATATATTGTAGTGACGTTTTGTCAGTATATCAAGCCTTTGTTCTTGTTTTTGATATATATATGTCATCTTTTGTGAGTGAACACCTTGTTTTTACGAAGAATTTTATATAAAGAGATTAAAAAAAATAACTACAATATCTAATTTTGACAAGTCATTTTTTAACTTATTTTTTACAAATTTTTCACGATCACTGTAAAGCATTATAATTCGAAACTTCATTTTTACGTTTCGTTGTTTCTGTGTGCAACGGTGATTGTGGACACTTCTGTAAATCATGCACATGATTACTAATATTGTGTGGAAAAAATTAAGTCAATGTTTCACCATTTATTTTTAATTTCATATTGTTCTGTTTTACCTAGTTCATATGTTTATAATCAAAACTGTCGTGGGTTTTTTTAAAGCCCGGATGTGAAATAACAAGATATATATTAAAAAGTTTAACCTTTAAAAATTAATTCAATCTATCACCAAATATCAACATGATGAAAACATCTTCAAAATTCTTGATCAACCAAAGGCCAATTTTAACCGTTAAACTGAGAATAGAATTTGTGAAAGCGAAACTTTAAAAAATATGCTGTCTTAAATAAAACTGTAGCTGTATTTTTTTTCCAGAACTTTACTGAACACAGCTGAAAGCATGTATGAACTAGAATCAACTTTTATAATGCCAACCAAACACCATTAAAATTTGTTATAGCCGTAAAATTATAAATAAATTTATTTGTGACTTATTCCTAATTTTATGGTTAAAACAAAGTTTTTCTCATTAATATTTTCTTATTAATAAATAAATAAATAAATAAATAAATAAATAAATAAATAAATAAATAAACATTTTTCGGTAAAGTATTTGATTTTCAAAAACTTTATCGATTTTTTTAAATAAGAAAATGTGAGGTTAAATCTGTACAAGAAGCATGAACATTTTAAAAATTATTTAATTTTTCAGAATGCAATATTTAGTAATTTCTGTATACCATTTCAGGCAAATTCTCTTTGAAAACTAGCATTATTTGAGTCAATTTTATATTTCGGTGTGAAATTTATTCCCTTGTTAGCGGATAGAGCGGGTCTTCATTGTAATTATACATCATGTTTCAGCCAAAATATGACAGCGATATATATTTTTTATTTATCAGGCTATAAATAAAAACCTTAACGATGGGTGCAGGTAACGACTCACCTGTCCAAACATCCTATATGGATGTACATGACATGCTCATATATATATATGTACGTATTTCCCAGTGAAACGCCAGTTTTACATACTCTGTGCGGTGAAGCGCGTCACGGAAACATCAGAAAAACAAACTGAATGAAAAACGAAGGATTATAAGTTACGATGAACTTAAACACAACACAACCGAAACAGTATTAGAAAAGATATGAAATTTAGTGTTATACAAATTTTCACATGGATATTTATATATTTTCTTCCGTTTTATTGTAAATTTAGCCAATGTAGGGGTAAGTACATGTACATGTTTATATATATATATATATATATATATATATATATATATATATATATATATATATATATATATATATATATATATATATATATATATATATATATATGGGTTGTAATGGTATTGATATGTATATATACAGGTATATGATGTATGGGGAATAACAAAATGCTTTAGTGCTTTAGGCAGATAACATCGATATCAGAAATTTGTAAGAAGTCATTTGCTGTTTTGGTTAACGTTTTGGGTCCTTTATCCTTATACACGCAAGATTGAATATCAATTAGCATAGCTATCGATTATCCGATTATAGCCAAAAATAAGACAATTGCCATGTGCAAAATTCTGAATATTTCTTTTTTCTGCTTATGACACACTGCACTCTTATATCAGAGGCATATGAAACCTAGCCCCTTAATGATATCAACCAAATACAAACATACCGATCTATGTCCAAATTACAATCCCAAATTCAAACATACCGATCTATGTCCAAATTACAATCCCAAATACAAACATACCGGTCTATGTGTCATGTGCAGAATTTTGAATTTTTACAAAGAGAAATATTCAAAATTCTGCACATGACAATTGTCATGTGCAGAATTTTGAATATTTCTCTTTGTAAAAATTCAAAATTCTGCACATGACATATGTCCAAATTATAAGCCCCCCAAAAAACTTTGAAAACTGGCAATATATGTAATAATGTTTCGAAGTTTCAATTTATACAAGATTTATTCTTTAAGATTATGGATATTATTTGTTTGTTTATTTAAATTTTAATGAATTTTATTATGAATAGCTATATTTTTTTTTCATTTGGTCCTTTCAGCCACCGTACATAACAATACATTTGTAAATAAATCAAATTTCATTTATCTACTTTTTTGTAAGTTTCTTCCAATTAATATTGAATCGTTTATTTTTTAAAATTGAAGAAATGAAATTAAACAGTATAATTTACTCCATAAACTTATTATTGTTGGACGAGATAACTATAATTCTAGTTGCTGTCGTTTTTAATGTTTTTGAAATATAAGTGCAAAGTAAAATATACATGTGATATTTTTATTTGGAAATATTTTTACTTGATTATTACAAAGACAATTTTAAAAAATATTTGTTTTAGAAAAATACATATACTTTATTTCTTTTACTTTCAAAAGTCTTCAGACTGATGTCTCTTAAAACATCATTTGATCTATCAAAGATCAATCTAAGAAGAATTTATCAACTGGTCGTATTAGTTTATATTTGTTTGTATTCTCGGATTCGTTTCCTGTTTGCTGTGTTCCCACATTATTGTCATTTGATTGCTGGTCTCTCCTCTTTTTTTTTTTTTTTTTTTTTTTTTCATTCGTACCCGGATTAATTTCTACGTAAAACTTTTGCTTTATTACAGAAATTAAAATAAAAAAAATGAATTCTGACTTTTTTAAAAATCTTTTTTAAAGTTAACATTAAAATTTGACATGTGAAGAAATTAGAAGCTTGCGTTTTCCTAAAACTTCATCTATTACCGTAATGATTCTCCATTCGTATGATTACCCTCGTTTTTTGTTCTGGTGGAGATTAACTGTTCTTATTTTTTTTAAAATATTTTTTTACCTTTTTAAAATTAATATTAGAACTTAACTGGGGAAGAAATCAAAAGCCCAGCCCGTCTTTTTCTAAAACTTCACCTATTACTGATATGTTTCTCCATTCGTATGATGACCCACGTTTTTATTCTGATGGAGATGACCTGTTCCAAATATATTTTGTAGTAAGTGTGTCAGGTGATTAAGGTTTATTTGTACAAGATTGATGGAAATGACCGCTGGTCATTCACAAATCATCTAATGACCTCATAACATGTCAATATATCGAAGTTTATCTTTTAATTACACATCATGTACGTTTTATCACGAAGTTTGTGTCACTCAGTGTGAAATTTTGAAAATGTAAAATTCTGACCGATATCACGAGCTCAAACAACAAGATCTCTGTAACCAAAGACTTTCTAGGAAAACTTGTCAAATATTTGAAATACCTGCGTTTCGTTTTGTCTTATGTAAAAAAAAATCCAAATCAGAAATGGCCCTTTTTGACATATTGATTTTGAGTAAAATTAATTTTAATTTTAAAAAATGTGTTAGATATATATATAATTCACATACCAGTTAATTTTGATGTGCCAGATGTGCACATTTCGGAAATTCATTCCTCATCAGTGACACTAAGACCAAAAAGTTTGATACATAAAAAATATATAAGCCAAATAGTTGAAAATAATGAATCTAAAGTTTCAAAATTATATAAATCCAAATGCAGCTAAGGAATGCTTTGCATGAGGGAACAAACCTTAGTTTTAAATAAATCTCAAATTTTAGACAACTGAAAATTTTGCTAAATGGTGCATTTTCTGACAGCACAAAGCACTGCCTACTGAGTTATGGATACCCTCGGGGAGTATACTCCACCAGCAGCGGTACCCGCTAATTCTATTGTAAATAAAACACAAAATACATAAAAATATACGCAGTTACAACTTATATTAATTACATATTATTATTTATGGTCAAAATTTGTCAACAAAAAAATATTAAATAGTGATGCAAATGTCGCATACACAATTTTTAACGATTTTAATTTTTCCTATGAAATTTTTTAAAAAGAAAATTTCGAAGACACTAAAATCATTCTTTATCGCATAAAAGATACCCCCAATTTTACCTCTCCTTACGTAGCTTAATTAAATGATCATTTAATTTTGAATGATAAAACAATGCCACGTTGTATTAACTGACATTCCCAGTAAAAGAGTTCACATATTATAAAAGTTCAGCTGTCTAAATCTTTTGTTAATTTTATTTGGCAAATTTGATGTCTTTATATGTATTTTTAATTGTAAAGATATTCAGAAAATTAAGATGTAATTTTAAAGTTTACTTCTAGCTGATTTTAATTTAGTCAAAAACATCGTTTGTAGATTAAATAAAGGTTGTCACAATGTGTTGAAATTAAGTTAAAACAAAATTTAATTAAAGAATAATTGTAAAAGTGAGATTCATTCTGAGACGTTTAGGTATTTAAAACGATATTACCAGAAATCTGTATAAAAATAGAGGAATGGCAATTACTAAATACTTGACACAAGGGCTGTTATAGTCTGCCCATGTGAACGGCGCAGTTTTTGGTGCACGAACAATCGGCGTGATTAAATATATTCACGCCATATCAGGGCAACAACAACAACAACAACTATAATAATAATAATAGTAATAATAATAATAATAATAATAATAATAATGATAATGATAATAATAACAACAATAATTTTAATGATTGACGACAACGTTTGTTCCTTAACATCAAATGGTGAGAAACATTTTTATATTTAGGTAAAGAACTAAAGATTTTTAACAAGAATCCCTGGTTTGATTGGAGATGTACATCTTATATTTACTGAACCCCAATTGGAATTTGTAGACTGCATCTCTTATTAACAAATTTCTTTTTTTCTTCAGAATCCCCGGTCAGTGTGACGATCTCAGAAATCCAAGATTATTTTATTACAAACAAAAGATGTGTATTCCCTCCAGTATTTATCTTGACAATAAACATTACCCATAATACAACATTAAAGTTGACACTCACCAGAAATGAAGATGCTCATCATAATAGTCCCGTTTATATGTTCAGGAAAAGCGGAAATGGTCACATGACCTTAATTAAACAAGCCGAACTTCAGCCAACAAAGGTAAGGAATTACATGTATTATTATTTTTAAAAAAATAAATAAAAAGAGGTTGTTTTGGGAAAATAATAGGTCAAAAATGGGAACTGAAAATCTCGTCCCCTGTCAAGCGAGATTTTGCGATTTCCGGTTACAAAAACAATTTGACGTTGATTGACAACACGTCAAATGACGTCACCAAGCAATAAGTCATTTGACGTAACCGTTACCGACGGGAACATTTGTTTTCTGAAATTAAATTGCGAAAAAAACACTTTCTCATACTGGGAAGTGAACATGTATATGTATATGTATATATATACATGTACAACCTTTTTTTCTAAATTTTAATAGAATAACTTAATTCTTTGATGAACGATATTTATTTTTCTCGCATATGTGATAGATTTTTCTTCCATATCTGCTCATGTGAGATAGGGTTTTCCCCTATGTGAGAAATGTGTATCTCACATGGGCTTGACGTCACAGTTACGTGACAATCACATGATGTCATCCTTTGAGTAAATGACGTCATATCGCGGGAAAATGACAGCCGGACCTCCAAAATTTAGAAATTTCAAATGCGTTTCAAATCTTTATACTCAGATTTTATAATAAATAACTTTTTCTTCAAGTTTATACATCTTGTATAAACCAAAATTAAGTATAGTCTATCCGATGGTCATATTTATTTTTATATAGAATGTTGAATAACAGAGTTAGATTTTTCAAACATGGCGCCCATGGATATGTAAATCATATTTGAAGCAAAAAATTGACATTAAAATGGAAGAAAAAGAATCCATTATGAATTCATCAATGTAGGATAGGGAAATCTCACCCTCGGGGTTGAATATTTCTGTCAGAGACTCGGCAAGCCTCGTCTCTGACTGAAATATTCAACCCCTCGGGTGAGATTTCCCTATCCTAGACATGGATACTCATAATGGATTCTTATAATCTCACTGAATGGGTGGTATTATATTTTTTCCATATCACACTCTGCGTGCGCACGTGTAGCCTATCTCAGTTTAACGGGGACTACTTTTTTTCAATTGGCAAGGGTCATAATTTTGTGGGAAAAAATTATATGAAAGCAACAAAAAGACTTTTTTTTAATGACGAATAATATTATTTTTACTAAACGATGTTTGTATATAAAGAGAAAAATCTGACCACTCGATCGGAATTTCCCCATCTCGACCTCAAACTCGTAATAGATTCTCTTTATATCAATATGATTATGTCAGTTGAAACAGAAAACAAGAGTACAATATAACTAATGCCTTGTATCTTGTTTATAACCAGAAAGACACCCAACAATTATAGTTTGTTGATGCTATTTAAAGGTACAATTCAACTAAAGTCTTCATATTTGAACTAACCATATGATATGAGTGACATATTTGAATTAAAATATAAAAAGTACGTGTCATACTTTAGTCTATAAGTGACAATAAACAGGAAAAGGATAGGTTTAAAAGTACAGTTTTACTAAAGTCTTCTCCTTTGAACTTTTACAATACCATTGTCTTATTTACAATACAATGTGAGTGACATCTATGAATGTATTAAAGACTTAATTAGTATATCACAATTATTTCACTCATAATTAAACATATATAGATCTTAGCTAATGTTAATTATGTTGAGATATACGTCAACTTTGAGGTTACAACGTGTTTCTACTATGAATTATAATGACTTCTAAAACCAGATTTTTATGTTATTTTACATGGTTCTTTAACCCGTTTTTATTTACAATGATGCTACTAACATCAACATTTCTTGTCGTTTACGAGTTTTGAGTTTATTGTTTTTACATATTACCTATATATGGAAAATAAAACATTATTTACTTTAAACTGATATTTAAACATGATCAATCCCACTATTGAACATGTAGATTAACTGTGTGTATTTGTTTCAATATATTTTCGGTGTGATTTTCATTTTTTTAAAACTTGCTTTGAAATCTGATTTGTATAATTTCAAAGCATACAATGGGAAACTTTCATCTTTGAAACATCATGTTAAATTATTAGCATGCAAGGAATGGCAATTTTTTTGCTGACAACTTGTAGTTGACAATGCCTACATCACACTGGAACATAAAACAAAACAGGGAAAAACCTGCTACTTGATAGAATAAGTATGATGTGTTCGGTTTCTGTTACATATTCAAAGTTGTTAATAAGATAATGATTGTAAGTTCAAAAAGAAAAAAAAAATTTATAAAATTTAACGAAGTGTCATAAATAGCATATAGAAACGATATGTCCGTTTCTGTTAAAAAATCATAACGTAAAACAAAAAATTAATTTGGTCACGTCACTAATTGTGTTGTACATTATAAGTTCAAAAATTAAAGGTTAAGTGAATTGTACTTTTAATATATTTAAATTTCTTATTCTAAAGTCGACATGGATCACCAATGACCTGTCCGATTTTAATAAAATATTTCACCTGTACCAAGCACACCTGTGTCGATGCTAATTCGGTAAAGTACTGGAACATCTAAAGTACAGGTAACTGTCCGTAATGGGGGTTTATTGAAGGGTCCATAATGGGGGTGCATTGAAGGTCCATAATGGGGGTGTATTGAAGGTCCGTAATGGGGGTTTATTGAAGGTCCGTAATGCGGGGGGTGTATTGAAGGTCCGTAATGGGGGTTTATTGAAGGTCCGTAATGGGGGTTTATTGAAGGTCCGTAATGAGGGGGGTTGTATTGAAGGTCCGTAATGGGGGTTTATTGAAGGTCCATAATGGGGGTGCATTGAAGGTCCGTAATGCGGGGGGTTGTATTGAAGGTCCATAATGGGGGTGTATTGAAGGTCCGTAATGCGGGAGGTTGTATTGAAGGTCCATAATGGGGGTGTATTGAAGGTCCGTAATGGGGGGTTTATTGAAGGTCCATAATGGGGGTTTATTGAAGGTCCATAAGCGGGGTGTATTGAAGGTCCGTAATGGGGGTTTATTGAAGGTCCGTAATGAGGGGGGTTGTTTTGAAGGTCCGTAATGGGGGTTTATTGAAGGTCCATAATGGGGGTGTATTGAAGGTCCGTAATGGGGGTTTATTGAAGGTCCATAATGGGGGGTGTATTGAAGGTCCGTAATGGGGGTTTATTGAAGGTCCATAATGGGGGTGTATTGAAGGTCCGTAATGGGGGTTTATTGAAGGTCCATAATGGGGGTGTATTGAAGGTCCGTAATGGGGGTTTATTGAAGGTCCATAATGGGGGTGTATTGAAGGTCCGTAATGGGGGTTTATTGAAGGTCCATAATGGGGGTGCATTGAAGGTCCGTAATGGGGGTTTATTGAAGGTCCATAATGGGGGTGTATTGAAGGTCCGTAATGGGGGTTTATTGAAGGTCCGTAATGAGGGGGGGTTGTATTGAAGGTCCGTAATGGGGGTTTATTGAAGGTCCATAATGGGGGTGTATTGAAGGTCCGTAATGCGGGAGGTTGTATTGAAGGTCCATAATGGGGGTGTATTGAAGGTCCGTAATGGGGGTTTATTGAAGGTCCATAATGGGGGTTTATTGAAGGTCCATAAGCGGGGTGTATTGAAGGTCCGTAATGGGGGTTTATTGAAGGTCCGTAATGAGGGGGGTTGTTTTGAAGGTCCGTAATGGGGGTTTATTGAAGGTCCATAATGGGGGTGTATTGAAGGTCCGTAATGGGGGTTTATTGAAGGTCCATAATGGGGGTGTATTGAAGGTCCGTAATGGGGGTTTATTGAAGGTCCATAATGGGGGTGTATTGAAGGTCCGTAATGGGGGTTTATTGAAGGTCCATAATGGGGGTGTATTGAAGGTCCGTAATGGGGGTTTATTGAAGGTCCATAATGGGGGTGTATTGAAGGTCCGTAATGGGGGTTTATTGAAGGTCCATAATGGGGGTGCATTGAAGGTCCGTAATGGGGGTTTATTGAAGGTCCATAATGGGGGTGTATTGAAGGTCCGTAATGGGGGTTTATTGAAGGTCCGTAATGAGGGGGGGTTGTATTGAAGGTCCGTAATGGGGGGTTTATTGAAGGTCCATAATGGGGGTGTATTGAAGGTCCGTAATGCGGGGTTTATTGAAGGTCCATAATGGGGGTGTATTGAAGGTCCGTAATGGGGGTTTATTGAAGGTCCATAATGGGGGTGCATTGAAGGTCCGTAATGGGGGGTTTATTGAAGGTCCATAATGGGGGTGCATTGAAGGTCCGTAATGGGGGTTTATTGAAGGTCCGTAATGAGGGGGGTTGTATTGTAGGTCCGTAATGGGGGTGTAAGGTCCGTCATGGGGGTTTATTGAAGGTCCGTAAAGAGGGGGGTTGTATTGAAGGTCCGTAATGGGGGGGATGTATTGAAGGTCCGTAATGGGGGTGTAAGGTCCGTCATGGGGGTTTATTGAAGGTTCGTAAAGAGGGGGGTTGTATTGAAGGTCCGTAATGGGGGGGGGGTGTATTGAAGGTCCGTAATGGGGGTGTAAGGTCCGTCATGGGGGTTTATTGAAGGTCCGTAAAGAGGGGGGTTGTATTGAAGGTCCGTAATGGGGGGGGGGGTGTATTGAAGGTCCGTAATGGGGGGGGTTGTATTGAAGGTCCGTAATGAGGGGGGTTGTATTGAAGGTCCGTAATGAGGGGGGTTGTATTGAAGGTCCGTAATGGGGGGGGGGGTATTGAAGGTCCGTAATGGGGGGTTGTATTGAAGGTCCGTAATGGGGGGGGGGTATTGAAGGTCCGTAATGGGGGGGGGGTGTATTGAAGGTCCGTAATGGGGGTGTAAGGTCCGTCATGGGGGTTTATTGAAGGTCCTTAATAGGGGTTTATTGAAGAACAACGCAATAAATACTAGTATGAAATCAAACACAAACATACCCGTCTATGTCCAATGTTGAAAACTGGCTAATTCCGTTAAACACATGAACTTCCAACAGGGAAATGAGACCGGTGTGCTCCATAAGGGTAAGCACCTCCTGTCTAGCAAGCTACGACCCCCACATGCAAAGTCAAATTTGAAATGCTTATTATTGGCATTATTTAGCAACATGATCATTATTATTATAAAATTGCTATACCGGATTTTACTGAATAAGTTTATTTTGCAAATCATTAAAAATCCCTAATTAAATATAACCTATTGTTACCAATTATATGGCACTAGATAACATCATTCAAATGAACTTTCTTTTTTTAGCCGCGAAAAGCTGCAAAATTACTGATGCGGCTTAAAACAATAACTCACTCACTCTTTCTTTCTTTCTTTTTCCCCGGTACCCTAGTTAACTGTTGTTGGTAACTTTATGTTTGCATTTTCAAGCCAGTTTATGAATAATATGAATACACATAAATATGATGTCTTGGACCCTTATGTACAAACGCTTCCTCCTGACAGATACTATGTCATATGCAAAAATAAGCAAGTATCACGAATCACTGAAAAATCAAAGTTAAATTTACAACACTGAATAATATAAATTTCTGAACATTTATAAGATCAATTTTCATTAAAAACTTACAATTTGTTAAGTTATTACTTATTTTAAGGATAAGGTTTTCATGGCTGGTCAATAAAAATCAGAAATGATGAGGTATGATTTGTCATCACTGATGCTTGTTTTTCTTAAGCGCTGTATTTCTAATCATTTTTCATTTCGTCATTTTCCACATCCAAAAGAATAAAACATATGTTAAGGGGAGAACTAAATGACACAAATAAAACACAACCTGTTAATCTAAGAAATTCTCTAGAAAAAAAAACCGACCTATGCCCGGTAAAACATGATAGGTAATGTGATTACTAAATAGAACTAGTTTGTTATTGAAGAAAGCGTATTATGTATGTTACTAGTACTTTTGACATTTATATTGAGATATAAGTACATATAACTACCATTGTCATTTAAAATGACTTTTGTATATATTATTTATAAACAATGGAAACATTGTGTTCAAATAATAATTTGTGTATCACCAACAAACACATGTTTCATTGTAATGCTTCATTGAACCACTTTACTTGTTACAGAACACATTTTTTCGTAATGCTTGACTGAACCTCTTTAAACTGTTACAGAATACATGTTTTCTTGTAATGCTACACTGAACCATGTAAACTGTTTCAGAACATCTTTTATTGTAACGCCTTATTGAACCATGTAAAATATAACAGAACACATTTTTTACTGAACCACGTAACCTATTAGAGAACACAAGCTTTCTTGTAATGCTTTTCTGAACCACGTAAACTGTTACAGAACACATGTTTTCTTGCGATGCGTCTGAACCACTTTACTTGTTACAAAACACAGGTTTGTTGTAATGCTTGACTGAACCACTTTAAACGCGTGTTTTTGTAATGCTTAACTAAACCTACTAACGGTCATAGAACACATAATTTCTTATAATGCTTTAGTAAACCACTTTAACTGTAACAAAACACTTGTTTTCTTGTAAAGCTTTACTGAACCACGTAGACTGTTTCAGAACGCTTATTTTTTTTTTAAATAAATTTGTGTAATAGTAGTAGTACTTCACTGAACCACTTTAACTAGAGCAGAACATATGTTTTCTTGTCGTACTTCACTGAACCACGTAAACGGTTACAGAACCCATGTTTTCTTGTAATGATTCACTGAACCACGTAAACTGTTACAAAAACCCATGTTTTCTTGTAATGATTCACTGAACCACGTAAACTGTTACAGAACCAATGTTTTCTTGTAATGATTCACTGAACCACGTAAACTGTTACAGAACCCATGTTTTCTTGTAATGATTCACTGAACCACGTAAACTGTTACAGAACCCATGTTTTCTTGTAATGATTCACTGAACCGCGTAAACTGTTACAGAACACATGTTTTCTTGTAATGCTTCACTGAACCACGTAAACTGTTACAGAACACATGTTTTCTTGTAATGATTCACTGAACCACGTAAACTGTTACAGAACCCATGTTTTCTTGTAATGATTCACTGAACCGCGTAAACTGTTACAGAACACATGTTTTCTTGTAATGCTTTACTGAACCACGTAAACTGTTACAGAACCCATGTATTCTGGTTGCACTTCACGGAACCACGTAAACTGTTACAGAACCCATGTTTTCTGGTTGCACTTCACTGAACCACGTAACTGTTACAGAACCCATGTTTTCTTGTAATGCTTCACTGAACCACGTAAACTGTTACAGAACACATGTTTTCTTGTAATGCTTCACTGAACCACGTAAACGGTTACAGAACACATTTTTATTGTAATGCTTGACTGAACGACGTAAACTGTTTATGCCACAGACAAGTATACCACTCCCCCAGTTTTTTTATCCTGGTATCGGATGAAACAGTTGCAGAACACATGTTTTCTGGTCGAACTTCACTGAACCACGTAACTGTTACAGAACCCATGTTTACTTGTAATGAGCCACTGCGGTAGCTCAGTTGGTAGAGTGCTCGTTCCGTAAGTGGAAGGTCGTGGGTTCGAACCCCGACCGGGTCTGACCCTAGACTTAAAAGTGGGTAGTGGCTGTTCTTTCGCCAAGCACTCGGCATTACGAAATGAAACTCACGGTTCTTTCAGATGGGAACTTAAAATAAACGAGGTCCCGTGTCATGGCAGGCATGGCACGATAAAGAACCCTGTTGTACAATGCCATCAGCGCAATGCACAGGCAAAATTTCTGCACTTTCGCCTATAGCTGGCGACGTCTCGATATAAGTGAAATATTCGTGACTGGGACATTAAACGCCGTTACTCAACTCAACTACTTTTACTTGTAATGCTTCACTGAACCATACAAAGAACAAAACCATTTATTTCTTCTATTTCATTATAGACATAAAACAAATATAATTTTAGAAGAACATTGACATTATTCATTTCGAGAAAAATATTAAGTTTTAAAAGTTGACCATGTAGCCCCCTGGGGTCAGCATCGTGACAACAAAGTACAGTAATAAAGCATCCTGACAATAAACCTACTGCACGATATAATAATTTTATGTCTCAAACCAAATTTCTTTAAATTACAAAACGGATTGCCATGGCAATTAGTAATTACAGTTGAATCATTAATTTCAGACATTTTTATGTCTCTCGGTGTCACCAATGGATGTTTACTTAATTCATAATAAACGGACTGTTGTTTTATCTTAAGACCTAACTTTCAAAATCTGAAAAACGACGTCAACTAATGAAACTTTACAGCCTTTTAATTAGGTTCCTTAATGAATTTATGTAACCCCAGTAAGATATTTTATAACCCCGAACGCCTCCGTGAACTTGTAGTTCTATAACACACGTTTAGTCACGGTTATGCTAGCTAAATACAGGAAATAAAGACCAACAAAATTTAAATTTAAAATTATTTAACTTTTACAACTTATTTATTTAATATGTTATTTCCGGGAAATCTAATAAAACTATGCTGTTTAATTTTTATTTAGAATTATTTAACCCATAATTTTTATTTTTTAAATATTTCCTTCTAAATTAAGTCATTTTCCTAAGAACTACCCTATCTGATTGGCTATTACATTATTTTTGTCAGACGCGTGATCCGTATGATTTGCTTTCCTCCCGACTTTGTGTCCATGGCTCATGTTTTGTAATTGAGCCATATTTATCAATTTAATAATGATATTGAATTATTTATTATTTAATAATAAATAAATACAAACATAGCCCATTTTTAAATTACAATTAAAAACCTTGAAAACATGCCAATTCAGATAAAAACACGTGACCTTCCAGCCGGGTGCTATTGAAGGGAAAGCGCCACCTGTCTAGCTAGCTACACTCATAACCATTTCATTATTCCTTCTTTTTATTTTATGTAAACAATGTAGATACATAAGTTAACGGTATATGTGCAAACTGGTTTAAATTCTCTATCAACATTGATTTAAAATTAACATGCAATAAACCTTACACGTCCTCAGTGCCGCTTGCTCTATCTATCTATCCGCCCGTGTCTATCTATCTATCTATCTATCTATCTATCTATCTAATTATCTATCTTAGATAAACCTTACACGTTCTCAGTGCCGCTTGATCTATCTATCTATCTATCTATCTATCTATCTATCTATCTATCTATATGTCCGTCCGTCCGTCCGTCCGTCCGTCTGTCTGTCTGTATCTATCTATCTATCTATCTGATTAAAATTTACAGGATTAACATATACTTGACATTACCAAACATACTGACCACCAACAACAAGTAATAACAAAAAATAAGACACAATACAAAATATCACCGACTACAAAATATCACCAACTACAAAATATCACCGACTACAAAATATCACCTACTACAAAATATCACCGACTACAAAATATCACCGACTACGACTACAAAATATCACCGACTACAAAATATCACCATCACCAACTACAAAATATCACCGACTACAAAATATCACCAACTACAAAATATCACCAACTACAAAATATCACCGACTACAAAATATCACCGACTACAAAATATCACCATCACCAACTACAAAATATCACCGACTACAAAATATCACCAGCTACAAAATATCACCAATATCACCAGCTACAAAATATCACCGACTACAAAATATCACCAACTACAAAATATCGCCGACTACAAAATATCACCAACTACAAAATATCACCGACTACAAAATATCACCAACTACAAAATATCACCGACTGCTGTTATCAAACAATATTTTAACTTTGGATACACGCGGAACAATTTTGTTAAATGATCAAAAAAAAATTCTCGTTTTAAAAAAGTCTTAAGTGAAACTATCGTCTATTGGGGAAATATTTGCCCTTTAAAATCAGACATTGTTCTTTTGGACACCAGCTGAGTCTGAGAACTTTTATTTGTCCCTTATCGAGAACCATAATTCAAATTTTAAATTCCTAAAAAAAATTAATTTCAAAATATTGAAATACAGACTTTTTATAGTTTTATTATAAGTAAATTTTTTGTTTATTTTTCTGTGGCAACATTTACCTTGCGGATGTTTTAAGATGCGTTAATTCAAATTAGTTTTATTTACTGTTGTTAAAACCATCCTATGTACATAACTTTTTGTTAGTTAAAAAGAAATTAATAAAAATGATAGTACATATTTTTTTTATAAATTGTACCCTATCTACTAATGAATGGCTACCGTTGTACACGAGGATATATGTTTGTCACGTCTTTGGGGAGTTTTTTTTTTTGCCGTATAACTAGTGTTGTTGAGAATCCAGAACTATGAGAATTGTGTCGTCACATGAGTCATTGACTGTGCTGTAAATGTAGATGTAGAGTTTCTTTATTTAATTTTATTTCATTTAAAATGAGCACAAAAAATTGTAAATTTCTTAGTAAATAAGATCATGCTTATGTAGATAGAATGTGTTTTTAAGACACGCAGATATATCTGAATTCGAGGGAGCTAACAAAGGGTCAACTAAATCATCAGAAAATCTCTTTTATATGAATAGATATTTCAATTATTTTTTAATGTAGCGTTACAAATCAACTCGACACACATCCCATACATACCACTTTCTGTATTTTGGCATAAATCTTTCAATATCTAATTACATGTATTCTGCTTTTTCAGAACTTTTTCTTTTCAATATAAGAGTTTGACACATATTTTCATATAATGCCATTACACACGTGGACAGACACACGGACAGACACATGGACAAACACACGGACAGACACATGGAGAAACATATGATTATGATTCTCTACACTCTTTACTCTCTACTTGTCCGAGTACAAATCATAATATCGAACTTTGCCCTTATATTACATTAATATATCGGTTCTCATGACAGCAAACACATGTAGCCCTTAGGCAGCAGAGTTTGTTTCACTGGGTTAATATGTGCTAGCTGAAATATTTATATCTCCTTTCCTATTTCCATTCATATCCTAATAGTTTTTTTATAGAGTATAGATGATTTTGTCTTCTATATCTGTGCCACTAGGTCAGGGGTTTTCGAAGATATGTTTCCTAATAACAATTTTTAGAGTAAATAAAAAAGAATTTAAACAATGATCTGTATTACATGTTAAATGGATAATCTAAATCTTATTTTATTATCATTTAGAACTTCAATAATTTGCGTTTCGACTTTGCATTTTTAAAAATCCCTTTATAGTGTTTGGGAATACTGGTTCTTATGAAGGCTTGTCTTTACATCCAAGAATGAAACATAATCGGTTTGTAACACAACTGAAATATTTTGGTTCAAATACAAAATAAAAAAGAGTTTTTAAAAAGGTGATGAAATGTTTTAATTAATGTTAAATGTTCGGTTTCTTGATGTCAAACGATTTCTACTCAGAAACATCATTATTGTCATCCATTTATCGACAAATATTGTACGTCATTAATTTTGTCATTTTTAACCAATTTTACACATCTTTTGCATTCTCAGAAAATGTTCCGTACGCCTCAAGCCGTCGTATTTCAGGTACCGCTTTTACACTAGTGTACATTGACTGGTGTATATTTTTTCACAGCTCATCTGAACTTTGAATTGACTTAATGTAAGAAATGGTCTATAAAATCATAAAATCTATTTGATAAATATAATTAAAAGTACGATGAAGACGAAAATTATCCCTTCTTCCGTCTTCATTGGTGGGTTTGACTAGATGCTAAATATGTAATTAATATTGAAAGCCTGAATATTTATTTTTTTATGCAAGCAAAAAGTAAATGGCTTTATAATCAGTTTGAACACTTTTCACTTATTTGTTGTTGGTTTATTTATTTATTTATTATTCTGTCTGTCTATTTATATATTTATTGATTTTCGTTTAATGTTCCTTGTTTCTTGTTGTATTGGCTGTTGCCAAATGTATGTTTCAGCTAAAAATTGCTTTCTGAATATACGACAACATTCGTGATTACAGCTGGCGCCATATGATAGGTGTGTTTTTCTTTTGTCCGGGAAATAAGAAATTTTAGTCTTTAGATAAAGTGAAATTTTCACATTTTTTGACATTTTATATAAACAAAAATAAAGAAGTAATTTCTCATAACTTAAAAGAAGAATGAAAAATTACAAGCCTCTCGGTAAACATGACTATACAATTCCCTAGACAAAGACTTGTATTTTGAATTAATTAATGACTTTTTACAGCCGAGTAACAAAACGTGTAGACGATACTACTTAATATAATATCTAAAGCGGACAAAGATGTGTTTCTAATACGGAACCTTAGGGAACAACGATTGTGACATAACATATGTTAAATACACATGCAGGTGTTGCGCAACATTTGCATGTTTTTACACCTCTTAAAGCACTTCCTCCTTCCGGTAATAAGTAAAGTGTCATTTTATTATCCCGATACGTAGTTGCGGAATAAGTAACGGATCTTGTGACGTCAGCTGTTTAAGGGCATGCATAACTTATTGATTGTCCGTTTGTTACTGCAAGGAATTTGTGGTGCTGACATTTATGTTTCTGACGTGTCCTATACCTGCTGTTAGACCACAAAAATACACCAATGAAATATAGACACTTCATATATAGCCTTCCTTTAGTTTAATCACTTCGGCTTACTTAGAATTTCTTAGAATTTATAGTACATTGATGTATATTTATTTATGTTCCTCTAAAGGGTTTTATTTCATTATACAGCAAAGTCTCAGGGGCGAGAAAATATCGCTGAAACTGACAAATGTTAATTCACCATCACTTTTGTCAGGTGGATCTAAAATGCCAAAAATAACGATTTTATTTAGAATAAGAAAAACAGTTTGTAGTTGAGCATGAAGGGTATATAATTTACAATAACCAAACTCACCAATACGCACGAGAGAGAAATCACTACAAACACATTTCAAACTAACATAACGCGTTATAATTCAGTTATTCCACGTACCCTTTACTCTACACGACATTACATTACCATTTCGTTACAAAAGCAATAAGGAAAATACTTGCTTGCTGTTTAATTCACTTTGGTTAACTGAAGACAAGATGTATATTTCATATATAACCAAAGATGGTAAGCAATCTGTTTTATATTATTATCAGTGGATCTGGCCTACTCAACATTATTTAGAGAATCTCTCTCTCTCTCTCTCTCTCTCTCTCTCTCTCTCTCTCTCTCTCCTCTCTCTCTCTCTCTCTCGTTCTCTGACAGTAGATATGTTAACTAGCAATGACAACAGAAAGGAATGAATGAGACTCGATTTGTTGATTGACAATATGTGACGGATTTATCACCTTTGTGTTTAATTCTGTCATTTTTATTGTACGTAATTGTTAACTATGCCAATGTGTGTTCTTATTATATACATGTAAAAAAAAACACTGACGTCACTTTCTCCGTACTGGCCGCAATTGTTAGTTGTATTTAGATTTTAATGTATCTTATTAAATTAATTAAATGGCGGTTAGGTAATTTGTAATGAGATGACATGGAAAATGTTTAAAATGTTACTTCAGTATAATGATATTACTACATGTGGCTAAAATGTCGATCGTCTTACTGTTACTTAGCTGAGAGAGAGAGAGAGAGAGAGAGAGAGAGAGAGAGAGAGAGAGAGAGAGAGAGAGAGAGTTAAAATATTAGATGCACTTTCGTAACCATAAGGAGTTAAATATGCATTGATAACTAAGTATTTATCAATGCATAGGTAAATACCTGTTATATTTTGCAACAACAGTAAGCACACGGAATCCTCCAAAATAATCGTAAAAAAAGAATAATAGAATCTATCATATGCGTCAGTGGTAGATAGAGGTATCCCAGCCGAGTGGGCAGATTTTGTGTCTGGAACGAGGCTTTGTCGAGTTCCAGACACAAAAAATCTGTCCACGAGGGTGGGATACCTCTATCTACCACTGACACATATGATTGATTCTTTTTCTCCCATCCCATTAACAATTTAACGCAAATTTAACCCAAAACACGAATGGCTGACAGAAATTCCTATCTCTTAAATGACCGTCTAAATCAGAAAAAGAATACCATCATTAAAAAGACCGGCTTCGAATTCTATTAAACCTGTGGTATGCTGAAAAAAAAACGGGAATTCTTACATAATCACTTTAAAAAGGGGGAAAAAAACAATCGTGAAATCTACATGTAATGGTCGGGGAGTATTTTTAGAAAATATATTACTCCGCAGCTTGACCTATATAAGATATAGCTATACTTAAAAGTACATCTTATTCCGCAAGTAGTATGTAGTGCATAAATAACGTGAAAATTAGCTTGGCTGCAACATGAAAACAGGAAAAATTATAACAGAAAAACATTTTAATAATATTATTGAAATAATTGGGATTAAACTTGCTCCTGTCAGTGGAGGAAGTTACGAGAAGTTAAAAAAGTAGTTCCGGCCGCACGAGGAGGTGAAGATTTACAGCATGAGGAGGTGAAGATAGAAATTTCTACCACCGTTTCTTCCATTTGAAATTATTATCTCAAACTTAGGGGGATGGGAGAAAAATAATTATACTTATTTTGAAGTTTTTTCTGAACATCTCTGTCAGATGATAAAATGCAGACAAAATAGAAACAATTGAAAAAAGTTTACTAATATTCGAAGATGGGAGAGAAAAGGGTTCTGCAACTTATTTGTCTGACAAAGTTGCCATGGTTACAGATCTACTTGTACATTCTACAAGATACCTTACTGTTAAGACCATTATATTCAAATTTGTCATATATATAATATAATAATCTCAAAATACTGGTTTTTTGTTTTACACGTAAATTCGTTCCTGCCTTGTGTGAACTTGTCACCTTAGGTTCAAAGCAAAAAATTGTTACAAGGTATAAATGTTAGGGTTCTTTTGTCAAATTACACAATTAATGACAATTTACCAAGAGGCTTAACACGTCACGTTTCTGTTTATATGAAACATTTTATAAAATAATCTTGTTTATTTTTCACCACCCAAACTTTATTATTTTGCACGATTGGTTTGTTATTTATGGAGATGATTTTGAAAATCAACGCACCCTGTACACCAATCGTCTTTTTTTCTGATGTTGTATAATTTATATTTTTTCCCACGTATGGAATTTTTTACAGTGATTGGTCAGAAATTATTATTTAATGTTCTAATAAGTTTTATAATTTGTCATTCCTTTTAATGGGGTCGAGGTGACCTAAGAACCGACTTGAGCTAAATGCTCTGGAAAGCAACAAAGGGCTTCAGTGACCAGGTGGTCAAAGGAACTGGCTAGTGCATCACATTTCCTCTCACTGCCTAATCCTACCCAGGCCACATCACTTATTTCCTGTACACGAGACCCTGTAAAACAACAGAATTGAATCAATCAACATTCTTTGCTTTTAACACATGGATACAATTTTGTCATTATGTCCAAATGTCTTCTCAAATCTGTGTTTTGTTTGTTTAGTTGTGGCGCGTCATGGCTGCTATGGTAATTGCCAGGTGAGCGTTTTAGTTGACAAATAAATGTATTCTATTCAATCAACATCAATAACTAATATCTTTGTTATGATTTTGTTCATATATTTTGTTTTCTTGTAACTTTATGACTATTAGTCATCGCTTATAACAATTTTTTTCCAGAAATTTGCCTACTATCAAGATTCTGCGAACACGGCTTCCATTGAAGTCACGTGCCAGAAAGATGACATCATTTATCCTGAACTGGTAAGTAAAATGTCTATTAACCATCTATTTAAAATCTATTCTTAGTTTAATGTATTCCAATATAAAGTCAAATTTAATATTTGTGTCAACTTCAAATACAGAAACCACGTGCTTACTACATTAATGTGTCATTGGTTGATTTAAATTTAACCCTAATTAATAAAACCAAGTTCAAATTTTATTGATTTATTCTGTCTGGGGAAAATTAGGACAGGAGACAAAGAGAGTCGTAAATATGGGTTTAACTTTATATATTATAAAATATAGTTCAATTTCTTGTAAAACCTTAAACATATTCATAATTTTGATGACTTCGTAGCACACTGTTTTTTTTTTTTCGTAAATCCATGCTTTCAAAAGATCGGCGGAATAATTTAGCCAGTTTACCTAATACATGTAAATTAGTACGCATTTTTGTATTTTCTTGTTAAAGCAATTTTTGGTAAAGAGTGTCTTTGTCCATATTGTAGAGATGTACATAGACTACTTAAAATCCTTAATATTAGCTGTTAACATTCACAGTGTTGTGGTGTTATTTTATTTAAACGATGAAACAAGTACAAAGAACTCGGATCAAGTATAAGAGACACAACATTGATATAGACTATTTCTCCAAGTAAAACTTATTTTTAAATTGTCCAACAGTCATAATGTATTTTATCTGCGGGATTGGTCTAATAATTCAAAATAATTTCATTATAATTTTTTTACATTAAAAAGTCTCAAATTCTCATTTTCTCTGTAACCTTAGAATTTAGATGACGTTACATAAATTTTATGGTTTTTATAAACATAACATTATAATATTCTTGTTGTGAAAATATTTCAATGTAAACAACGACAAAAACTTTGTTTTGTAGTTTTGACCAAGTCACGGACGAAATAAAATTTGACCTGACACGAGTTGGTCATATAAAATTCAAACTTGTCACCATATCTCCATGTCATATTTTTTGTTGTCAAGTCAACTAATGGCGGGAAACATTGTTATCATTCACTGTGGTGTGTCCACTTAATTGGTTTGTAGAAATGCTGTCAAATTGTCAGATTTAAAAAAAAGGACACAGTGTCCGAATTCCACGAGATTCTTCTCGAAAACAAAAATATCTTTTTGACAGTTCGGCAAACGGTCCTAGTGACGTGTATAGTTTATAAAACACATAGATTTGAGGTTTATTGTTTTCATTTTGAAAAATAGTCCGTAAAATATGTACAGTGCAGTTTTGTTTTCTGAACAGCTGAACGGAGACCTTTAGTGTTATTGTAAATGGTTACCTAGTAAGTAAATTACCCAAGAAAAATCATAATCAGAAAAAAATGCATATAAACAGAATACCATGCCAATTAAAATATCTCCTAACCCGAATACAAATTAACAAAAACTGCTTATTTCAGTTATTCTCATTTTAAAAGTCCGTGATTTTATGAATAAACAAAGGGTTAGTTGTCTAAATGCGGATTAATTGGAAACTATTTTTATAGGTACAATATTTCTTTTATAAAAATACTTTTTACGTACATAAATGCTTAAAGAAACATTTTTTTGCAATGCCATGACACTTAAAGTTTCTTTATGAAAGGTACAATGTATGTCACAAACGTTTTCGGTCTGTATGTTATTTTTATCAATTTCCACGCCTATTTTTTTATTACTTAGTCACTTGCAGGGTGCAGTTTTTTAGGTTTTAGATTTCATTATTTTTTGTCATTGAAAGCTCTATTCATAATTACTACACCCACTTTTTTCTTTTTACAGTATTTACATGGTAATTTTCCTCTACATTATTTTCTGCTATATAAAGCTATTAATATTTTTACCAAGTTTATGATTATGTTGGAAGAAGATAGTCGATCCTGAGATTTATCTGCCATTTTGTACCACGCTCAGGACTCTGAATTTGAAATAAATTAGATGTGAATTTAAAAGTTTTTGAAACATCTTAAAAGAATCATTAATCACATACCAAATGTTATCATGACTCATTAAGTTTTAAAAAATTTCATTTTTTACAAAAAAGACTGATAAAATACATCATAATTACCAAATCTGAATATATTATCTATTTATTAACAGATATCCTTGTTCCCTTATCCAAACGGTCTTATAAAAGCATCGTTACAATTTGAATATTTTTCTTCTTTTTTACCATTTAGAAGAAAAATTGAAAACAATTGAAGTACATCTAAGGTTAAGGAATAAGAAGTGAAATAAAAAAAACAAAGACAAAACAATCAGAATTATATTTTACTATTTTTTTTAAAATCTAGAAATTGAAATTTTGTAAGTACATGTATTTAACTCTGTGTAAAATTTTCATGTTCTGTATATAATTAACATCTTACGGTAATTTATATAGAACATGTGTGTGTTTGATTGACTTTTTTAACGTTCTTACCTGACATACATCATGTTTAACAAAAACGTATTTAAGGTTATACTTTCTTTTTTATAGTTTATTTAATCAATTATTTCTTTAAAAATCCTTAGAAGATGCCAATTAACTTATCATTTGTCATACCATCACTCCATTCATAAATACTTTTAGTGATAACTAATTTTAGAAAAAAACTATTACTTAAAACAATTAGATATTAATTAATTTTTTTTAAGTTAATTATTCTACTTCATGAATAATTAATATAAACTGTACTTTAATAATGACTGTGTTTCATAAACTAATAAAGCTATGACAAAGTTTTCTCAAAAACCTTTCAGCCTTTACTTTCAAGAGGGGTTGCATTTCCTGTTCTTAAACACAGATATACATAGACATTTATGGTGTTTTTCGACAAAAAATGCTGCCTCAAAAGGATCCCGAAAGTCTTGTTTCCATATGTTCTCCAAATATATCTATTTGATCTATTTGATCATAGGATAGGTATTGTATGCTGTTTCCATGGTAACACAAGATCGATGTTAGACCAATATAGACCGACAGTAAAGAAACCAATATTATACGTGTACAAATCCTAAAACATTTTTCTAAATATTCTCGGTGCTAAATTGTTATAAATTCTCCATGTGTCTGTGTTACATTTCTGATTATTTTCAGATGGGTACATTTGTTCATGGTAAGAAGGAGTATTTACTGACGCCTAAAACATTTAGTCCCAATATTCACAGCCATGGTTCGGCTCCGTATTTACAACTAGAGTATGAATTGACACAAATCAATCACCACAATCATCCTTTATTCCATGATTACAGAACACTTCGTAAGTATGATCTATAATGTGTGTACTGATTAGTAATTCCAAACAAAGGTATCGTATTTTCTACCTTCAGTTGGTAAAAGGAAAGTCAGACACACAGCTATATAGATGTCTAGTACTTGTCTAGCAACATTGGATATGCTTTTCTCGCATATGTGATAGATTTATCTCACTGAATGGGTGGTACGATATTTTTCCATATCGCACCCCGCGTGCGCACGTGTAGCTTATCTCAATTGAACGGGGACTACATTTTTTTCAATTGGCAAGGGTCATAATTTTGTGGGAAAAAAATCTGCTGTGAGTGAAACGTTATTTGTTATTGTTGCGTGTTTTGTATTTCATCCGCTAGCAAAATCCTGCAACGTTATAGAAGGGATTCCGGTATTTTTCGTAAATTATATGCGAGAAAAATAATCAGTTACTCGACTGAGGTCGAGATGGGGAAATCCCGATCGAGTGGTCAGATTTTTCATCTCGAACTCGTAAAAGATTCTCTTTTTCTCTGTTGTTGTGTCCTGATACTGATAAAGATGTTTTGAAAGAAATATGCACATTTGGCACAGCAAAATTAAACAGGTATTTTTTTGTTAAATACTTACTACCCCTGAACAGGTACCGCTGCTGGTGGAGTGCAACTCAACGAGGGTATCCGTAACTCGGTAGGCAGTACTTTGTGGTGCCAGAAAAATTACCTTGTGTCAAAATTTTCAGCCGTCTTAATTTTTGAAATTTATTTAAAATTAAGGTTTGTTCCCTCATGCAAAGCATTCGATGGAACTTTGGATTAATTAATTTTCAAATGTTTAGATTATTAACTTTTTTCTATCAACTTTTTTGGCCCCTAGTGTCACTGATGAGGAATGTATTTCCGAAATTTGCACATATGGCACAACGAAATTAAACAGGTATTTTTGTTAAATATTTGCTGCGAAGATTGGTTTGGCGCATTGAAAATCCGTATGATTATTTGAAGTAAGTTTTTCATTTTAAAACCAAAAGGACCACGGTCCACGGTATAATATTCAATTTTGATAATCCCCATACATCTATTTATAAATATCAGAGATTCCAATTTTTTTAAATTCGCTAATTTTACATGTTTTTATTTAATATAGTAACATCGTGAGCAAACCGTGAAAGATCCAATTGTGCTTGACCTTCAAACTTTTCTGAATTATTTCATTTCTGTCAGTCACCTTGTTTCCTTGAGTATATATTTCACACATTATTGTTGTTGTCTGTTACTTGTAAGATTAAGATAATGTGACAACAACTCCTACAGTTTACATATATAAACTTACTATATATTACTATATACCAACTAACAATCCTAAAGCATTCTATTTTCGGATGGTGAAATTGGCTACATAAAGCAAATTCTGTAATAGATATGAAAATGTCACACAAATAATGTTAGTTTGTTTGTGTGCGCGTTACAAAATCGGGATCTGTAATCGTAAAGGAAATAAATGGAAAGATTCAGAATTGTGTTAAATAGTGATTGTAGTCAGAATGTTGAAATAAAGTTCTAACTTATGTATTAATAAGCTCTCTAGAAGATTAACGTTAATCGCTTTATGTTACTATGAAATAGTTAGGACTATTTGTTTGACAATGAACCATCAATAAACATTACTTTAAGCACATTGCCTTCATCATCTATTACTGGTGGTAATCCAATATAATTAAAACAGTTATTGATTCGAATGCAAAACATTATCGATTTATTGGATGTTTGATGGACAGGTAGTCTTTTTTGTCACTGCCAAAAATACCCCACTGTCAGAATACCCCACAGGAATATTTTAAGTTTGCGTGCTCAAAGTAGGTAGCTTTCCTCCAAACACTCCAGATTCCTCCGCCTTTATAAAACCTAAACCCTTCGATTAAAATTAAATCATCTTTACACTATAACTCCGCTTTACTTAACACGCGTTATTTAAAAATTTGTAAAACCTATAGTGTATTTCAAATACATGTATATTTTACTTCATTTCAGCTGGATTTGATACTTTCGATCATTTAAACAGTAGTCCTAATTCATCACCAATAGTAACCTCACAGAGACGTCATCAGTATCCGATAAACCGACGCCGGCGTCAGATCAGCATACAAAGACCTTATATGATAGATATACTGGTGGTAATAGATTATGAAATATATAGAGAGTAAGTTTTATATAGAGTATTAACAACACAGATTTTTTGTTCATTTAAGCTTAATCACTTTCCTAATCTTATGTTAAGTGAAATCTTTAAATCGAACTATTTCAAGAAAAATACTTGGAAGTATATTAAATTGCACAATTTTAAGTTACAATGCAATTACAATGTAAGGAAATGGTGAAATTGGCGCAATACCGCTCATCACCAAAACAATCCTCTTCAGCATTATTATTTTTAATTTGGTAGAACAAGGAAAACATAATTCATTTCAAAAACGATAAAGTAAAGAAAATTACATAGTTTTCTTGTTGTAAACCATTTTATTATTTTTGTTATTTATTTAGATGGTTCAACAGAGCCCGTGGAGCCACCGACGAAAAGAAAAGCGAAAGGACAAAGTTTGAGTTGAAACGATACTTTTCACATTTTTTGAACGGGGTATGTATTAAATGCTGGATTAAGACCTTTTCCAAAAATCTGTCGAAACGGGGAAACACAAAATTTAGAAATTTTGACCGTGTCCTAAATTTGAAAAAAAATCTCGTCATTCTCAGAAAGAAAATGGTAATTTAGAATTCAGAATCAAGAGACGACACGAGATCTAATAAGTAAAGAATAGAAATCGGAATTGAACTAATAAATCGTTGTCTAACCAGTGTTTTGTTTATGATTTCAATTTCAATTACAGATTCTGTAAATTATATAAAACTTACAAAGTTAGGCTTCAATAGTTTCGTTTTCACTATAAAATACACCGATGTTGATTTTGCTTTGTCTGGCTTATATACTGCTGATTGGAGAAAGTAAAATATAATTAAATATTAAAATGTGAACAGTAGTCAAAAGATAGCTAATGTGTTGTTTTCTCTAAGATATGATTTTGTTAAGCAGCAGTAAATACGGTTCATTCACTGTACATTTATTTGAATTTATAGACAGGTGCTTGTTTCTGTAATTTGACTGAACTAAAAACCAGGTTTATATTATTGTATTTCAGGTTGATATGCGTTATCGAAAAATTCCAAACCCAGAACTTAACTTCCGTGTAAAATTGACTGGTTTTGTGATTGCTGATGTAAGATATCTTTTATTACTTAATGAATTTAAAACCATCTTACAGTTTTCTTTAAAACTTTTCAAGGAACAATTGTTTTACAATATTATCTCTTACCAAATGTACAGAAGTAATAAAGAATAAACAATTAATTTTCTTGTTTTAAGTACAAATGGTATAAAGGGCTTCTTTAGACATTAAGATCGATCTCAAAAACTTTTATTGTCGTCATCACAATATTTGTAAAAAAAAATAAATAAAAAAAAAATAAAATAAAATAAAAAAAAGTATGAAGTCCTAGAAATATTTTATTTTCAGTAGTTATTTGTTCCTTAGGGGGTGTGTCTAGCTAGACAGAAGATGTTGTGCCTTTCGGAGAACCCTGATGGAAGTTCGTTTATTACACTTAGTTAATAAGTGTCATAGTTTTTCTTTACTTTGGATGATATGAACACCGATATGTTTGTTTTAACTAATATCTTTAATATAATTATATACCAAATTAATAAAATTAAAATCTATTTTAAACACAGAGTGAATTCGCCTACCGTTGGACAGAACTAAGAAAAGAGTTTGCTATTCCTAGAAATATACTGGATGCCGATATCGCTCTTAAAGACTTTCGTAGTTGGATAAATGACACAAATGAAATACCACCACATGACCATGCCATGCTCTTTACTGGGTTTGTGTTATTGAAATTGATTGTCTTCTTAATAAATAGATTATTTGTTTATAAATGAAATAATTTTTATTATAATAAATTTTGAATTTTTGTACGCCTACATGTATGTGTTAAAATTAAAAAAAAACAAATCTAAAGGTAAAAAAGTTATGAAGCTCAATACTTTTTATTGCTGTAATAAGATAAAATTTTAATTATTTTCAGACAATGCAGCATTTTGAAGATATTTCTCTTTGACTTGGTTATTTCAATCTTGATTTTAAATTGACCATCTGTCAAAACATTTTATCGAATACAAACATATTTGTCATGAAAGTTTCATAATATACCATTTGCGCGTGACTCAATCTAGTCTCATGCCAATAGCCCGATTACAACTAAAGTTCATTGCAAAAGAAAATAAATATTTTACGAATACATAAAATTAACAACACGTGTTGTATTGTAAAGTTCAAGTTAATCCAATGACTTTTTTTTATTTTTTAGGTATAACTTATACACACTATCTTCAAATAATACCAAACTGCTACATACATCTGGTGAGTACAAGAAATAGTTCAATATGTGACGTCAGACAACAAATTGTCGTTACGTCAAAAAACAAGCAAAAGAAAAAACCAGCGCAACAAAGAAAACATGCCACAGAGATGATTTTTTATTTATTTTTCATCCATCATATACCGGTTTTACAGTCAAATAGAGGTATGAAAAGAAACAAAATTGACAAGCAAACACATAGAAGTCTCCTACCGACCCTAAAATAACTACGCAAGGAAAGTAAAGCGTCAGAATGTCAACCTGAAGACTCAAATGTTGAAAAAAATAAAAACAGGGTGTTTTGACATTTTATCTAAAAAAACAGAGTGTTTTCTGGTCATTTGATCATTAGCTAAAACTATTAAATAGCACATCTCAATAATTTTTGGAATATCATCTTATACAATTTTATATCCCATGGAGGTAATAGTTCTTTGCAAACACTGTGAGATTTCATGTCATATACAGTTTGTACACATGAATCCTGATTGAGCAAATGAAATTACGTCAAAATAGAGTCATTGAAAGACAAAAAAATATGAAGAAAAGTTATAAGACAAAGAAGTTTTCACTTTTAGAAATAATATTTTTGTTTACAGGTCTAGCCTTTATTGGTTCTATGTGTAGAACAAATGGCGACAGTGTATCCATAGTTGAAGATCATGGCGGATTCCAAAACGTAGCTACAGCCGCTCATGAACTTGGTCACAGGTATGTTTTTCAATAAAGGCTTGAGCAGTGATAAAATAATTTAATTTACAGATTTTTTTACTTCGCGTAACGTTGTATTGTTTGTTCTTCTTGGGATAGTTTTAATTGTTTCTTTCTTCAATTTTTTGCCTACGCTGAAGCATCACTTAATGACGTTATAACATCAATATTTTATTTTGACGGCATTCTATCGCTCAGATTTGAAAAATTAGTTTTATATTTTGCAATACTTACCCAGACTAGTGATTAAATTTAAACAACAAATTGTAAAAAACGTGTAGAAAATATGTTTAAAGAATTGAACATTTTTTAAAAAATATTTTAATTGATTTTATTTTGTTTTTTTTTCAATTTTAGTCTTGGGGCATTACATGACGGAGAAAAGAATGAGTGTAATTCCAATAATCGCTACATCATGGCGGCTTCTGGATACGGACCTGTCCCCCTCGATATGCGACATAATCAGTGGCATTTTTCAAACTGTTCCTTGAGATATTTCAAAAACTTTACATCTAATCTTGCAAGGTAAGACGGTATCTATATCAATTTTAAAACATTGAGGATCGAGAGTTTGTAAATACATTGAAAAAACCATGAATACAGAGATGACAGTATTTGTCAGAGAACAAAAAAAAAAAAAAAAAATAAAAAAAAAAAAAAAATAAAAAATAAAATAAAATAAAAAAAAAAAAAAAGAAAAAAAGAAGAAGAAAAAAGTAATAAAACGGTGAAACTATAACGACGTGTCATATACCGTGTTTTCAATGCATTGATTGATAAAATTTAAATCTCGGTATATGACAGTTGCATTTATACTTACTTTTGTACGACTATCATATATGTAGATCTTCTAATCTCTAATCTGTATTAAAAAAAAAACAGATGATCAAATTGACGAATTATGCGCCTAATAAATATAGTTTTTTTTCTCAATTTTAAACGTTAGTGTAGATTTAAGAACATTATACGCCTCATATCAATTAACTCGTCAATTAACTATATTTCTTAATTGTGTGTTGCAGGAACGGTTACACATGTTTGACAGAAACCTATTCAAATGCCAGTGTAGTAGCAGCTAGCGAAATGCCCGGGCAGCTTTATAGCCCTGACGAACAGTGCCGCCTTATCTGGGGACCAAAGTCATATATGTGTAGAGTAAGTGTTAAAGCTGTTTTTTAAAGTTTTTTTCAATTTTCTGAATTTTTTTTATTTTCTAAAAATATATATATTTTTTAAAAATAGATAACTTCTAATAACGATCTGAAAGATTCATTTTCTAAAATTTCATTTCTATTTGCTGTAAATAAACGGAATCCTCTAACGGGTTGGTCAATGTATAAACGATTCAGTATAATTATTTGCTTTGAGCATGCGCGCGGGTGTACGGAAATTCCAATGAATCGAAGGTGAAACCTGACAAATTGTATTGTCCGCCATTAATATCCAATCGTATTCGCAATGGTGTTACGAATCCCTTACAAAGTCACAAATGACAAATTTAATGAAATTCTGTGTTTAATTGATCGTATTTCACCGTTTTTTAAGATGTGTTTAAATGACCCGGTTTTTTATGACGTAACCACTTTCTAAAATTAGATCCAACAGGCTGCATCTCGCTGGGAAATTATTGTTTTCGAGCTTTTATCGTTGAACCAAATGTAAAATTATTCATTAGGATCATCATTAATTAGATCAGCACCGTCTTAAATTTTTTCCAAGGAAAACTGAATGCAGCTTTAAAATAAATCTTACAAAAATTGTCTACATGTGTATCATTGTGTGTATTTCATTTATACTTAGTACAAATACCACCGGCTGTATTAGCAAAAACAAAATTAAAATCTTTCATGTTTCATTCAAATTTATTATTTTTTTAATAGAAACTCTATTTTTAAAATATCCGTACTTTAAACGAAGCAATGAAGTAACGAAACTGATTTACGTATTATACAATTTGTTATTTTCTTAAGCTATCAAAGATAGAATGTCCATAATGAAGTGTAATATCGTAACTGGCCTGAAAATGTTGATATTTTCATTAAGTTCTATTTAATGGTCTGCCAAAATTAATTGAAATGTACAATCAGTTTATTATTTATTTTACGTTTTAGGGTGTTGAATTTGGTAATGAACGAAGCATCTGTACAGCCATGTACTGCAGGGACCCAAACACTGCTTCGGATTGTGTTCTTCATACTGCCGCTAGAGGGACATCGTGTGGAGATAAACGGGTAAGCATTTCAGAGGAATGTGAGTGGAGTGGAGTAATAGTTTTTACGCCAATTCAAGATTCTTCACTTATTTAGAGGTGATCATTTCTGGGATGGTGCCCGGAGAAAACCACCGACCTTCGGCAATCGAACTAACAAATTGTCTCACACTAGGATTTGTCCCCAGTGGGATTTGAAGCCAGGCAGTGAGAGGCGTTGTGATGTGTAGGCGCGCTTTAAACCACTCTGCTTCCGATGCTCCTTAAAAGAATGGGGAACGGGTTTAAAGTTACAATATTGTAAATTATAAGCATAATCTTAACTTTGAAATGTAATGCTTATTATTTTACAAAACCGTATTTAACACTCGCAATTTGCTTAATTTCTTAAAATGTTTTCATTATTAGCTTTATTTCAAAGCACTGCTCTTTTCTCCAATGATGATTGTACAAGTATGAGAAATTTGACATAAGTTTAAAAACCAAAATTTTAAACGCAAAAAAGTTTGTGCTTCACACCATTTATTACTGTTATTATTATTATTACTACAGTGGTGTGTAGATGGAGAATGTATATTCAGCATGAGGGCGCCGGAGAAACATGGTGAGTACTGATATTGAATTAGGTTTATTTGATCAGTTTATTAGTGAACGAATAATGGCGCACTTATATTTGGAATAACATTGAGATCGCTTTAACAAAAGTAATTTACACAAAAACATCATAAACAATTAAATTAGTAGTTGTACCACGTGATAAAAGTACCACGTGATGAAGATATCTTAACGGTTGTACAGAGCATTATAAAAGAGGTTTGTTAAAGCTGCATTAAATTTTCCTAGGAAAAAATTAAAACGGTGTCGATCTAATTAATGATGTTCCTAATAAACAATGTTACATTAAATTGTCATTTGTGTTTTTGTAACACCATTGCAAATACATTTGGAAATAAATGACAGACAATTAAGACAATTTGTCATTCGATTCATTGGAAAACCCGTACATCAGTGCGCATGCTTCAAGCAAATAATAATAATCGTTTAACAACGACCAACCCGTTAAAGGATTCCTTTATTTACAGCTAATAGGAATGAAACTTTAGAAAATGAATCTTACGGATCGTGGTTAGAAGTTATATAAAATATGGAAAAAAAAAGAAAGAAAGAAAATTGAAAAACTTAATACAGCTTTAACATCATAAATGTCAATTGATGTGATTTCATATTCAGTGGAAATAATTATTTCCCGCAATCGTTAGGACTATCACGTGGTACACAGACAGACCCCACTGTGCATATAAATGGAATATTGCTTTAAGTAAGGCCATATTTGATTAAGTATTATAACCTGGAAACCTTCTTCCCGAGTTGTCTCAAGAAGTATATATGTAACACAAATACCTGTAACATTTTTATGTGCCATATGTGCACATTTCGGAAAATCATTCCTCATCAGTGACACTTAGGGCCGGAAAGTTTGGTAGATAAAAACATAAGCCAAATTGTTGAAAAATAATGAGTCTAAAGTTGCAAAACTATATAAATCCAAATCCAGCTAAGGAATGGTTTGCATGAGGGAACAACCCTTAGTTTAAAATAAATTTCAAAAATCAAGACAGCTGAAAATTTTGCAAATTGGTATCATTTCTGACAGCAAAAAGTACTGAAATAAACTCAAAAGGGTTTTTTTTGAATAGTGTAAATTACATACAAGTTACTCTATGTTAAAACTACAGCGGTTCTTACACCGGTTAAACAACAGTTTGAAGTCAATGTTGTCTGTCTGCGGATTTTTTTTACCAAAAAATGCTTAATTATCTGACGTCAGACTATAAAAATTATTTGTGAATAAAAAAAGAATTTGTGTATAAAAAATAAATTGTGTACTTTTACTCAAATTTGTGTATTTTGAGAAAATTAATGAAAACTACAAAGTTCGTTGGTTAATTTTGACGGTAAATTTTGATAACGATTTTTTGTAGAAAATTGTGTGCTTGGTGACCAACCTGGAATCGCTTTCTCAGGACAAACCTGTGCAGAGTTAATAGAAGTTACACCGGCCTATTGTTATCAAGAAAAGGTCAAGGCCAGATGCTGTGACAGCTGTAGAAAGAAATATACATGGCGAAAAGGTAGGTATATTTTTGCGCATATTCTGATTATTGACAAAGAATTTCAAACTTCTTATTCAAAGGTAGAAAATTATGCCCATTATCATTGAAATCAACATTTAGTGAAAACTTGATGGTTTTTCTGATAAAACAGTAGCCGATGTTGTGAAGTGAAAGCTACATTTTTTAAATTTCAATTTTGAAGGAATAAATGAATAAGATGTATTTGAAACAGTTCCAGTTAACACTATTTACTTTATGATATATTTCTAAAAAATTTCAGATTTTTATTAAGATAGTCACTTTGAAATCTCAAATTTACACAAATACATTTATATTAGACGGACACGTTGTTATCTTGTAAGCAGTATTGTCGGAGTAACTGTATGAAATATGTACTTTTCTAGAAAATTCATAAGACTTGGATTAATTTTGATATTTTTCTAAACGCTTTAGTCGTAACGGGTATCGCTCTCCACATTCGCGATTACTGCACAGTAAGAACATTACTAAATCAGTCGCATAGTGGATATCGCAACATCAGTTGTTTTCTTTCAACATGTAAAACCCTATCGTGGCAACATTTTCCATGCTACAGAAATATCTTATAGTAATCCAGAATAAGTATAGCGGATGAACTGAAAGGTTTTCTGTGAAATCTTAATGTAATTCATTACCGTCAACTTCGGGAATCCGACAGTAACTGATGTTTTATATAAGTATGGTAAACTAAAAACTATATAAATCCTTTAGGAAACAGTGCGCTAGCACTTGTTTTTAAGAAATAGTAAAATAGTCAACTTACTAGAAAAATTAATGTATAATAAAAGCGCGTAATGGATATACTAACACGTAATAAATCATCTGTGACTTTGCAGGTTGCGAGTATGGTGATCAAATCCTTGGTTGTCAGCCATGGCATTGTAATGATATCCTACCAGAGAGAAACAAATGCTGTGGTACCTGTATGCTTGGAAAACCAATATTTACCTCTCCTAAACAGATACCTACTGACACCCCCGTTACCATGACACCACATCTAACACCTCCAAGCACGTGTATAGATAAAGCTTTTGTTAATGGACAAAAATGTGAAGACTTCGTCGCCATCAACGGTCACCATCTTTGTTATGAGGAAAGAATTCAGTCGTTTTGTTGTGAAACGTGCAATGCTTTTAGAAGGATATCTTACCCAGGTATGTTCCATTGTAAATACTCAATTTTAATTTAATTTTTTTTACGATTTGAAATTGCTCTCTTTCTTGTATTAGATAAAGTAGATTTGATTAAGGCAAAAAGTTCAAGTAGCCGATACTGACAACGTTGAAATAAGTCCAGTGTGACGAAAAAGAACCTTCAAGGTTGAATAGAATTTGTGTTTTCGAAGTTGCCTCTGTGGTGTTACATGATTGTCAAACATAGTAAAAACAACTGTTAATTTATAATTTTGTTGTATGTTTTTTTTCAGAATGCCCCTACGGTGACAAGAGTCCGACCATATGTAGGATATTCTCCAACTCGACAACAGCGTTATGTAAACAAAATACGGACAATTGTTGTGAAACGTGCTATAATGGAAACTCAAATTCTGCTACAACAAATCTACGAGGGACTATTAGCATTATTGTTGGATTATGCTTACTTTCATTAGTGAAAATTCAGCTGGTCTGGTTTAAGCCCAGTAATTGGTTTTATAGCAGTGAGATGTAAAATTCAGCTAATCTCCATTTCTATTAGTAACAAAGTGTGAGCAAATAAGAACAATTTGCGTAATTAATTACAACAAAAGTACAAAAAGTGGAAAAAGTAGAATCCGGGATCGGGGTAATTTACTGAGTTAGTGGAGTTCTAGCAATGACTTTTTTATGCCAAAGTATATTACTAAGCACAGAAGGCTAATTAATGGGAAAAAGAACTAAGAGATCTCTTGTCAATTGGTCAATTTAACATCATTGGAGACACCGTGATATCCCGCTGTAACTAACATCACCGGAGATACCATCATATCCCGCCGTAACTTAACATCACCGGAGATACCATCATATCCCGCCGTAGCTTAACATCACCGGAGATACCATGATATCCCGCTGTAACTTAACAGCACCGGAGATACCATGATATCCCGCGGTAACTTAACATCACCGGAGATACCGTGATATCCCGAATCAACATTAATGTAGATTACGATGATATCCCGAAGCAGAACCAAATAACGCTTACAGGACGTGTTGTGTGACAATCGAATAAACTAAGTAAAATTCACTAAAGCACCGGACAATCTTCCGTTAAACAAACGAAAACAGACCAGTGTCGCACTTTTATTAACCAGCGACAGATGTTTGAATTAATTGACGATAACAAAGGTTCCCAATATCTCAATGTCTACCACAGTATTGGTCAGTTTGTGATAATCAGACTTAAGTCAATAAAATTACCACAATAGCAACAAAAGTTTTAGACAATCGGTACCGTAAGATTTTCAAAATCATAATTATTTTTCAGTTATTTTTTAATGAGGTCTGTTGGGGTCATAAAATAAAAGCCAATAATAAACAAGGAAAATTCAATTACTTCTTAGTAAAGTACATAAACTTAATTTGAGGCAAGCAAGGTTCATATTTTTTTTTAAAAAAAAACAAAGTTGGACGAATTTGTACCCAATGTTAAAGGTAATAATATACGAACACGTTCTAGACATAAACTAGTTTAAGTTAATTATACATTGATTATTTTACTATGAAATTAGTGCAATATATACTATCCTTTCAATGTTTACTTGTTACTATGTTTTTGTCGTTTGTAATAAATATCAATTCTAGGAAATAATTTATAAATAACTTTATACAGACAGTCTTATTTTTATAATGTAATGTGCAAAGAAAAAATATTCATTTTCGTTTTCCTAAATTTATCAATCTGTTCCCTAAAACCAAGTTGCTCATCTGTGTCAAAATATTTTATAATTTCAACAAAGCACTTAAAAATCAAGAATAAATGCATAATACACATTATACAAATTATAGAATAATAATAATAATAATAAATATATGTTATAAATAAGTATAACGATAGTTCTTTAGAGACACAAAATGTATAACGACATGTAATATGTTTTGTAGGAATGAAACGATTTATCGGGATACAACTGAATCGCGATTATTTTCTTTTCATTACAATACATACATACATAACATAAAAATAATACGATGCAATATTTTTCAATAATCTAAATTCTTTTTTGGCACTTTTGTTGTCATATACCATTTTTTTATTTTATCATTATTTTTCTTTATTTTATCATTCAATAGATTAAAAAAATATTATATATAAAAATGTTGTTAAAAGAATACTTGTCACCGGTTCCTTGTAACATAAATGGAGTTGTCTTTTTGAGATCATGACATTTAAGAAATTTTTTTTGACATTTAAGAATTTTTTAACTGACACATAAAACAAAGAACATTATGCTTTATCCAAGCTTTTGTCAAATATATACAATCTTTTTTTAAAATAAATATTGCAAAAACTTTATTTGTTCAAAAAAGTAGCAAACTTTCATACTGTAGTTTTAGAAGCTTTTTAAAATCTTCTAACTGTACTCTTTTTGTATTGTATTCAAACTGATTGAATCATCGTGACTTATAAATCGTGAAACATGTATCGTGAGGTAGGCGTCTGGTGTCAGCCTTTGATAGCCATTATTTGTGTATAATGGAATTTTTCATTGTAAAAATAAATCGAAGTAGTCGTATTTGTACAAATGTTATAAATATTTGATGAAACGGGTAGTCTATGTAACTGGTTGTTATCGATTTTAGGTAATTTTCATCATCATTATTTTTCATGTTAGTTATTAGCTCAACATTGCTTTTGTCTGTGCCATATCACCTTATCATGGTAAATAATGTTTTTATTTAATACATGTATAGAGTAGGGTTTTTATTACTGTTGATGCGTGATCGTGAACAAAATACAAAGTGCTATATTCCAAATGGTTATGTAAGTGTAACTATTAGTGAAGTATGATACTGACTACAGGCTATATAATTATTGCAAAAATAAAGTAAGGAGGTCAAGGTAGTCTTTTACATAATGTACATCGCAAAAATTCAGTTTCGCAAAAGGTTTGGTACAAAATACTGGAAAAAGATGGTATCACTAAATTGGATCAATATTCACCTGGCATCAATAGATTTACGTCATCATTACATCATACAATACCTATTTATTAATCATATTTTTCGTTTAAATGACGTCATCGGTAAATATTTCATCTAGATATTTTTTATAGATTAGTTGTAATTGATTGTTGATGATATATTAGTATTAGTTGTTATACAACATTGTTATCTTTAGTTGAATTTTACAGAAAATGTATCAGATTCTTAAAAGTACACACTAAAAATACAGATATTTATTCTCGCTATATTGTATATTGAATGAAAATTGAAATAAGAAACGGTCTTTCTATGAGGATTTCACTTAGAGAGAGATAGAGAGAGAGAGAGAGAGAGATAAAATCAAGCAATAACAATTAATGATAAATTCATGTTATATTCTACAGTGAGAAGAAATTCAATGAGAGAGAGAGAGAGAGAGAGAGAGAGAGAGAGAGAGAGTGTTTTTCCATGATAAAAATCTCACTGCTGTCAAATTATTTTTATTAGCCATCTGTTTAACATTTCTGATCAGATAGTTAAAACAGTGCAGAAGTGCCATTGCTCAACTCGAGTGTCAATTCAAAAGTTTTAATTTTAAATAATTTTCATATTTGTACATTTTGAAATGACACAATAAAATTTACAATAAATAGATATTTGTTTTTATCGATAGTTTTCTTTGTTCCTAAATCATAGACAAATGTATTCAAATAACCTTAGTAGATGCCCCAGCTGTTTAATGGTTTGAGGGTGGATGAATGGTGTAAAGCGTGCTTTTACAAAGGTCTAGCAACCGAAGTTCCATTACAACAATAAACTGTCCTACTTCTTTGGCAAAAGGTATCTAAGTGGTTTTCTCCAACAAAATTTTTTGCACCATCACAGAAAGGTCCGCCTCAACATAGGAGAAAAAGTTCTGACTTAGTCCTATTATTATCATCGTTAATTCATTTGTTTTACTTGTGGTGTTTTATCTGTTTTTACTTGACAACAAATAACAAATGGGATATAATAAGTTAAAGTTTAAAATTCAACAAGTCAGAAATAACAAGAAAACACAAGCCGGAAGGGGGTGGTTTCCTACCAGTGGTCTAACTTCCTCTATAATACTACCATGATAAAAATCTCAACTGAAACAAAACATCAAATATATAAAGAACACAACAGACAACATCCATTTTGCTTCAACTTCGGGTGAGAATATCTTGACTTGGCAAAAAAAAAAAAACAGGAATCCACTTCAAGAAGACAGTGTAGCAAAATGCATTGTTATATATCGACAATGAACAGGTGTTAAGCATGACAAAGATATTCAGTACTGTGGTTTAATAACTACTGTCTGGAGACATCATCACTAATTATGACTTCCAAGCTGAAACAACTGGTTTACATTATGAAAAAAATTTCAAGGTTTATTTCAAAGCCCTTTTTAAGTTCTCAAACAAATTTTGTGGTAAAGTATCCATTATTTCAATAAGCAAGTTCAGTAAACCCAATCTGCTATCATCAAGATAGAGAAATTGTTCCTGAAGCACAATACCAAGATGAGTGGTTCAGGTGTCACAGATAACTCTATTTACATGGAACATAGATCTTTATACTATACACAGCATTGTGACCACTTAATGTCTAATCGGATACTCAATATAAGGAGAACTATTTTTATCTTGAAGGCCATTTTATCACATGTCCTCCTGTCATGTAAACCATCCACTAAAAACTATTTCATTTGAAAAATTCCAAAATGACAAAATCAAGCTATTTTGAACATTTCATGTGAAAAATTGTTTTTCAATACTTAAATTTTAACAAAATGGGTTAAAGACTCAATGGGCCGGTTGTTTTTTAAATTTCTATTGAATGGGTGTAAAGTGTGGAAGGAATTATAAACAGTTGCACAAAGCAAGGTGCACAAGTTGTTTTTTTAAATACTTCACAGAAAGTCATAAAATGGGGAATAGGTCCAACAATGACAATATATATGAAAGAGTAATGAAACAAATATACTAGCGGAAAAAAATAACTGTGCATCAATAAAATTTATAATTTCGCTATTATTACTGAATGTATAAATCTTAAAATTTGCACAAATGGTAAGTGTATATACCTCTATCATACCGCTCGGTCACTGCATCAATTGCCCGTGATTTTTACACTTCATGCGCACGGGTCGGTTTTCACGCAATTGTCGCCCAGCATTTCAGTGTGACAATATTTTAGGAATAATTTACTGTTTGTTTGTTTGGACACAAGAAAACCAGAAAAGCAAGTTTATTCGGTTGAAAGCTTCCATAGTGTAATGCCTAGGCTAAATGAAAATGATCACCTCCGCGCAATTGGTATGCTTGAGGCTGGTATGACCCAAAGCTTTGTCACTAGACATTTTGGTGTCCACAGAAACACTGTTTATGCTTTATGGAGACGATACCAAAAGTTTGGCACCACTAGAGACCGCCCTCGTTCAGGACGTCCACGCGTGACGACACGTCAGCAAGACAACCATATCCGGCTTGTGCACCTCCGGAACCGTTTCCAAACTGCCAGTACCACTGCCCGGAGCATTCCTGGACTACGCCCAATCAGCCCCAGAACAGTACGGAATCATTGACGGGAAAGACATATTCGCCCACGACGTCCAGCAATCCGTCCAATTCTACAACGACGTCATCGCACAGCTCGTCTTGCATGGTGCAGAACACATTTACGCTTCAATCGACGAGACTGGGCACAAATTATGTTCACCGATGAGTCCAGATTTCACTTGGACAGCAGTGACAGACGCTCCAGAGTGTATCGGCGCATTGGAAAACGTTTTCATGACGCGTGTGTGGTGGAACGACGTTCGTTCGGTGGGGGCAGTGTAATGGTTTGGAATGGCATCACAGCGAATGACAGAACTCCTCTGGTAGTCATCGACGGGAATTTGACCGGTGTACGGTACCGTGATGAAATCCTACAGACCCATGTCATCCCATTCATTCAAGGACAGCAACGTAACATCAGTTTTCAGCATGATAATGCAAGACCACACGTCGCACGGGTTGCAATGGATTTTCTGGCACAGCATAACGTCAATGTGTTACCGTGGCCAGCCGTTTCACCCGACCTTTCTCCAATTGAACACATATGGGATGAAATGGAACGCCGATTACATCATCTGCCCAATCAGCCTGTTACATTGCAAGGGTTGGCCCAAGCGTTAGACCAGATATGGAACAACATCCCTCAAGCATTCTTTAGGCATTTAATCAACTCTATGAGGCGTCGCTGTCAGTCCTGTGTCAATGCTAATGGTGGTCACACACGATACTGATCTTGTGAACTGACTTTTACTATCTGTATGTTTCAAGTCCCCTGCGTATGAAATAACAGTATCTGTAACCTTTTCAATGACATGAATTTGTAAAGAAATATCTAATAAACAAATACGAAATTGCTTTGCATTTTCAAATTATTTTATAATCTCACATTTCAATCATGCACAGTTACTTTTTTCCGCTAGTATATATATATATATTTATGTTAAGAAAATCTCAATCATTTTAACATTTTCTAAAGCTACAGTAAATTGAAACTAGATATGTTTCTTTGAAACAGATGTGCCGCCTGACACTGCATAAAAATCAATCAAAGGGAAATAATTCAAAAACGGAACAAGATAGAGTTGTGGTTCTTGTGCACTGCACTTCGAGTCATTGCCTGAAACATGTACACCAAGTTTGGAGTCATTTGAACATACTACACCAAAGTTATGCTCCAGACAAGAAATGCTCTATAAAAATCAATCAAAGGGAAATAATTCAAAAACAGAAAAAGATAGAGTTGCGGTTCTTGTTCACTGCACTTCGAGTCATTGCCAGAAACTTGCACACCAAGTTTGGAGTCATTTGAACATACTACACCAAAGTTATGCTCCAGACAAGAAATGCTCTATAAAAATCAATCAAAGGAAAATAATTCAAAAACGGAAAAAGATAGAGTTGCAGTTCTTGTGCAATGCACTTCGAGTCATTGCCAGAAACATGCACACCAAGTTTGGAGTCATTTGAACGTACAACACCAATGTTATGCTCCGGACAAGGAAATCCGGACGCCGCAGACGCCGACGAAAGTAATCCCTATATTTCGCCTAGTTAGGCGACACAAAAATGTGCACCAGAAACTTTACATTGGAATGGACTGGATGAGATGGACAGTACAGGACAGATAGGCAACAGGGTGACAGCACTAGCTTTCCACACTTTCATCCAGTAGCTAATAAACCAATGACTTTTAAAACATAAACATTTTTGTAGTTTTCTTTCATATATGTATAATAATCCTATTTTTCTAAAGATTTGAAATTTAAAACCTGTCACAGTAGGATGTAATGGCATAAAGGTTTCACTACATCATTTGAAGTCAGGTGCACATCTTTGATAATCTGTACAAAGTCACTAAGTTTCAAATTCTGGAAAATTGGAAAAAATTCCTGAAATATTTCCAAAAAGTCAGGTGCATATCTTCAATATTTATAGAAACATTCTGTGAAGTTTCAAGGTTTTTGATTGAAAACTGTAGGAGGAGTTGAGTTCACAAAGTAGGTACCCCCACTTCAAAAACTTGCTGAAAAGTGACTAAGTTTCAAAGTCTGGAAAAATGGGGAAAAAAATCTTGTAATATTTCAATAAAGTCAGGTGCACATCTTCAATATATATAGAAACATTTTGTGAAGTTTCAAGGTTTTTGGTTGAAAACTGTAGGAGGAGTTGAGTTCACAAAGTTGGTACCCTATTTTCCCTGCCCGCCGACCCACCCACCCGACATTCACCATACTATAAACCGGGTTTGCACTCTGTGCAACCCGGCCAAAAATCAATGGAACAAAAGAAAGTTGATTCATGTTTATAATTACTCCAAAGTAAAGCCCTTGTGAGCATGGATACTTCCAGTTTGACGGAATAGACAACTGAAAATGGGTCTATTGAAAAGTGTTTCATGTATATCTACATAATGACAGACAAAGACACACACAGACATATTTCAAACAGACAGACAAAGCCCTACTTTGCCACAATAAATATTGTTTGAATGGTATAATTATTGGACTACAATGTGACTATCATATGATAAACAGAACTATAGGGAAATCTTCTGTGTTTCCTACATCTTAACTATGTCTGCATTGATCTACAGATATTGTATAATGTATAAACCTAACAAATAGATGTGAGAAGCAGTCTACAAAAAAGTACAAATAAATAAATAAATAAATAAATAAATAAAATAAAGTGGATGATGAATCAGGGATATGATATTATGATGTAAGCTACATGTATCCTGTATTTAGACCCGTTAAGAATTACCATCTGTTAGCAATGTATATCTCTATACAACATAATGATAGAGGAATTTTTATAAGTAATTTATTTTAATAAATAACCTAAAATCTGGAAATCTTTTTATTACACAACTGAAGTTGTAAAAAAAGCTGTGTTACAGTTTAAAAATTTGTATTTCCAAAATACTTTTAAATTAAATTATAAATTCAATTTTCTTTACTCATATAAATCAATGATAATGCCTGCAAGTTGTGTTTTAAAATTTTCAATTGTTGCCAAAAACAAGTGTTCAGCCACTCAACTTCAAGAATTAAATGTCAGTTATGTCCAATATGTATTGTGGACATTGTATGACACAGCTTCTTGTGTGTCTTGTATAACACAGCTTCCTGTGTGTTTTGTAGGACACAGGTTCTTGTGTGTCTTGTAGGACACAGCTTCCTGTGTGTCTTGTAGGACACAGGTTCTTGTGTGTCTTGCAGGACACAGCTTCTTGTGTGTCCTGTAAGACACAAGTTCTTGTGTGTCTTGTAGGACAAAGGTTCTTTTGTGTCTTGTAGGACACAGCTTCTTGTGTGTCCTGTAAGACACAGCTTCCTGTGTGTCTTGTAGGACACAGGTTCTTGTGTGTCTTGTAGGACACAGCTTCTTGTGTGTCCTGTAAGACACAGGTTCTTGTGTGTCTTGTAGGACAAAGCTACAAAACAAATGGAATGTCTTTGTAAAGAAATGAATTAAAACATTAAATTACTAATAAAGTCTATTATAATCTCTAAATATCCTAACATAAAACAGCCATCAATGGTTAATTATTTAATTAATGGCCCCATATTTTAAAATATCATTTTTCAATTGCAGAATTATGTTAGAGGTATCTCACTCCAATTAAAATTTGAAGTACCACACCTTGGTTTAAGATTACACAAGACAAGACTGTTCATATGTAACCTGTATATCACTTGTTTATCACCATAATTAATAATAGCACCAAGTTATATTATTCACTGGTTATTTGTTAACTCCAACTCTAAAACTATCGAATAACTTTCAATAATCCTCAGTTTACTCCACAGTATTATACTATCTTTCAATCATCTTACATCACCACAAGTACACTGAATCACTGCACAGGTTATATATCCAATGTCAAACAGCTCAATGTCTTCAATATACACATACATGTATCTTGTCTGTCTATATAAAACTTGTTTTAAAAATGTATTTTGTCAACCAATCACTTCTTTGTGGTCCTTTGTCTGTTAGCTGTCCTTTTTAAACCCTACACCAATGAGTTTGTTGGGTTTTTGTTATACTATTCCATTCCTTCCTGTGTTCTTTTCTGCCTTTTACCTGCCTGTCTATTCTTCTTCTCAATATATTTTCTTAATTCTTTATCTTCCACTAAATCAGTATGTTCCATGGCTTTAGTATTACCACAACCCCCTACAGGACATCTGAAAAGTTAAGGCAAGACAAATATAATACATGTAATATATTATCATTGAACGTGAGATAGAACAGTGTTCAATATAAAACCTAAATAAGTAGTCTTCAACTAAGTACATGAATGTTCCATGGCTTTAGTTTTACCAAAACCCCCTACAGGGCATCTGAAATGATAACATAATGTAATAGTTATATTATTGCTCAGCCTGGGGTAAAAACAGTGTCCAATCTGGATATGAAGTAAGTGAGATTATCCTGGCTCAAGCCTTAAAAAGAGGGTTCCAAATAATTTAAAATGGTCAAAATATAAAATCTTCGCATTGAACTTCAAAATTCTTAGCATATACAAATAGTCCACATTTTCCCCATATGAAAGGTAGAAATCACTGTATATGGTGCTAACAGAGAAACAACATATCTGAAATCTTAACATTATCTTTATCTAGGTCAATGATGAAACAAAATATAGGTCACAGTGACTTATACTTAATTCACTTACACAGAACATTCTACATTGAATGTTTATGCAAAGTTTTATGACTCTGCAATGTATACCACCAAAGGAAACATTTTTCAAATTTTCACATTAACCTAAATCATCTGGGTCACAGTGACCTACATATTTAACAGAGAATTCCCTGACATATGTACAAATGAAGTTTCATGACTCTACAATGTAAAGAACCAAAGAAATGCAACACATCTGAAATCTTCACACTAAACTTAACCAGATTTCTTAATGGATCGATGTATAAACCTTATTCTTTATCCTCTTCCTCAACATCTTTGAGCAAGAGGATCAAAAAGCAGCATATGGGAAGGAGTAAATTCAATTTTTCTCTTTTACTGCATGCTGTAGGAAAATTTTGCTTGCAATATAAATGTTATTACATTTCCTTATTTTACACAGTGAGAAAAAAAATTCATCACCACCTATGAAACAGTATCTCACACATTGTGTGATAGATTCTACAAATCAAGTATGACATACAACATGCCTTTACTTACTTTGCTCGTTTCCCTCTTTGTTTCATGTAATTTAGGATACCATCTTTATCATAAGTGTGACTACAGATTTTATTTCTTACTGGATTTTTCATTTCTTGTCCTGTATACGGACATCTTGTATTTAATTCTTGTTGTGTCATCACCAAATCCTCATCTGTATTTAATGGCTGTGATGTTGAAGGTTGAAGGGAAGAATCTGAAAAGACAAATAAATATGGAAATAAGAAAATTCTGAACAATGTCTGATGGACCAAAAACAGATCTAAAAAAGAGAAAATATCTTAATCCTTGATTAGGTTATCCACTATCTGGAATAAAATGATCAGCAATAGTTCCATTCATTACCAGGGCAGTCTACAATTATTCTGCCCATTTATTGACCTTTATAATGAATTCCTGAATTTTTTTTTTTTTTGTATCTTTTAGTCTAACTGTATATTTTTTCATGCTGTGCTGTGACCTATTTATTGACCTATATTACATTGTTTTACCTGGATTTCTGATTTCCTGTATATTTTCATCTAACTCTGTATATCGGTATTTTTCATGCTGTGAAGTGACCTATTTATTGACCTATATTACACACTGTTTTACCTGGATTTCTGATTTCCTGTATCTTTTCATCTAACTGTATATTTTTCATGCTGTGAAGTGACCTATTTATTGACCTATATTACACACTGTTTTACCTGGATTTCTGATTTCCTGTATTTTTTCATCTAAGTATATTTTTACGCTGTGAAGTGACCTATTTATTGACCTATATTACACAGTTTTACCTGGATTTCTAATTTCCTGTATCTTTCCATCTAACTCTATATTATTTTTCATGCTGTAAAGTGACCTATTTATTGACCTATATTTCACATTGTTTTACCTGGATTTCTGATTTCCTGTATCTTTTCATCTAACTCTGTATATTTTTCATGCTGTGACAAATCTTCTTGACCATTTGTCTGTTTTATTTCCTCTAACTTTTGACTCAGCATTTCATTCATGTTGATTTTGTCTCTAGAATGTGATGCCTGAAAGTAAATATAAAATCAAATTTACATATCATTTAATCTTCAAAAATACTATAAGGTTTAACTTTCAAATGTAGTATGGTCTAAAATTCAGACATCATTTTTTTTTTTTTTTTTTTTTTTTTTTTTTTTGCCATCATTTCAAATCTGATAACTCCTATACTGCAACATAACTAAAATACAATGTCAGATCAGGTTATTGGAGTTATGTTTAATGAAATCTTGGAGTTAAAATTGTTAAGCTTCAAGAGTGAAATAAAATTATCATGACATTATTACAAGGGCTAACATGCAGAAAAAAAAATCAAGAATGCATTACAACAAGAATAGAATTCCTGGGTTCCCTGTCGGTCAAGCAGTATACTAGTATACTGTATATGAAATTGCAATATTTTCAAACATTCAGGGCTGTTCCAGAATTAAATGTGTGGGGAGGTTGGGAGGAACATTTTTTTTCCCCCACCACCCATTTTTTTCCCCTATTTTTCCTGTCGCAAATATATCCAAAATACTACAATCTAAAATCAAACAAATACCTATTAACATATATAAGTTTATCTAAAATGTACGAGACAATATCACTGTACAGTTTTTGTTTAAAAATCATATTCAAGTTTCATACTCTGGTTTACATACTGTATAAAATCACATACCTTATTGCAGAGATATACATGTAAGAAAATGGTCAGAATAGGGGACAGGAAAAACACAAGATGATGCCTCGTCATCTGTTGTCAATATCTGGTCAATATTGTTCCCATGAAAATGAGTTGCCTGATTGTAGGCATGAAAGCACTTTCAAAGTCAATTTTTGATATAATGAAGTAATTATTGTGGTCAAAGTCCTATAACTCCAACAAAAAGTATCGACCAAGGCTGATTTTCGAACTTGACCAAGGTAATAGTGGTATAAACATTTGGTATAAATTGTATGAAAATCCGTCAAAATTTGTAGGCATGAGAGCGCTTACAAGGTCAATTTTTGGATAAAACAGAGTCATTATTGTGGTCAAAGTCCCATAACTCCAACAAAAAGTATTGACTAATGCTGATTTTTGAACTTGACCAAAGTATTAGTGGTATAAACATTTGGTATAAATTTAATGAAAATCTGTCAAAATTTGTAGGCATGAGAGTGCTTACAAGGTCAATTTTTGGATAAAACAGAGTCATTATTGTGGTCAAAGTCCCATAACTCCAACAAAAAGTATCGAACAATGCTGATTTTCAAACTTGACCAAAGTAATAGTGGTATAAACATTTGGTATAAATTTAATGAAAATCTGTCAAAATTTGTAGGCATGAGAGCGCTTACAAAAAAGTGTGATGGACGGAAACACGGACGCATTTCTATGTCCCCGCTCCGCGTTGCGGCGGGGGACAAAAAACAGTTCTAAAGTAAACCCCAGATGGTGGAAAGAAGGACAGAGAAAAAAAGAAACGTTGAAATACCAAGGGCAGTGAAATATGAAACAAGAGGCCCAATAGGGCCTGTGATGCTCAACTGGCTGCATATGTAAGACAATGTTTGTTTTTGTTTGTAATGCTGTTTAACGTTCAACTCAAGAATATTTCACTTATACGGAGACTGTCAGTTTTGGAAATGATGGAGGACACTGGAGTATCGAAGAAAACCACGACCAAGCAGCAAGTTAACTGACTAACTTTCAAAGATGAAGTGCTAGCGCCACTTGGCATTAATGCACAATGTCAGGGGTGAAAGGTGCTGTGATTCGTAACATCGAATTCTTAAAACCACTCGGCCATTGTGGCGCCTGTAAGACAATTTAATGTGGTTACCATAATTGGTTCATCAGCTTAAGCTTGGGTCAATAAAAGTTTTCTCAGAAAAAAACATTATATATTTTGAATCCTACACAGTATACTTTCTATATTTAAAATTTGAGCTCAATTTGTGGAAAAAAAGATCAACAATGGTAATTTTTTTTTCTTTTCTATTTTTAGTTATGACGACCATCTTGGATGTCAGGCCAGGTTGCCTGATACAACCTTTAGTCAGGCCGACATTTGGACTTTCCACACAAAATTTCATTCCAATTGGCCCAGTAGTTTCAGAAGAGAAGATTTTCAAAGATTTCGCTAAATATTACACCTTATGCATAATTCTTGAAAATCAGGTCAACAAAAAATTTCCCACAAAACCGGTTAAATATGTTGAATCCCTCACGATATACTTTGTATATTTCAAATTTGAGCTTAATTGGTTGAAAAATGGATCCACAATGGCAATTTTAGTGTTTTTTCTATTTATAGTAACATCAGCCATCTTGAGTGTTGGACAAGATTGTCTGGTACAAACTTTAGTCAGACCAACCTTCCACATCAAATTTGGTTCAAATTGCCCCAGTGGTTTCAGAGGAGAAGATTTTCAAAGAACTGATTTAATATTACACCTCATTAGCATAATTCGTAAAAATCGGGTCAACGAAAAATTTCTCAGAAAAACCCGTTATATATGTTTAATGCCCTGCTATCTACTCTCTACATTTCAAATTTGAACAAAAACGGTTAAAAATTGACTCAACAATGGCTATTTATGTGTTTTTGCTATTTATAGTAACAGCCGCCATCTTGGATGTCAGGCGGGGTCGCCTGGTACAAACTTTAGTCTACTCCACCTAAGGACCTTCCACACCGAATTTGGTCCCTATTGGCCCAGTGGTTTCAGAGGAGAAGATTAAAGTTTACGCACGCACGCACGGACACACAGATGCACGCAAAACCATGCCATAAGCTCAGCTGGCTATAGCCAGTTGAGCTAAATAAGACAAACTGGAGTTTCCTAGTTCAGTCTTACCTGTCGCTATGTGGAGGGAATTAGTAAGAAATTTGACTCTGTTAAAGAATCAAGTCCTATACATAAATATTTATATTTAATTTACCTCTTGTTTTACTAAATCAACAGCCTCCATAAACTGACGCAAGTCACGTTTCATCCTAACATAATCCAGCATAATGGATTTAAATTCATCTGTCTGCCTCTCATTTTCTATAAAAAGAAAATAATGTGATGTAGTAGATAAAAGAAAATTCAATGTAATACAAAATTCTGAGATAAAGTGTCTGTATTACTTAACAAACATGTACAGTAAAACTTCTATTGCTCGAATGTCATTACCTCGAATACCCCGGATAACTCAAAGTCATCTGTCTGTTTTTTGAGTGCTACTCCGGGTTATTAATTAACCTAATGTAACAGTGCTCAAATTCCTCAGTTCTGTAATCTCTTAATCCCATTACGACACACAGGAAAGTTTGATTGGTAAATTACCCGAGTCGCCTGCACTTCAAACACTAAAAAAAAACTTATTAGTGATGTGTGTAACATTTATCCATGGCATGCACATGAGACATATGTGTATATTTAACTGTAACCCGACAGAATAAATGATTCAAACAACTCTGTAAATGTAAGAAGAACAGTGAAACTCGTATAACAGTACAAAATACTTTATCATTACAAATGTTCATGAGGACGTTAAATTTTGTTAGTTTTGTGCGGAAGTAAACACCACAAAATTTAATGTATGTAACAGAAATTTCTTACTTAACAAGTCCCCAAATGAGAAGTATTTTTAAAAAAAGAAAAAATTCATAAACTTTTTTCCTATCAATTTTCTTTTCTTTCTTTCTTTTTTTTTTTTTTTTTAATTACAAAAAAACAAAATTTAACTCCAGAAATGTTAATGAAATATTTAACCATGGCCATTTAATATTTGTTGACCAAAACAATTTAAACTTATATTTAAAAGGGTGTCTTTGGGTGAGACTATTTTTTCAACACCAGAGTTGAGTAAAAATTGCTCTCGTGAGTATTGTTTACTACCAACTGCTGCAACTGAGATGCTAAGAAGCTGACATAACACTGCTGTGACTGACTGAAATTTATACATGTACAAAATATTACACAAGTTGGTTACACGTCTTACCAGCTTGACAACCAAGTTTCAAGACAAGGAGTCCAAACCACGTGGTTAATTCAGTCAATGGGACGGCGAAATGTCATCTTACACTCCTCACATGATGGCAACTGTATGCAAATCCCACGTGTAACGTGATACGTAAAAAAAAAACATAACGCATAGCGGTTGTTTACCTACCGTTAGTTTGCAGCCATCTTTGCTCTTCTCACTCCTGCTGAATAGGTAGTGTGAAATTTCGACCCGCGAACAATGTTCATGTTCATGTTCTCAGCGTTTGGGCGACAGCTTTGCACGAGAACAACGATCTCATGCTGAGAACTGCTCGCCCAAAGACACCTTATATTACACACCGAGATCAAATAAATACTGGCTATAATATATGTCTTAAAATGTTTTTGTTTTTGAATGATAAGCCAACAAAAACTTTCCTAGGCTTACCTTTATCATTTTCAACAAAGTCCATAGCAACATCAATTGTTGTTTCCATGCCAACATCAATATACTCTTCTACTGTTTTCATCGATTTAATGGCTGTGTCTACTACACCAAAATGTGTTCTAGAAGCCATCTTTTACATCTGTTTCTAAATTAAATTAAGACAAAAGATTGAATTTATTTCATATGATAAAAAGTTATATGTATAGGTAAATTTGAGCAACTTTATTAAGTTGCATCATTCTGTGTAATATGGGATGTCAACAATAACAAAATGTCAGGATTGTTAAAAGAGTGAACCCACTATTGAATTACACTTTTTGTGTCGAATTAACCAACCTAACACCAATAATGAGTAAGGCTTCCACGTTTACACGTGTAAACGGTAATGTGTTGGATACAGGCTGTAAACGTTTACAAATTTAATAACCCTGTACATGTCGTGACATACTGAATTGGTGAAAATTAAATCAGGATATGTTTCCAAGACTCACAGCTTGCACGAAAATATTTAGGGGTACCAGCGACTTCTGTGCCCTCAGAGAGTTTTTTCGATAGCAGGCGGTACAGATCTTCTCTGGATTCTGACACAGTTGACAATCTGATCTATATTAACCGTTGTTTGAATTCAAAACTTAAATTGGCTAAAATTAATAGATCTATCTCAGAAGCATGTCATCAAGAGAGAGCCTGTAGAGGATCATGTTCCAAGTATATCATCAACTTCGAATTCTATGCTTCCTACTTGACGATGTCTACCATCTGATTCATATTTAAACTTTATGTCGTTACAGAGATGATCATTTTTGTAACAAGTTGTGAGTTAAAATTGAATATTTTCATTTATTGAAATTATTGAAATTTTTATGTTCTATGTACATAAGATTTTGTTAACTAGGACCAAGTTACGATTTTGAATTTTTTTGAGAAAGTCAACGGGCATGCGCATGCATATCAATATCGTCTAGGGCAATGAAGCTATACACTTTACATGGATCGATGTTAACGGTATTTTTTTGTTTCAAACTATTGTTACAGAAGGATTAAAATAAATGTATTTTAATTCAATAAAATTTCATGTTCACAATTACATGACATGATACCTTTTCTTTGATACAATCAACCGTGATTTTCCGAATCACGAATGGTCGTGTAAACAGCATCATTTCGTTTACTACCTGTTAAAATGTAAAGATTTCCTTTTGTACCCTCCACTAAATATTAATTTCGACTGAAATGACGAAATTAAGCCATTTTAAACATTTCTGTGAAATGTATTTTGTTTTATTCTTTTACCTAAAATTCAATGGGTGAGGGGTACAAAAGGAAGTCTTACCCTTAAAATATATTAATCTGATTTAGTTGAGGCCGACAGAAATTTGTAGGCGAATGGGTACAACTCATGAACCACAACATTCACATGCAATATTTCTTTTTCCATTACATTGTCTAGCTTAACTCATAGACTATCTAATAACATTCACAGTGTGGCACACAGTCACTTGTTTCTATCAATAATGGGAGAACGTAATATATGCCAGAAATATAATACGTTTTCCCATTATTGATAGAAACAAGTGCCTGTGGTGTGGCAGTAGAATCAAACAATACTGTATAATCAATTTCAAATTTGGATGTAGATCTACTTACATCGAGTTTTAAAACGAAATTAAAGTTTCATTTTTCTTCAAAATAATCAAGAAGAATTATTTTTCAAAACCGTGAAACAATTCTATTCTTTATACATCCCGTGAAATATCGCTTTCTTCACTTGAAACAGAAAGTGAAAAGCCTGATTTGTTGATATAGATCCCGCCATGTAAACAGAACTCTTCGGGTTTTATCAATTACCGACTGTAAGAGGAGGTAAAGTCTTAAGATTTTCCGAGTGTGTGCTCTGTTTAAGTTCTGCTGATTTTATGCGCACTATTGTTTTGTAGATTAACCACGTTTAGATGTATGTAAAAGATTGCTAATTATCAGATCCAATTATTGTTCTTGGTTGTATCCAGTGGTTTGGTTTAAGTACTTTTAGTGAGACCATAAGCCAAGAAATACTATTTTGGACTTCTGGAGACTAAATTGCATGTGTTTTGGTTGATTACTTAGACCTTCTGCAAATACTTAGTTTATTTCTTGAAAAAAGAAATCTTGACATTGTTTTCAATTAACAATTGTTATTAAGAACTCTGATACCAACTTTATTTTTGAAAAAATACACAAGAAGATAATGGCATTCTTTAATTACATAAAACAATTATTTCCTTTGGATATCATAAAGTCATATCAGTTGATGTTTCCTGTAAAAACATTGTTCTCAGAAATCATAATGTAATAAAATTTTCAAGAATTGCAGAGTTTTGGTTTTATAGTATGCATGCAACCACACTGATGCAGATATTTTTCTCTTTTCTTTATTAATTTGCTATGATAATAATAATAATAATAATTTATTGCTCAAACACAATTTACATTATTGGTTAGGGCAATACTAACAGATTAACAAAAAAAAGTATCTATGTGTTCTCTGAGATTCTGGCTATGTGTTCTCTGAGATTCTGGCTATGTGTTCTCTGAGATTCTGGCTATGTGCTCTCTGAGATTCTGGCTATGTGTTCTCTGAGATTCTGGGATTCTGGCTATGTGTTCTCTGAGATTCTGGCTATGTGCTCTCTGTGGCTCTGGCTATGTGTTCTCTGTGACTCTGGCTATGTGGTCTCTGTGGCTCTGGCTATTTTTTTCTCCATGACTCTGATTATGTGTTCCCTGTGACTGACAATGTGATCTCAGTGGCTAAGGCTATGTGGTCTCAGTGAGTCTGTGGACCTGGCAAAGTGTTCTCTGTGGATCTGGCAAAGTGTTTTCTGAGATTCTAGCTATGTGTCCTCTATGGCTCTGGCTATGTGGTCGCTATGTGTATTCTATGGCTCTGGGTATATGGTCTCTGTGACTCTGGCTATGTAGTCTCTGTGGGACAGACTATGTGACATTGCCGGCTTAAGCTAGTTGGTCTCCGTGACTTTGGGTATGTGGTCTCCATGGACCTGGCTATGCATTTTCTGTGGTTCTAGTTATGTGGTCTCTGATGACCTGGCTATGTTGTCCTGTGGCTCTATGTGATACTCTGGCTGCATTCTCTATGGCTCTGGCTATGTGTTCAGTGTAGCTCTGTGTTGTCTCTGTGGCTCTGGCTATGTGTTTAAATATGTGGTTCTGGCTATGTGGTCTCTATGACTCTGGCCATGTGTTCATTGTAACTCTACCTATGTGTTCTATGTGGCTCTGGCTGTGTTCTCTGTTATATCAGCAATTTTTCAGCTAATCTTGTCAAGTGCATGGTTATTTATCTCTAAGGATGAATCTAAAAGCAAGACATAATATCCTGGGACCAGGTGAAGCAGTGAATATTCTATCTGCTTAGAGCTGATTGCCAGATGAGGAAGCAGTATCACAAATATTATGGTCTAGTGTGTCTGGGTTCGAACCTTGATGAATATCTCGAGGTAGATGCTCTACCAATGAGCCACCAAGAGTTATGTTCCATGTGGCTATATGTTTTCTGTGGCTCTGGTTCTTCTAAGTTCTGTTCACTTTTATCATACAACCTTTATCTAATGTCTTATTTTTTTTTCAACAAATTTGCATAAAAGCATCAAAATGATAAAAAAATATCAATATTTTAATGTATGGTTGCATGTATTCAATACACCTAAACATCAAATCATAAAAAACTTTGACCCGACACTGGACATTACCAATGAAAATCAAATTTCATACTTAACACTCAAGGTATCATTTAAGTTCTCCTGAACTATTTAGCCGTAAATAGCTGCAGTAATGCTGATGTGTCTCTAAACAAAAACTCTCTCACGCTTTTGTACTGTACCAGTAACACATAACAAATAACCGTTTCACTTTTAATTCTGTATTTATAATACACAAATAACAAAGTTCAATATACAAATCTGAATCACCAAAGTGATAAAACATTTTCAATATGTTATGACTTTGTAAGTTATGATAATCAGAGAAATGGTAACATTTATAGAACTGTATAAAGTAAGAAAATCTGAACATAGGAAAGTTATAAAAATAATAATGAAAAATACATCTGGAAATCTGGGAATCAAACACTGATGGTCACATTTTCCATGTCGTTTTCTTAAAGGTCACAGGTCACCATTTTTATTAGTAAAAAGAAAAAATAAAAATAATGATAAGTCTCTGAATAGGCCTATTTTAATGAAATAAAATGCCAATAGCTGCAATAATACTGATGCAGTTATAAACAATAGCTCACTCACTCACTTACTCACACACTCACTCACTTACTCAAACACTCACCCACTTACTCACACACTCACTCACTCACACTCACTCACTTACTCACACACACACACACACACACACACACACACACACACACACACACACACACACACACACACACACTCATTCAATCACTTACTCACACACAATCACTCACACACTCACTCACATCAGTGATACCACTCTGGGTTCTATGCAAAAATTAATAAAAACTTGGAATGAAACAGTATTTTATCTTTTCACAAAAAATTAATTTTATTTTTATTTTTCTTGAAGTACACAAAGGTTTTTGGTGACCTCTGACCTCTAAGTTTTTCATTAAGTTATTTATCTTGTGTAGAGAGACTGACTTAAATAAATGCCAAGTATTAGAAAATCATAGATTTATTTTTCATATGAAATATAACAAACAACACTAAAGTATTAATAAAAATACCTCCATACAGTCTCGAATGTGATCAGTACAGTGTGATAGATTATTTTAGCACCAATAACTACTATATAGCACTTCTATTATGATAGTATATAATATGAGTTCTGTTAGGAATAATTTATTGCTCTTTTTATATTTTCTGGGAAATATTTTAACTGGTATTTTCAACAAAATAATGATTGAAGTCATTTTCATTGGTAAGCAACAAAATTACTGATGAATTAGCCAACATATCTTCTCTTGAGTTCTCATAAATATTTCTTTCACTCGAATTGTTTAAAATCTATCCCAATAACTTTATAGTCTAATTTGTTTTTGATTTTGTTTTTTTTTAAAAAAAAAAAAGTTTATTGCCATAAAATCTTAAACAAATCTTTATGATAAATTTAGACTAAAGTTTTTACTTAAACTTCACTAAATTCCATCATATATTGGACGAAGAAATGGTTGTCTTTTTGTCATCAATTGAAATATCAGTTTGAGTACGATGAAAAGCCATATCAAAAATATTCAGACTTCGAGTCTGTAGTAATTCATTAAAGAATGTGACATAATGAGTGTTCATGATAAATTGTTAATGTCATATTCCTTAGAACCTACATATAATGCATCAGTGATTCAAATAGCATATGAAAATGAATTTTAGCGTATTTACAAAACAAAAAAATTATACTCTGATCTGAAGCTGAAATTTTGCTATAATAATAATAATAATAATAATAATAATAATAATAAAAGCAATCCAGTGACATTATAGGGTACAAAATCTAATGTTTTTCATGTGCACAATACACATGTATTTCTATTGCTTTTTTTCATTTCGTTATGTTATAAATTTGAGGCATCATTCATTAAACATTAAAAACATATGGTAACAACAAGAATTACTGGAAATACATAACTAATAGTTTTCTCCTAATGGAATCATAATGATCTATTGAACTATGGATAGTTTTTTCCCCTCAGAAATGGAAATTTAATGATCTATTGAACTATGGATAGTTTTTTTCCCCTCAGTAATGGAAATTTAATGATCTATTGAACTATGGATAGTTTTTTCCCCTCAGTATTTGAATCATAATGATCAATTGAACTATGTATAGTTTTTTACCCTCAGTATTTGAATCATAATGATCAATTGAACTATGGATAGTTTTCCCCTCAATAATGGAATCATAATGATCTATTGAACTATGGATAGTTTTTTCCCCTCAATAATGGAATCATAATGATCTATTGAACTATCAGTATTTTCTTTAGTACATATGGTAACAACAAGAATTACTGGAAATACATAACTACTAGTTTTCTCCTAATGGAATAATAATGATCTAGTGAACTATGGATAGTTTTTTCCCCTCAGTAATGAAATCATAATGATCTATTGAACTATGAATAGGTTTTTCCCTCATCAAATGGAATCATACTGATCTATTGAACTATGGATATTTTTTCCCCTCAGTAATGGAATCATAATGATCTATTGAACTATCAGTATTTTCTTTAGTAATGAAATCATAATGATCTATTGAACTATGGATAGTTTTTCCCCTCAATAATGGAATAATAATGATCTATTGAACTATCAGTATTTTCTTTATTAATGGAATCATGATATTTTGAACTATGGATAGCTTTTTTCCCCTCAGCGATGGAATCATAATGATCTATTGAACTATGGATAGTTTTTTCCCCTCATCAGATGGAATCATAATGATCTATTGAACTATGGATAGTTTTTCCCCTCAGTAATGGAATCATAATGATCTATTGAACCATCAGTATTTTCTTTAGTAATGGAATCATGATGATTTGACTATGGATATTTTTCCCCCTCAGCGATGGAATCATAATGATCTATTGAACTATGATAGTTTTTACCCTCATTCAGTAATTGAATCATAATGATCTATTGAACTATCAGTATTTTCTTCAGTAATGGAATCATGATCTATTGAACTATGGATAGTTTTTTCCCCTCAGTAATGGAATATAATGATCTATTGAACTATGGATAGTTCCCCCCCCCTCATCAAATAGAATCATAATGATCTAGTGAACTATGGATAGTTTTTATCCTCAGTCAGTAATGGAATCATAATGATCTATTGAACAATCAGTACTTTTTTAAATAATGAAACCTTTATGATCTATTGAACTATCAGTATTTTCTTTAGTAATGGAATCATGATCTATTGAACTATGGATAGTTTTTTCCCCTCAGTGATAGAATCATAATGATCTATTGAACTATGGATAGTTTTTTCCCCTCAGCAATGGAATCATAATGATCTATTGAACTATGGATAGTTTTTTCCCCTCAGCAATGGAATCATAATGATCTATTGATCGATTGATAGTTTTTCCCCTCAGTAATGGATTCATAATGATCTATGGATAGATTTTTTCCCTCAGTAATGAAATCATAATGATCTATTGCACTATGGATAGATTTTTCCCCTCAGTAATGGAATCATAATGATCTATTGAACTATGGATAGTTTTTTCCCCTCAGTAATGGAATCATAATGATCTATTGATCTATGGATATTTTTTCCCCCTCAGTAATGAAATCATAATGATCTATTGAACTATGGATAGATTTTTCCCTTCAGTAATGGAATCATAATGATCTATTGATCCATGGATTGTTTTTTCCCCTCAGTAATGGAATAATAATGCATTGTTTAAGTACCCGTACATTTAATGATGCATAGTAAAGACAAACAAAATAAATGAATATTTACAGTACAACCTTATTATAATGCCCCTCAATATGTTTCATTGTTCCCACAGCTTCTTAAGTTCCAAAAATTTTGTTTCTTCTCTGCAACAACGAAGAAACACCAGTTTATCCTTAGGTAAAATTATCTACATGCCTTTCAGGATGATATCATGAAATAAGAAATAATGTTTGATTGCTGCTTTTTATTTCCTGGAGAATAAATTTCACTATATTTTAACAGATTTTTACAGTGTAAAATTTAATATTAAGAGAATACTTTCAAGTATGTTTACAGTATACGGTAATACCATTCAGATAATGATTGACATGATTAACATAGATGTCTGCAATTTCTGAAATTTTAGCTGAACATTCCAAAGAAGTAGATATTATACAGGTGTTTTGTAGAATCTGATGGACCTTTCTGATATATTCATTTTTGTAACGAGTTGTTTCTTACAATTTAACATTCCAAAACAAATAATTCCACTTACAGTATGTCAAACAATCAAATCAACTGTGATATCAATTAACTCAGTTTTTAATTGAATATCAAAATAAATTAATGGTGGTCACAAGACTACAGATTCTTTAACATCAAACTTTTTTACAACTGAAATGCTAGTTCAAGTATTTGAACAAAGTCAGCTTGTTCAAGTATTTGAACATTGTCAATGATAATTTGTCTATCCTTCATCTTCACCAGTTACTTCAGTAGCATAATGCATCATGACACATCTTAGATAGCTGTTGTTGGATAATATTTTTATCACAGTTTTTAAACAGTCAAACATGCCTCAGACAGCTGTTGTAATTATTATCACAAGTAACGAAAGCACAGTTTTTCATCAAGATTTTTTCAGCATTTTTCTGGCTTGCCAAGAGCTGAGTTTTGCATAGGCGGCAGATAACATTTCATCCATGTGTCCAATCAGCTAGCAAAACAATAAAAAAGTTTAACTTAATAATAAACAATTTATTACAGCGAAACTCGAATACCGGTAATGGTTAATTTTATGTCTAACTGTCCACCTCTAATAACTTTTCTAATGACTGTATGAACTTTCAAAGTATAATGCATAAGTATAATGGGCTGCATCAAACACCTAGAAGGGGGGATTAGGTGGCTGAGTGGTCTAAAACAGGTGCTTACGGATCATAGTGCCTCTTACCGCCTAAGTTCGAATCCTGCTTGAGCAGTGTGAGAAAGTATGTCAGTTTGCTTGCTTAAGGTTAGTTGTTTTCTCTGGGCACTCCAGATTTCTATATCATTCCAGAACTGACCCTCTTCATACATGTGATGTAAGAAAAAGAACTCTGACTGGGGTGTTGAACACCATTACTCCACTTCATCTAAACACATAAAAAACCAAGCCTTTACATATAAAAGTTAAAACAGCAAAGTTCCTCAGATAATTATACTTTACAAGTTCAAAAGAAAATAGGAATGGAGGAAGAAACCAGAGTGACCAGAAAAAAAAACAACACACACCATCTCCAAGCAAACTTGACAATTTCAATAGCAATTTCATATCTAATGATAATAAAAAATCTGCACAGTCATTATACAGTACTTTACGGGATACTTGTGAACTCCAACATAGTAATGGAGTTATTCTGAATATCACCTGATATCACAGAATGTCAGAACAGACCTATGTAATTTTATGTATCTTATTACTAATATATACGTGAGTAGAAATTCAAGCTTCCAGAAACACTTGATATAACAGAATGTCAGAGCAGAGCTACATAATATTTTTAGTCTCCATTTTATATACATATGCTGGAGAGTAGTAGGTCAAACTTCCTGAGACACTTGATAACTTACATCTACAGTGTAATGATACTGGTGAACCTTCTCTTTCATTGGATGTAACTTTGCTATTTGAAACCTCTCCAATGTTGTTTTCATTCTCATGACCTAAAACATAAATATGTGTATATACAGAAGTAGAAGCACAAGCACTATTGTTAAATAAATCATGGGTAACTGAAACCCACAAAAATTAATGTCAATGAAATTTTTTAACCAAACAAGGCCCTCCAATGAGATTTTATTTTCAATAAACTTAATTCCATGAAATACATTCCCCAAAATGTTTTTATTTTGCAAAAAATCACAAAATTTAAACCTACAAATACTATTGATTCTATGTTTTTTTTGTTTTTTTTTTAAAAACCTCTTTTTAAAATAAAAATCTGACCTTTAAGAAATTCATGAAAATTTTATGACGTGAAAAAGATTTTGGATTTGCGAAAAAAAAAGTGATATGAAAAATATGATAGTTCTACCATAAATCATAACACTTAATAACCACCAATGATTTACCTTCTCTTCCAAGAAACTTGTGGTAACAGGAAAACAGTTCCAGAAATGCCGAAGTAATTCCAACAGAGCATTGTAGAGAGCTTTCAATTCATCCTGAATACTTGATGGTATCATTTCTGTAACCAAAGTAAGGAATGTAAATAAGACGGTCATTGACAGACCATTACATCAATTATCAATACCATATTATCCGACAATTACTGCTAATTTTTTTGAGTATTGATACCAACAAAAATAACTGTTATATAAATATGTGTAGGATTAATGAACACTTCAAACTTTGTGGATTTGTTGATATTTTTTATAAGTAAGGTGTACACATTGTGTCTATTTAGTGTACCTTAAAACAAGATGCATTCAAACAGCTAGTGTTGAGTAATAGTTGACAACCCAGTCAAGATTCTTCATTTACATGACGGGTATATATCAAGTTGGACAGTTGTGGGATGGTGTATATACATACATGTATATAAAAAAAATTGTGCTATTTTATACAACCCAATGGTTATGACCTATTGTGCAGGAAAACATAATTTGATGATCTACATTTTCCATGAAGTTACAATTCACTATTACCGTTATATATAATAATTTCACTATTAAACATACATGTGTATTCTGGATTGTATAAATACTTACGATTAAGCTGGTGAGCGCTGGTACCATGCATTAGTAGTCCACCTGGTGACAATTCTCCTAACACACTGACAGCTGCTTGTCCTGATAAAACCTGAAATGTCAAAAATAAATTCTACATGTGTAATAAAGAAAATGACTTGTTAAACTACAGGTAATTTTTACATTTAAACACCTGATACTGTATCAATGCACACTCAACTCAACCTGAAATGTCAAAAATAAATTCTACACGTACATGTATAATTAAGAAAATCACTTGTTAAACTACAGGTAATCTTTACATTTAAACACCTGATACTGTATCAATGCGCACTCAACTCAACCTGAAATGTCAAAAATAAATTCTACATGTATAATTAAGAAAATGACTTGTTAAACTACAGGTAATTTTTACATTTAAACACCTGATACTGTATCAATGCACACCCAATTTTTCCTTTTTCTATAAAAATAATTATTTTACTTGTCAAAATGTTCCATTTCTTATCCAAAAATTAAATGTAAGAATTGAATCCAATTTTTATTTGTATCACTGACAAAAATTTGAAGATATTGGATGCATAATTATCATGAAGTACACAGTGTACACAACATCTGTTCTGTTCATTTTAATTAATTGCTTAAGTAATGCAATTAACTCTGTTTTAATTTTTACATGTTATGATGTAATTTCTTAATATACCCCAGAATTAATTAAACCAGACACCTTTGTCTGAAGAAATTGTTCAGATTAGAAGGACCTTCAGTTTACTTCAGCTGATAAACCAAACAATATCATAGCCACATAAAACAGTTCAGTGTAACCAGGGTTTTAGATTACCAAGTAATCAAGCTTTGGTTTCAAAAGATCTTTTTATTTACACTTATACTTTACCTGGGTCAAATCAGGTGACCAGTGACTTATTTCTTCACTAACAGATGAGGCAGCATTTATCACATCTTCACTAGTAGTGTATCTTGTTGCCATTACAGGTGTGGGTCCGTGTAAATAGCCTTCCATTTTTGTTAGTCTTAAGTTCACATTTTTAGAATTTGTGGATTCTTGTAAATCTTCCATTTTTAATTTTTCACGAATTTTTGCTTTTTTAGCCACAGGTTCACATGATGAACTACTACTGTCACTTTTAAAGGAAGAATTTGTTTTTCCGTTGACTTTAACATGAGACGTATGTCCATTGACCACTTCATTACTGTCACCACTAATGGAGCCGTTAGAGGTAGAAGACGAGGAACTATTTTTAGATTTGTCACTATCACATGATTTTAAGACCATGGTCGAATGATGATTAAATCTTCGTATCATGGTTAAATTTGTCTGATTATTAGTAGTTCTATTATCCTCAGTCACACCTCTGAAACCTTCATCTAATGAAGAGTCTTTAATCTGAGTTAAATCTAACAATGGATCGCTCACATTCTTTGTTATTTCCTCTCTGATTTCTATCAAACAAATAAACATTATTTACAATATATATCTGACTTACCTGTACATGTTATAGATAATTAATGATCCCTCTGTTATGTTTTTATCACTGATTTTTTCATGTACAGTTGACTCTCGTTAATTCAAAATTGAAGGGGTCAGATGAAAAATTTAACCGTTTTGATCACTGACGATCAGAAATGGGAGAAAACTCTAAAAGTAAAGCGCTTCTCTATTGACGTCACGTATATGCTGTTACGTATTATAATGCTTACAATTGACACTGAAAATTTATGATTAAGATTAAATTAAACATTAAAAATTAAAAATAATTTAAAATTTTTCTATGTTAATGTAAAGCACAACAAACTAAAGTTTTTTGCACAATAAAATAAGCAAATCGGAAACTTCATCGGAAGCTACAAGGTTCCATTAAAATTTGTAAAATACTGACTATCATCGGGCATGCTCAGTTAAAGTTTCTTTTATTCATAATCATAACTTCTTCATCTGTAATCCTTAGCGTCCGACCTTTGTGATTATTGAAATCATGGCTTGCCATGTCACAGTAGCTGAATGGTGTATACCATTTGGCTTGACAGATCAATTAAGTTTAAGCGTGGTGATTAGCGTTGGGTATTCTTGTGATCAATTACTGTGGAAGTAGTGGACCGCCCACTTTTTAACTTTACACCAATAAATTTTTTCTTTTTACTGACAGACGGTTTACTATGAACTGATCGGAAGAGAAAATGGTGAAAATAGCATGGGATACCGACTTCCTTTTTCATGTGTATTTTGAGTCGGAAATGAATCTTCAAAGTATACCATCACGCTGTTACTATTAACACTTCTTAAACAAGAGACGGATTAATTATTTCAGGTATAAATCAACATTTTTAAGATAAAATATTTTTGTGTACATGTAATTGGTTTTTTTTTATTTTGCAGCTTAGTTTCAACTTGTATAAACAAATCCGAACTACGATAAACAAGGAAAGTACATGTATATTTCGATTCAAACATTGGAATTTTCATTATATTTTTTTATCTGGACTGAAAATTCACTTCGATTTAAGCAAAATTTCGAATCTCTATATTTTGATTTAAACACACAAATTTGCATAGAAATACATATCGATCTGACGGGACCGTTTGTATCATTTCGATTTAAGCGAAATTTCGATTTAACCGATTTCGAATTAACGAGAGTCGACTGTAGTTTGTCCATTTATCAATGTCATAAGGCCAAAATATATTTACTAATAAGAAACACTAACTCGTGTAATAAAGAAATTTTAAAATGAAAGAAAACAGTGATTACTGAGGATTTCATATGTAAAAAAAAATTGCATAGTAGTAAAATGGGTTGACTATTTGTGATTTTATAACATTAACATATGTTGCATTTATCAGATTATCAAACACGAAGGTCTGAAATACATGTAGAAGAAAATAGTTGTAAAATCTACAGATTGTGTGTCTCTCTACACATTCTAACTGACACCTGCTAGAAACTATGAATGACAAACATTAGTGAGATTCCATTTTCATTTTTAAACTTACCTTGGTCATCATTTTTTGCACAATCTGAAAAGACATCTTTTGTCCCAATATTCATACGATCTCTGTGAAAATAGTGTGACTGGAAAAAACGAGTCCAAAATTCACTTTCAGTCATTTGATGTGGTACATATTCTGCATGTTTCTTTTTTACTGAAATAAAATTAACAGAAAATAGCAAATATTTGAAATTTCTGTCTTAAGAATGGACCAACATTTGTCAAGTACAGCTTTTTCTCTCTCTCAAAAATTAATAAAAAAGGCATCTAATGGGACATTAAATGACACTTCATCAAAATTAGAGCAGAAAATCTATGCAAGCCAAAAAAGAAAATTATTATTATTATCTATTTATTTATTATTTATTATTATTATTATTCTTTTAATTTCAGAATCTTGAAAAGAGACTAAGAATTGAACTTGACATTTATATTATAGTACATGTACTGAAAAACTGTAAAGTTGGAAAAATACTTTGATATGTATTGAAATTATTATTTAGAAATAATGACAGAAAAAACAGGTTGTCTGACTGACATACATCTTATTTAATAAGTAGAGGGTATCACTAATATCTTGCTATTATCTGTGTGGCGGCTGAATGTTGTTTTACACCACACCATCAATTTTTCTACAAGACAAATTATTTATATTGGTGGTTAATCTAAACACATGCTCATGTGCTGCACAAGATATGTGTATTTCTGCTCTACTTTAAACTAATGTAAACTTTTGACAACATTTGGAATGCTAGTAAATTTTGCCAACTTAGTTGCAGAATAATATAGCAGACCACTAAACCCATTAAACTAGTACAAAGTCATCCAGTAAAGGCCTATGACAATGCCACTATGTGTCAAAAATAAACTGATTTTCACTTTCAAAGAATACAAACCGTTTCCATTCTTAAAATAGTGTAGTGTCACATAGTTTTAGCTACATGAAAGACAGCAAATCTTATTTGATTTCTTTATTCAATTAATAAATACAATTAGCTTACCCATGGGATATGTTCTAAATATAGATTCTATGATATCTGCAGTTAGGTTATACTTGAGGCCATTACAGCCATCTGTCTGTGGTTTAACTTCAGCCTGTAAATAGATTTGTTTTTATGATCTTTAGCTCTGATGACCAATATCCACAATTTACAACAAAAAACAAGCATCTAATCATGACATACTGCATCTGCACAGGTTCATGTATGCTGCTCCTTAAAAGTTATGGAGTACACACAAAAACTTATATGTATGGAAAGGGATCTGTGACATAATCGTCTTAACCATGTGCTTAAAGATCACTTGCTAAGATTGAAATATAACTGAGGAAGATTCAAGTGTAAGAGAATTGGTAAGTGTGATTGTGGAAGGTCTGTGGTTTTCTCTAAGTTTTCTCTAAGTATTCTTGTAAAGATGACAGATCTTGACTTGGTGGTTAAACACCATTACTCATCTCCACTCATACAATGTGTGTATTAATAACAATATAAATATATTCATTCCAATCCAGGCAAAAATATTGTAGGACAGGATAGGACATCATTCACAACAGGATAAAACCCGAGATACATGTATTATCCGTTCATTCATAAATGTATAAGTTAGATCATAATAATCATACATGTATTGTCCAAGGCATATGCAGCTGCTGGTAGTCAGAACAGTCTAAATTATGAATGTGTTTCAGTTCTATGCAACATGTTTCCACATGCTGGGGTTGAATGTAGATAAAACACAACTCCATTATATAAACAAAGCAGTCAGAAATATGTAGCTCCTCTGCATATCTAGTATCAAAAACTTCAACATTACCCATTAAAAACCTTTAATAAAAACATCTAAATCTTGGGTGCTAATTCTGACAATTGCATAAGGGATAAAAATAAAAGGTTTTCTGAAAAATTTACAGACAAGCAAAATTTAATTTTATAAAATTTACCAAAAATGCTGCAGACACTCCAACTGGCTGTTTTCCCACATCAGGCTTACCATTACTTGAATTAGAAACTTTCTGAAAAAAAAAAAAAAAAGATAAGTCGCAAACTAAAGCTTTGATTTAATTAAAATATATTCAGGAGAGCAATAATTATTACACGAGGTATATATCAAACTTTGTTTTTTCACAAGTCTTGATAATTACATATCATATACGAGTTAAGTATTAGTGTTTAATGCCTTTTAATGATTCTTTCACACATATTTCGGAGGTTAGTTCTGGGATCATAGAGGAAACCAACCTACCTATGGCAAGCAAACTGACTAGAGAATAGGGAGGTTTAGAGGAAACCAACTAACCTATAGCAAGCAAACTGACTATAGAATGGAGAGAGTAGTTCTGGAATGGTTGAGGAAACAAGCAAACTGACTAGAGAACAAGGAGGTTAGTTCTAAAATGGTTAAGGAAACAAGCGAACGGACAAGAGAACAAGGTGGTTAGTTCTGGAATAGTTGAGGAAACAAGCAAACTGACTGAGAACAAGGAGGTTAGTTCTACAATGGTTGAGGAAACAAGCAAACTGACAAGAGAACAAGGAGGCTCGTTCTGGAATGGTTGAGGAAACAAGCAAACTGACTAGAGAACAAGGAGGTTAGTTCCAAAATGGTTGAGGAAACAAGCAAACTGACTAGAGAACAAGGAGGTTATTTCTGGAATAGTTAAGGAAACCAGCAAACTGACTAGAGAACAAGGAGGTTATTTCTGGAATAGTTAAGGAAACAAGCAAACTGACTAGAGAACAAGGAGGTTAGTTCTGGAATGGTTAAGGAAACTAGCAAACTGATTAGAGAACAAGGAGATTAGTTCTAGAATGGTTGAGGAAACAAGCAAAATGACTAGAGAAAATACAATCATTTTTGCCATTGGGACTGGGGACAAATTTTTACTCTTAATCATGGTTAGAAAAACCCTGGTATACAAACTTACTGTTGCTCTGGAATTCCAGAATTCTTCAGCAGTGATTACTCCACTCACTACTAAATCTTTATACAACTGAAATACCTCAGGATTTTCTTGAAGCATTCTGTAAAAGTAAAATATATAAACAATATAATGCTCAAAAATGATTTTGTAATCAACAGATCTGAAATAAGCAACTTTTAAAAAACCTGGTCTTAACTAAAACTGGCCGAGGTCTTGTAAATTTCCAACGGACTACATGTATCTGATTTTCTCTGGTAATTCCCAGTATCCACAACCTGTTGTTGCACTTACTTATTATTATAAATAGATAATCTTACCACACAGTTATATATCTACAATCTTCATCTCTCTCTCTCTCTCTCTCTCTCTCTCTCTCTCTCTCATGTTATACAATAAGAAAACACATAATCTAAGTTTAAGGGAATAAGTTACAATCACTATAACTTAACCATGGTATTAAAATAATTACTTGTTTTTCATTTCCAGCTCACTGCTGATTTTATTCCTGAACTTTGGCAGCAGTTGCTGTAACAATTCTTTGACACTATCTCTATCTTGGATAGCATTTTCCCGCCCTTTTGGGTTGTTAAAGTGAAAAGTGTTAGCACTTCCATCATGCATTACCAACTGTAACTGAACCTTCTCTTTACTGTCTGGTGAGATCTTCTGAGCTGTAAAATCATAATCGATAATTCATTAATACTAATTAATAGTTACAGAACCTGAATTTTCAGTTTTTCATCACCTAAAAAACTTTGAAGAAAAATTGAAGACTTGACCCGTAAACTGACATTACTAAACAAGATTTATGTGTGCTCATTTGGGTTATTTCTAAGTGGACCTAATAAAATCAGATTCAATGTTTATAATCAATGAAAGAAACATTTCATATCTTTTGGACAACTTTATCATTACAATTAATCATCAACTTGTAAATATCAAAATCAAAAATAATGAGCAAAGACACATTTAACGCACCAGTCATCATGGAAATGTAATATCCATGGTAATTTTAGATGCACGTAGAGATTTTCATCTACAACCAGTACAAGTGAAGGATATCAAACATTATTAAAGTTAACTGGATTTTCTATGTCCCAAACAGAGTGGATATTTTGATTATATATGTATGCTCTACCTTTTATGTCAGAATACAAGTGACTGATTGAGAAGCTACTTTTACTGCCTTGCATCCAAGCCATTCTCTCCCCCATAAGATAGAGAGTACCATCTGTTTTCTTGTTACGAACATGGTAAACAATCAACAGTACTTCTTCTGATGATCTGGCAGACATGGTTACATTAAACTTCCTGAAAAATACAAACCATATGGTTATTGAGATGCTTTAAATCTCATTTTCTATCTTTACTGGCAAGAAATGAAACAACTAAACAACTAAACTTAACAACTTATTGACCATTCAAAAAACTTAGCCAAGAGCCAAATTTTGGGTTTGGTCATTGGCACTGTGGATATTTTTTTAGAAGTGAGAGTAGAGATATTGTAACTAAAGCATGAAGTGTTTTGTAAAATCAAGAAAATTAAAGGTTGGCTTTACTAAAATAGGATAGGTTGGGAAACCAAAAACACATTTTTTCCTTACAATCTAAAAACAAATAAATGTATTTTTGAAAAGATAATTTCATTTCTACTCACGACTATCTAGATGGCCTTTGGCCTTTAAATCATATTTACGAATAGTTGGGATAAAGACCAATAAGGCAGACAAATAGCACAAAGTAACTCTGGGTAAAATTGTTTTACTGTCTGTGTAACTGATTTTGTGACAGTGAATTACATACAGATTTTATAGAAAATGTAATAAAATTAAATGATGTTTTATAATATTTACTTACAAAAGCCAAGTCATAAATTTAAATCACTAAGTACTTCTGAGGGTACAATATATTTTTTGTGAAAAGGAAAACGTTGTTGTTGGTATGAGGATTTCGTATGTCAAAAAATAACATTAAATATTATGTTCTTGGCAACATATTATATTCTTTGTGACAAAAACCATCTACCATTTGCCTGTTAAACAGCAGGGCTTTTTCTACTTTTCTGGAAAAATGTCTGGGTCCCATGACTTTGGGAAATTTAGTGCGTACACTCCAGAAATTGGGAAAGTTTTTGGCATTTTGAGATGTCTTTTTTGCTTAATTTCTTATCATAATATCTGCCGTTGTGTGACATGTTTGTAATCTGTCGTACCCATTCGTATTGTACATGTGAAAGTATTGATTATACAGTTATAGGCCTATACGAAATTAACCAAGCATTTTGAATGCACTTCTGGAAACTTGATGCTGCCTTTACATCCTTCCAGAAGCAATTAAGTGAACATCGATTAAATCAGAAGTTATTTAGAAATAATTTTTCCATCCAAAAAAACCTAGTATTTTTGACTTATCAAAATTGGGAAAAATGAAAGCTTAAATTGGGAAAAAATAGCCATATTTTGCATTGGGAATGAGGTCGAATTTCGGCCATAAATGTGAGGTAGAAAAAGCCCTGAACAGTTTTATCTATCAGGGTTCATGCTGCCGTTCTCTTTTTTTTTGCAAAATGAGAAAAATAAATAAATTTGGTGATAAAAAATAAACATCGGCGAAAGTCATGGCGAAAAAAATGTTTACATTAACAGGTTCACTATGCTTCACGGACATAAGCAGAGAGTCCTTAAAGCAACAGGTTTCCGTCTCTGTCTACGTGTTTATCAAACCATAGATCTAGAGAGTTCCGAATGTGTTAAATTGGGTCACCGAAGCCATGTACATGATGTTGATTAAACAAAATTTCATGCGTGAAGGTGTTAATTACAGGTGGATTTATCATTTAACGAGATTAATTACCGATGTAAGCGAGTGATTACCAAGCCGTGTTTACGGATAATCACAGGTAATTGCTAAATTATATTGAGATTATCAATTATTGGCGGTAGATCTTTGAAAGTAGTAAAAATTAAATTTGTGCTGTTTGACGGTTTTGTTTACAGTTTACTTATTACTTATTAGTGATTTATTTTATGAATAAAAGAAATAAAACAAGAAAAACTGTTGTTGTTCTTCATGTCATCAGACATGCATTTTATAAGCCAATTTATTCTATTAAATTTTCGCCAGAAATTACAATTAGACCAGAAAATACCTTTGGCCCATACAAATTGTATTTGGCGAAAAAAAAAAAATTCTAGCGAAAATTTTGGAGTAAAAAAAATTGAAGTCAGCGTGACCCCTGATCTATATGTAAAATCCACAGGCGCTTGTTTTGATATTTAAAAAAAAAAATCCCTTGACCCTAACATAAGACAAGGTGTTCAACTTTCGCTATCCTAATTTTTGACCTACCTCGGTTCGGTCGCTTTTTTCTATTTATTGGTGGACAATAAAAATAATAAATGAATATCCCTCAAACCTTCATGCATTTCTCTACAAAATGGTACATATCGGAACTGCCGTCGCTGTCTCTAAAATATATAACACGAGTTAAACGGAGACCGTCCCTTGCATCAAATGCCATTTCACACTTAGAATGGCAATCATCATCCCGTGCTGAATCTCGACAAACGTTATGATTGGTCCATATTTCAAAAGTGAAAGTAAAGTTTCCCGGATCCCTTTTAGGTAAAACAGATTGACCAATTAGAACGTTTGTAGAGATTCAGCACGGGATGACAATTGCCATTGGGATATATTGGGATATTCATTTATTATTTTTATTGTCCACCAATAAATAGAAAAAAGCGACCGAACCGAGGTAGGTCAAAAATTATGATAGCGAAAGTTGAACACCTTGTCTTATGTTAGGGTCAAGGGATTTTTTTTTAAATATCGAAACAAGCGCCTGTGGTAAAATCTCCAGAACAGCAACAGTTCATTCTGTGAAGAGATATTCTATGGTTATTGGGAATGTGTATAGAAACTTCCAATCACGAATAAGCTTTAGTAAGAGAAAAATAACAAACTTTATTTAATTTTCTAGGAAAATTGAACATAATTTACTGTCAACTAGTACTAGTGTGAACGTATCTGGATTTTTCCTAAATGTACAAGTCAGGGTTTAGTTCAATGTTGGGTCAGGTTAAATATGACACATCTGAACAAGTGTGAAATTTAAATTCCGAAATTTTACAAAGTGGTAAATGAAAAAAAAAATATTCCTGTACGGCGGTATCTTTCTATTATCGTCTTTATAAACCAAATCTATTAACTTCAAATAAAAGACTATTCTACCTGACTAATTCTATAAATACAGATCACTTAATTCCTCCAAAATAACATTTCACAAATGGTGTTGTAAACAAAATGATGTACATGCATCTCCGCATGTGATTTCAGTTAAGCAAAATTTGACCGGAAATATATTTTACGACAATAGCGGAAGCCGAAAAACGGAACGCGCATGCTTAATGGACTTAGCAACATCGTAAGCAAGGAAGCCATTTACTGAATATCTGGTCGATAAAACGTCAAAAAGATGGAAAGTATGTTAATTTACGATTATTTCTGCTGCTTTTTGGAATAATTGACAAATATTTATAGCATAAACGAAATTAGCTCCATATGATTTCCATTTCACGGCTGAATCTTCGATAATCAAGACTACCAGGGTCATTTGTCCCGTTTTGTTATTTTGATCTGTTTCTGAAACAAATTATGAGGGATGTGAAAAATTCAACTATCCTTTCATCAATTATTGATATTCTGCTTACACAACACGTAGACTGTACAGGCGTTATCCAATTTTGGAAGTCCGGTGGAAGTTCTTTACTGACAATCTGGTCGATAACGTTCATGTTCAACGCCAAGTCATTTTTATAAAATTGACATTTGGTATTATCATTATTACCCCAAAAATGTGCTAAAAGTTTTTAGTAAGATGTCATATGATATATGCAGCGGCTAAACCATGACTCGAACCCATGACAATACTAATGGGATGCTCTACATACTAAGCCATCCATCGCCAATGATCAATCAAGCCCAGTCTGACATATTCCTCGCGATTATTGTTTTGTTTTTGTTTTGTTTTTTATTATTCAATAGCTTTAAATTGAACTTATCAGATTCTACATTGGGACCACCTGTAGATTAGCCCCCAAATGTAACAGAGAAGGGAAAAAATGCAGCAACCAAACTGTGACTCAAACACGGGACCTTCCAAATACCAGTGGTATGCTCTACCGACTGAGCTCTCCAGTGACCGATCAAGCCTGGGCTGCCATAATGTCATTTTTAAGTGTAAAATTCATGATAACTGATGACGAAAAAGACACATGATTATAACTGTATTAAAAACTAGAATTGTTTAGCATAAATACTAGCATTTTGGAATGATAATTGGGTAAATGGGACAGAGACTGTATTTGCAACTGAAAAAGTTTTTATATCTTATATATCAGGATTTAATTTACATGTGATGAAAAAATTATAAATAGATTGCTTATAGAATAATTATGGAATACTGAAATTTGTCAGAAACTAAAATTTCCAATGATTTTATATATCCTTTCCAGATTAATCATATTTTTAAACTTTAAAGGATGGAAAGTGTAATCCTTTGGATGGATTATTTTACCATGATAATGTGCAGTGAGATATTTTTTATGAATAATATTTGTTATTAACGAAATGCCACGAACTTCATACTACCACATAGTACAAGTCTTGAAGATATTCATTTTGTACCACATTACTTACAACTAAATTAATTTGTGTATCTAACATTTCTTAATAAAAAAAATCATAAATAATGAGTCCTACAGATGATTTGTTTTATTATCCTTACTAAGAGATGTATTCTATGTATGGAAAATAAATTAAATCAAATAAAATTTACACATTTTACTTTTAAAAGAAAGTTTTTAAAAAGATAGAACTTATCAGTTTTATAAGTCTTGAAGCAAAGAGTGTGTAACTTTGACTTAAAATTTACAAACTTTTGTGATTTTTAATCAATCATGCTTTAACATTTGCCACTGTTACTTAATTACTAGTCTTTCACCTTTTGGTGTTCATTAGGCATGAAAACCTGAAGCTCAGCATGTTGTTACAGTTTAAAAATCAATTAATCACAAAAACAAAAATAAAATTTTACACAGATTTAACAGATTGTGGTTTTTATAAAGTACATATTGTAACAAACACAAATAATGGTACTGACATTTGTTATGTATATGTAAAAGAATGTTCAGATTGTGTGTGTTTTTTAGGACATTTAATTTCACCATTTAGCTATTATGATATTACATTTAATATTTATGTTTTATTTCTTTTCTTAGCTGCAATGGAGAGAAAACCAAAGGTGTCATTTATGACAACCTTGGATCGAGAATTGTTTCCTGTTAAAATGCCACCAAATAGATTTGGGAATGAAGTAGTGCCACTAAGAGGAGCTCCACATAGAGGACCAGGCTGCTATGACAATGAAGAAGTAAGGATGATTTTTAAGCTTTGAAAAAAAAATACTGTCATTCATGCACACTTTGTCGAAGTTTTAATGTTATTTATTGTGTTAGTTCTCCTGTCGATGGAGTTAAGTTTGTTTCTTTTTTGTTTGCTGACATACTCTAAGGTTTTTCAGAATGTGTCATACCATTTTATTGTCTTGTTAATCGAATATGAACAATAGCAAAGTTAAAATCTTATTTTAAAGCTACATTCAGTTTTTCTATTTTTTGATTTTTAAAAAAAAAAATTTCAAAAAATATTTAAAAAAAAAAAAAAAAAAAGATAACTCACAATCCATGAGATTCATTTTCTAAAATTTCATTCCTATTAGCTTTAAACAAATGGAATCCTGTAACATGTTGGTCACATATTTAATAATGATTATTATAAACTTGGAGCAAGCACACTTATGTACAGTCGACTCAAATGAATCAAAAGGGAAACTTGACATAAATTGCATTTATTACCCATCATTAATATTAAAAGATATTAGCAATGATGTTATTTATCTCTTACAAAGTCCCAAATGACAAATTTAAATGAAATTCTGTGTTAAATTTATCATATTTCACCATTTTGTAAGTTGTGTTTACATGATCCTTTTTTTTTTATATGAGGTAACATTGTTCGTTGGGAACATCATAAAGTAAATCATCACAGTTTTAATTTTTACCTAGGAAAACTTAATGCAGCTTTAAAAATTATCAAGTTTGATTTAGTCTAAAATTTTAATTATAATTGCTTAATCCTTTTATTTATTTTTCAGAAAACAAGTTTTATGTATGAGATAGAACACAAGATAAACAGTACAACAGGTTATACACTCGGAGCCAGAACAGCGTCAAGATTTCCTAAAGCAGAAGTAGTAAGTTATAATTAGTTTTTACATGTATACAAATTTACATGAGTATGTGTATACAAATTTACATGAGTATGTATATACAAATTTACATGAGGACTACAAATTTACACAAGTATGTGTATACAAATTTACATGAGGACTATGTATACAAATTTACATGAGTACTGTGTACAAATGTGTGTGTACATGTATACAAATATAGATGTACCGGTACCTTATTGATGGTAAATAATGTAACGTTACAGTTAAATGATGGTCAGAGCTAAATGACTGCTGATGTACTAACTATATATACACTCATGTTTCATACTATGTAATATTAAATTTTGTTTTTGATACTTTTCTAAAAGTTTCTCAAGATAAACGTTGTATTATTTTGAAAATTTTTGCCATTTCCTGGTAGCTGGATTTAAACACTGGCCAGTTTATACATAACACTCCAAAATTTGAGATACAGTATACTTCTTTCTCATCTGGCATTGAGAGGACAGAGTATTTACTGGTTCAACCTGTGTCAGGATAATGCAGCTGGGGAAGTTGTACATGTATGCCTTTCTGTGGCATACTGACTCTGTGAGCTAGAACCTTAACAAAAAGTTGCCCTGAGTTCATACTAATACAATGCAGAACATAATACACTCTTGTACAACTCACAAATAATTAGCTTGTCAATAGATTACTTTAATTCTTAGAGATCTCTAACCTAGATCATTTTGTGATTAGCTGAAAAATTGCTGATGCAACATTTTACAACATTTCAATGAACCAACCATTTTTACTGATAGCATATTTATACTAGTATCTGAAACAATTTTCAACTGATTTGTTGGATATTGGAATCATGTTTAAGAGTTTAATTAGTATAATTGAGATCATCATTTCCATGCAAAAATAATTTCTTCGAAATAATAGTAAGTTTTAAATGGAAACACTTTTTACTGCCAGGTTAATCGGTAGAGAAATATTCAGGGTTTGACGAATTCCACTTGTTTGTGGCATGTTTGATCCAAATTTTTTCCCAAGGTCAGAAAAATTTTTCATCTTGGTTACTTAAGTTTTTTGATGTAGGTACAGATTTTCCAATTTTTTAGACATTATTAAGAGTCTTAAAGACAATCAATTGTTAGAACCATTGTTTAAAATCTTTACCAATAGCTGCTCTGTGGTGAATGGTTCGAAAAATAGCTGATCTGTGGTGAATGGTTCGAAAAATAGCTTTTTTTAACATTTATTTAGAGTCTGTTAAGCTCTAATTATTATTTTTTTTTTTTATATTTCAGTTTGAAACACCTTGTCCAACAGAATATCAACAACACTGTACAGATTTAAAAACATTTGAACTTGACAAGAAACCGTTCTTAGTTGGAGCCGATAGATTTCCTGTTTATAAAAGAGATATAGTTGATGTATTACCTGGGTAGGTAGATATATTAACTGGATAAGTAGATGTAATACCTGGGTACATAAATGTACCTGGGTAGGTAGATATATTACCTGGATAGGTGGATGTATTACCTGGGTAGGTAGATATATTAACTGGATAAGTAGATAACTACCTGAGTAGGTATATATATATTACCTGGTTAAAAAGTTTTATTACTTGGGTAGGTAGATATATTACCTGGATAAGTAGATGCTTTACCTGGGTAGGTAGATGTATTATCTAGATAACTAGATGTATTACCTGAATAGGTAGATATATTACCTGGGTAGGTAGACATATTACCTGGATAAGTAGATGTATTACCTGAATAAGTAGATGTATTACCTGGGTAGGTATATATATTACCTGGTTAAGTAGATGTATTACCTGGGTAGGTACATACATTGTATATTAATTTGTTAAGTAGATATATTACCTGGGTAGGTACATATATTACCTGGATAAGTAGATGTATTACCTTTGTAGAGTGTAGGTTCACAATGTCTTTTAACCTCATCCATGTTCTTAGTTTTCCTGTTCATTTAATCTTTGACTTTTATAATCTGAACTTCTGATGAAGTACATGTAGAAATCTGTAGCCAAAATAAATGTTCTTGCCAAAACCTATACAAAGTACCGGTAAACAAACTCATTACTTTACAAAGAAACAGAATAAGAAAATAGTCATACTGCTCCTTTAAATACTTATTTAAATTTTAAAAGGGATTTGATTTCAGGACAAATTTTTACCAATAAATTTTACTTTGCACCTTTCACTCCTGCCTCTTGATAGGTCTGTAAGGCCTTTTACACCAACAGTCTATCGAAGGTCTGATTTTAAAACTTTTTCTTTTTTGTTATTTATAAATCATTTATTTTTGCTACTCAAAGAATTTAGTATCTATATCTGAATTAAAGAAATGTATAACAGAAACTCATTAAACTCTCTGGAAATGTCTCTGTCTACTTTACCCTGGAAAAGGGGTCGTGTTCAAGTGGTATAAAACATGCACTTATTGATATCAGAGTCTCTGGTCATCAAGTCAAAATCAGAATCAGACAAATCCTAGCTAGTGAGAAAGTTTTGAAGTTTGTTGCTAAAGGTCCTAGATTTTTCAGATCATTCTGGTTTCATGCCACCTGCCCCCCCTCCCCAAACTGACCACCAAAACATTTGACTTGTGAGTGGAAGATTTTTGATGTGTGGAACTCTGTTACTTCACTACATTCTAAAATTCATTGTTATACATTAAAATCTCATCAAATGGCAAATTATTCAGACAGGTAGAAATTGTGTTCAATCAATAGATTATCAGTAAGCTGTGTAAGTATATTTTTAATTATTGATCCTTCTCTTTATTAGCCCTGGCACATACGAACATCAAATACCAAAGAATAGAAAAGTACAATGGCATCAGTCATTTGGAGGAACACCTATACTACTTCCATCTATAACAGTAAAAAGTACCATCGATAAAAATACCGAAAAAGTAAGTTTATATATCAAATACTTTAAGTTGAAATAATTATGGAATAAAGACTATAAACATCAGAATTATGGGATTTTTCACCTGAAAATTTGAAGTAAATAGAAGCCCATCAAAAAATATCTTAGATCCAGGACAATCTTGTTTATATTTGCATGACTCTTTTATGATTTATTAAGCTGATAACCTTGAAATTAAATAATGATGACATATATTGGCCTACCAAGTAATGCATCTTGGTGGTCAAGCAGTCTAAAAATGGCTTTAGGATCAGCATGCCTTATGCTATTTAGGTTTTTTATGCATTTGCTCATTGCCATGTGTGCATTGCATTAGTGTAAACTGTGAGTGAATTAGTCCATGTACTGTGTTTGCAAACTAAGCATGGACTCATTTTACTGGAGATAAATATAACCCCTTGAAATTCTTTATTTAAAATGTCTACAATTGCATGGAAGTACCAATTAAGCAGTAACTAACTGGTACTGCAAAATAAAACAAGATCTGCTATAAAGAAAACCTCTATATTAAGACCCCGTCTATTTAAAGGCCAGCTATTTACCGAATGAAATTTATTTTTAATTTAATTTTTATTTTTAATATTTTTTTTTCAGTTATATAGTACAAAAGAAGAAAAGAAATATCACAGAAAATTAGCATATTTAAAACTCTATTGGGAATAAAGAAAGAAATTAACTATTTGGATTATACTTACTTTGAGGAACAATTATTCAGGTTGAAGCATACCATTCACCGTCACGATAAATCCATCTCTTCATGGACACAGAACATAAGTTTATTTCTCTTTCTTATTATGAGATGTTTTGATAAGGAGTAAATTTAAGCAACTTGACATGAGGATTTAATTTACATCATAGAAATTGAGTTGCATAATATTTAAAACAGCTATGAAAATGTTTATGTTTTCATGGACTCAAGTTTGAAATGTGATAAAAAACATATCAGTATGTTTATGCTGAACGGACACTGTGATATCTTCTCTTCAGTTTTAAAAGGCATCATGAGTAATAGTTGTTGGATTTTTGTTACATTTTAATTTATTTCATTGTCTAATGAATGTATGTTGTTGTTTGAAAGTACCGATATCTAAGAGTTGGAGTGGGTGGGTCTCGGCATATTTGTTTGCACAAATAGACAATGTTACATTCTTCTTTCTTATTATGTGTAAACTCATATTATGTGGTGTGTGTGTGTGTGTTCATTTGTTGTTGTGTTGGATATGACAATGTTTTGCTTCTTTAGTTATGAAACCTGACAATTTTTGCGAGTTCAAAAACATGTACATGAAATTATTCTATATAAACAAATTAAGCCTCTTTACAATCATGCTGCAGGTTAAATATTCTTTTAAAATTAATGATTAAAAAGATTTTCGAATTCCTTCTCCACTAAAATCAGCTACTTTTTACATAGAGTAGTTAAGTATCTTTGTATATGTATGAGTCAAGTTCATCAATGCTTGTTTTAGTAATGACGATTTGTTAAATATATCAGTTTATTTTTTATGAAAATCAGGTGATAATTTTTTTAACGATCATTACAATATATATGCACTAGTGTATATTAAAGTTGTTTGCTTTCAAGTTTATTTTTAAATGTGGAATTTGCTCCTATATCATTTTATAAAAAATTATGTAAATACATACATGTATATATATTCAAATTAAGTTTATGTAAATAATAATACAATAAAATAGAAAAATCATTAATTTTTCTTAAAAAGTTTTTCCTAATTATGGAATGTTTTAAATTTTCTTTAAGTTTGATGTAATGTAACTCACTTATGACATGTACATAAACAGTATAAAGATTTACAGTTATTAAGCAAATCTGTTGACATTAATTGTCTGCTGTTTACTAGGACATCCTGGTTGACATTTCAATTTCAACGTTTTAAATCCAAGCCTTCCATACCCATAGCAAGCACTAAACCAACTGAGCTATCATAGTGGTTTATACCTGCACAGAGCTAAGAATTAATTTTCAACTGTCAACACTCTTTTGTGTGGTAATGGGTGATTGTACAGTGTTTTAAATCACAAAAGCATTCAGCACACAAATTTATTGGTTTATAAATGACCGATTTCTTCACAAGTTCAGATGGTGTAGCAACTTGGAATTGATGCCTTTTTTAATCTGAATCCCATTGAAAATGGTGTACATATGTTTTCAATTTGGCGAGCAAGCCTTTCAGGAATGATAATTTGCCAAAGACTTAAGAGCATACAAAGGAAAGCTAACACTATCGTAAGGTTGTTTGTCTTAGATTCAAGATGGCATCCTTCAGACAAAGTTATTAGAAATGTTTTAATTCTGAAACCAAAATGCATTTCAATTTATATTTCAAGTGTAAGTGTATGGTATCTTTCTAGAAGGAATTTGAATGTTATAATTAGTTAAAACTTGTGTACAGATGCCAGCATTACATTTTGACTTTTTTCCTCCAGTTATCCTTTTTGGGAGATTATTTTTTAAGCATCTGGATGATTATGATGACTAAGATTCACTGTAATTGCTTACCATCCGTTCATTCAATAGACATAAAAATTGTATGTGTGAGGACAGTGGAAAGCAATCAGTCTCTTGAACAGCCCTCTGCTCTGTATTATGAAATGCTTATGGCTTTTCATCCAATGTTAATTTTGGAGTGTGATAACACTAGAAGTATTAAGCAATTAGGGCCTCGGTGGCCGAGTGGTCTAAAGCACGCGCTTAAGGATCACAGTGCCTGTCACGCCTAGGTTCAAATCCCACTCGGGACAGATCTTAGTGTGAGAAAGTTTGTCAGTTCGCTTGCCGAAGGTCGGTGGTTTTCTCCAGGCAGTCCAGTTTCCTCCACCAACCCTGAACTGGCCGCTTTGAAATAAGTGAAAGAATCTTGACTGGGGCATGTAACACCATTACTCCATTCCACTCTCCACTCCTATTAAATTTGACTTGATAAAACAAATCAAACTGGTATATCAAAAGGACCAATTAAAATCAATGATTTAAAAAAGGCTAAAAAAATGACAATTACTCAAATTCAGAATTGACCTATATATCATCATATTGAAAAAATGCATGTTTATAACATGAATTAGTATTCTAAACATCATTAAAATTCTTACAATATATGTAACCTATGGAAACCAAAGCATGATAGGGAAATTGACTGACAGATAAATGGACAACACAGTACCAGATATGATACATCATCTTATCAGTAACATGGTATAAAAACATGTACCACAAGTATATATTCTGTACATTTTTCTTTATTTTTGTGTCTTTCATAAAAAAATCATTTTTTCAAAAGAAAAAAAAAACACCTATATTTTAATAACTATTATTAAAATCAATAATAATAATGACTTCTGCATCAACAATCCATTTGCATAAACAAATTAATACATTTTTTGTATACTTATCAGTAAAACTGAACAAAAAATTAAAAAAAAAAAAAAAAGAACATATCACAATTGTCTATATATACACACCCTTTCATACATCTCACTACATAAATTATCCTGTTTTTACACATACATCCTTTCACGATGACCTACTTTTTTTTGGTATCACAAAATGTATGAAAACCTTATGTTTGTATCACAAAATTTATTACAACCAGGTCCAGCACTTTTAATTGAGAGAGAAAAAAAATTATCACATGATTAAGTCTTCCACAAAAAAATTTCCTTCATGAAAATCTCATTTCCAAATTTAATTGAGAATGGCTTCCACAAAGTCATTTGCTTGTAAAAGTCTCATAAACCGGACTTAAATGAGAATGAGTGTGTTTCTAACTACAACCACTGTTGTGAGATCATCAGGACGTTTTAATATTAAGTCTTTCACCATTGGATTTTAAAGCACCAGGGGATTCCTTTTTTCTACTATTTCGGATAAATTTCTCTACATATGCCTCTACCAGAGATTTTATTTTTACAGGATTAATGTCGCCTGATTTACTATGACACACCTGAAAATAGAATATAAAAAATACAATGTAGTACATGTGAATACTCATGTTACTTTTAGTTCAATGGAATTGTATAAGGATAGCGTATGATCTTTTAGTAAAATAATGTAAATGTAAGCACTGCTTATGAAGGACAAACTTTATAAATATCATGAACAAAGAGTGTCAGGCATACTACACTTTACAGCATATTATGAAAACATGATGTAACAATTGATCATATAAATATATACATGTATATGTATTAATTTTTCTATATTTATATTACTTGAGTTGGGAAATGGTGTTTTACACCCCAGTCGAGATTCTTTCACTTATATGTAATGGTTAGTTCTGGGATGGTGAAGAAAAAAGAAAGACTCGGAGAAAACTTTCTCACTCTAGGATCTGCCCTAGTGGGATTCGAACCCTGGCAGTAAGAGGTACTGTGAACCATAAGAATGCGTTTTAAACCACTCAGCCACCAAGGCCTCTAATATTACTTATATCAAGTTATTGTCACTGTAGTGGTTGTCAGGCACACTTGATTTGTTTGTTTTTTAATTTCATTTCAGTTTTACTCAAAAATCAAAACAGGCTTATGTATGGATAACAATAGAAGTTCTTAAACAGATACAGTATTGGACGTCTTTATACTATTCTGTATATAACTGTATATTTTTTATCTAAATATAAATCACCTTTGGCACAGCTCTCCTGAGGATATCTTTATACTGTTATACAGTGTGTGTGTGTGTGTGTGTGTGTGTGTGTGATTTACCTTTGGCACAGCTCTCGTGAAGATATCTTTATACTGTTATACATTATGTGTGTGTGTGTGTGTGTGATTTACCTTTGGCACAGCTCTCCTGAAGATATCTTTATACTGTTATACATTATGTGTGTGTGTGTGTGTGTGTGATTTACCTTTGGCACAGCTCTCTTGAGGATATCTTTATACTGTTATACATTATGTGTGTGTGTGTGTGTGTGTGTGTGTGTGTGTGTGTGTGTGTGTGTGTGTGTGTGTGTGATTTACCTTTGGCACAGCTCTCTTGAGGATATCTTTATACTGTTATACATTATGTGTGTGTGTGCGTGTGTGTGATTTACCTTTGGCACAGCTCTCCTGAAGATATCTTGATACTGTAATACAGTGTGTGTGTGTGTGTGTGTGATTTACCTTTGGCACAGCACTCCTGAGGATATCTTTATACTGTTATACATTATGTGTATGTGTGTGTGTGTGTGTGTGTGTGTGTGATTTACCTTTGGCACAGCTCTCCTGAAGATATCTTGATACTGTAATACAGTGTGTGTGTGTGTGTGTGTGTGTGTGTGTGTGTGTGTGTGTGTGTGTGTGATTTACCTTTGGCACAGCTCTCCTGAGGATATCTTTATACTGTTCTTTATTTATCTTTCTACTGCTATAAAATGGTTTGAGTGCTACCTTCACTTCATCAACAACTCTCTCTTGTAAATGAAGCTTCTTGAGATACTGAAAAAATGTTAATGTTTTATTATCAATTCAGTTCAATATCACCAATATATTAAAGCATTGAATCTGATTTTCATTCAGGTCATCAACTTGCAAAGTGAATTAAAAGTGTAAACAGGGTCTATTTAGGTTATTTTTCAATGACTGGAATGAAAATCCGATTCATTGCTTATAATTAAATTTTAAAGACAACTTAATCAAATGAGAGAATAACTTTATAGTATACAATTTTCGCCTGCAATTACTTTAAAACAATGTAAAATTACACACATTAAAAGTTGTACATTCTAGATTATGTCGCCCTGAAACACTTTGGAATGTGAATGGGCGTGGCTTATTTACATTCAAGTAATTAAGAAATGACCAAGGAAATCGTTAGAAATTTGACAAATTTAATTATAACAATATAACGTTATAACAAACCATCCTGATCCTCATTACAACTAATGGTTACAACAATTACTTTTGACTTACAGTAAAAATTCAGCAACTTATTTTTTCAATGACCTTTTACACTAGCTCAATGAATAAATACATATACATGTATATGTTTCTAAGATGAATGAAAATTGCATTATTGACCCACTGAGGATAACAAATACAAACATGTAGGTCTTAAACAGTTAAACCACCTCATAATATGACAAAAGCTTCCTCGTGATAATAACTACCTCATGGTATGTCAACTTCCTCATAATGACAGCAACTACTCCTTGATATGACAACAACTTCCTCATAATGACAACTACCTCATGATATGACAACTACCTCATGATATGACAACAACTTCATAATGACAGTAACTACCTCAGGATATGACAACAACTTCATAATGACAGCATCTACCTTATGATATGACAACAACAACCTCAGGATATGACAACATCTTCCTCATAATGACAACTACCTCAGGATATGACAACAACTAACTCTCCATATGACAATAACTTCCTCATAATGACAACTACCTCAGGATATGACAACAACTAACTCTTCATATGACAATAACTTCATCATAATGACAACTACCTCATGATATGACAACAACTTCCTCATAATGACAACTACCTCATGATATGACAACAACTTCTTCATAATGACAGTAACTACCTCAGGATATGACAACAACTTCATAATGACAGCATCTACCTTATGATATGACAACAACTACCTCAGGATATGACAACAACTTCCTTATAATGACAGCCACTACCTTATGATATGACAACAACTTCTTCATAATGACAGTAACTACCTCAGGATATGACAACAACTTCATAATGACAGCATCTACCTTATGATATGACAGCAAATACCTCAGGATATGAAAACAACTACCTCTTAATGACAGTAACTACCTTATGACATGACAACAACTTCATAATGACAGCATCTACCTTATGATATGACAACAACTACCTCAGGATATGACAACAACTTCCTCATATGATAATGACAGTAACTACCTTATGATATGACTTCCTCATAATGACAAATTCCTCATGATGACAACAACTACCTCATAATGACAACTACTTCATGATGACAACAACTACCTCAGGATATGACAACAACTACCTCATGATATAACAAAAACTTCATCATAATGACAGCAAATACCTCAGGATATGAAAACAACTACCTCATAATGACACCTACCTCAGGATATGACAACAACTTCCTAATAATGACAGCAACTACCTCAAGATATGAAAACAACTACCTCAGGATATGAAAACAACTACCTCATAATGACACATACCTCAGGATATGACAACAACTTCCTAATAATGACAGCAACTACCTCATGATATGACAACAACTACCTCAGGATATGAAAACAACTACCTCATAATGACACCTACCTCAGGATATGACAACAACTTCCTAATAATGACAGCAACTACCTCAAGATATGAAAACAACTTCCTCAGGATATGACAACAACTTTCTAATAATGACAGCAACTACCTCAAGATATGAAAACAACCACCTCAGGATATGACAACAACTTCCTTATAATGACAGCCACTACCTTATGATATGACAACAACTACCTCAGGATATGACAACAACTTCCTCATAATGACACCTACCTCAGGATATGACAACAACTTCCTTATAATGACAGCCACTACCTTATGATATGACAACAACTACCTCAGGATAAGACAACAACTTCCTCATAATGACACCTACCTCAGGATATGACAACAACTTCCTTATAATAACAGCCACTACCTTATGATATGACAACAACTACCTCAGGATATGACAACAACTACCTCAGTATATGACAACAACTTCATCATAATGACAGCAACCACCTCAGTATATGACAACAACTTCCTCATAATGACACCTACCTCAGGATATGACAACAACTTCCTTATAATAACAGCCACTACCTTATGATATGACAACAACTACCTCAGGATATGACAACAACTACCTCAGGATATGACAGCAACTACCTCAGTATATGACAACAACTTCATCATAATGACAGCAACCACCTCAAGATATGACAACAATTACCTCAGGATATTACAACAACTTCCTCATAATGACAACTACCTCAGGGTTTGACAACAACTACCAAAAAATAACAGCAACTACCTCATGATATGATAATAACTTCCTCATGACAGCAATCACCTCAAGATATGACAGCAACTACCTCAGGATATGACAACAACTTCCTCATAATGACAGCAACCACCTCAAGATATGACAACAACTACCTCAGGATATGACAACTACCTCATAATAACAGCAACTACCTCATGATATGACAATAACTTCCTCATAACAGCAACAACCTCACAATATGTCAGCAACTACCTCAAGATATGACAACGACTTCTTCATAATGACAACTACCTCAAGATCTGCAACAACTTCCTCATAATGACAGCAACTACATCAGGATATGACAACAACTACCTCAGGATATGATAACTACCTTCAGGATATGACAACTTCTTTATACGACCATAAACAGAACAATCAGTACTGCTAAAACATGTAATCCATCAAAAACTTTAACCAGAATCAGTATTAAAATCTCAACTCTATAGTTCAAATTTAACTATTTAAACACTGACCCTCAATCTCATGATCATGAAGAGGGCATGATAATGCACACTGACCTGAAATCTCATTAGGAGGGCATGATAAGTGCACATTGCCGAAAATCTCATTAAGAGGGCAGGATAATGCATATTATTATATGACTACTGAGTTTACTCAATTCTGATTGGCTAAGACCATGTTAAGCTACTCTGTACAAATCGTTATGTTCACCGCGCAATTTTGCGCGTGAGGGTAACATAACGGTCCAAATTGCTCTCCAGGTCCCTAAAAATAGAAGGCGGTGATTTCCCAGTGTCTAAAAAAAGAACTAATCAGAGCCACCGTAAGCTTTCGATAAGCCAATCAAAACTGGCCTACTTTAGTTACCATTTTGAAATTTCATTGTTAACTTTTTTTTACTATTGATTTATTAAAGAAGCTGTTACAAATTGATTTAAAAGACACTTCTCTGTCATATAATAAAACAATTACTGACTTTTGATTTCGGTTAATACAAGGATTTATCACCCCAAAAGAAATTTAATATTCACCTCGGCCTGCGGCCTCGGTGAATATTACTTTTCTTTTGGGGTGATAATTCCTTGTATTAACCTCATCAAAAGTCATTAATTGTATATTGATCCTAAATCTCATTAAGAGGGCATGATAATGCATGTTGACCCTCAATCTCATTAAGAGGGCATGATAATGCATATTGACCCTAAATCTCATGAAGAGGGCATGTTAATGCATACTGACCCTAAATCTCATTAAGAGGGCATGTTAATGCATATTGACCCTAAATCTCATTAAAAGGGCATGTTAATGCATATTGACCCTAAATCTCATAAAGGGGCATGCTAATTCACATTGACCCTTAATCTCACTAAGATAGCATGATAATGCACAACGACCCTTAATCTCATTCAGACGTATGGCAACTTTTACACTACAGACACAACTTTGAGTACATGTGTACTAATTATTCATTGCATATATTACCTTTTCCTTGTTAGTTAATTCTACTGCTGATGATGGAATTTCATCTTGTGAGGAAAAGTCATTCATAATTTCATCAAATTTCTTTTCACTGGCTGTTGGCTTATGACTTCGATGTTCATGCCTGTGTTTTCTCTCTCTGTGTGATTTACGATTGTCTTTTTCTTTAGAACTAGTTTTTTCTTTGCTACTTTTAACTTTATTGTCACCACTTTTAGACTTATTTACACTACTACTACTACTATGAACAGACTTGTCATCCTTAAATCTGACTTTGGAAATGTTTTCTTTATTTTTCCTATCACTAGAGCCATCTGATGTGTCTTTTTTCACATTTTTACTATCACTATCCTTTTTAGAACTACTTTCACGCTTATACCCAAATATAATATTGTCAAATTCTGGAGAATCAGCTATTTCTATATTCCCTTCATCTAACGGCGAGGACATGTCCATATCTATCACCTCAGTGGTTTCCATGTCAACATCTTTATTTTTTAACACACCATTGTCACTATTTGACTTAGATTTTTGATTACTTTGTGACAAATTGGGTGGGAATGGTACTTTAAATACATTCTTTTCACCAGATTTGTTTCTCCCTGACTTCATTGGTGGAGAATTCTCCTTTTTGGAGTCCCAATTTTCCTGAGAAATCCCTGAGTGTATTTCTGATTCCTCTTTGTCCTTACTCAGCAATGCTAACTGATGTTGAGTATTTAAAAGTTTTGTGATTTGTTGAATTTGATGAAGAGCTGGTGATACCTCAGTCTGTGAACTATTTATAGGAGCAACTGATGAGGAAATATTAGGTAATGAACTTGATATATTTGGAATACTGGCTGATAATGATATAGGTACTAGATTTGTTGATATTCCATCTGGTAATGAGGCAGGGGGTGGTCCCCCATGTTCTGGAGGTTCAAGTGGATTAAGATGCTGAAGTAATGGATTTGGTTGACCAAGAGGCATAGTAAACCTTGGATCCCCCATGGGCAATTCACTCGGGTGTTGCAGCAGATGAGGGGGGAAGTGTGGAGGTGGACCATTAGGGTCTGGAGGCAAATGTTCAAATTCTGCACCATTGAGTGGACCAGACTGGCCTGGTATGCCTCCTGGATGAATGTGAAGTCCACCTGCATGTGGTGGTGGCATACCACCTGGCTGACCTGTTAAATCATTTGGATGCATCTGAAGACCTCCTGGTCCATTTAGTCGTGGTATAGCACCTGGCTGACCAGGTATTGTAGATGGAGGCACTGTAAAGCGATTCTGTAAAGGTATAACTTCTGTAGGTCCAGAGACCTGTATTCCAAATCGCTGGAGATGATGACCAGGTGGCAACTGTGCAAATCCACCAAATTGAGGTTGTCTATTCATAAACATAGGGTGATTCATAATCATTTGCTGCTGATGAGGTAAACCAGGGCGAAAACCTGGTGGAAGCATTCTGAATCGTAGGGGCAGTGGACCCATGTTTTGAGGCTGTTGTAATAATGCTGGTCTTTCTCCTGAAGGAACAAGAAATGGCCCTCCTTCTCCCAAAATTCCCTGTCCTGGTAATGGTGATAATCTATGACCTTCTTCCAAAATATGAGCAGGAAAATTAACAGGTGCTCCTAGATTATCAGCCATTGGTGGTGGGGGCAAAAGTCCAAGGTCTTGAGGTGGAGGTGTAGGGGTCTGTCCTAAAGCATCATCAGTAGGACAAGCAGGGTCATACTCCTCAGATAACTGTGTAATGCCACCACTTACGTTTGTTTTTACTTTATCTTTGTTATTATTATCCAACATCCCTACAACTACCTGAATGTTTGCACAATCTCTAGTCTCTGCTTCACGAAGTGAATCCATTTTTTCTGTAAAGTCCACATTACCATCCATAACATCTTTATCTTTAACCACAATCAACGAGTCTGATTTATCTACCTTGAACTTTTTAAACTCTTTAGTATTACCAGAATTCTCACTAGGTCTTTTAGCACCTGTTACAACTTCAATTTTAGAGACCTCTGATGTTTCAGAATTTGTTTTATTATCTCTATTTAATTTTTCAACAGAATCAGTCTCATTCATTTCTAAATGATCACCTTGATTTTTACTATTGTCATCCTTTTCTTGTACCAATATTACATCATCACTATTTTTATCCTCTTCTACCACATGTTTATCTGCTTTTTCAAGCTGTTTCTTTTGTTTCATTGAATGATACAACAGATTGTCCTTTTCAATTCTATCTTTCCTCGGACTCTTGGTTTTAAAGATATCCTCCTCTCTGTGACTTGGACTTTTGCTTCTGTAACTTCTGTCTTTATTTTTTTCAGACCTATGCTTCCTTGATGTTCTTTCTTTTGACCTTGATCTACTGTGTCGCTTTCGTTCCCTTGACCTTGATCTTGCTATTCTCTCTCTTGACCTTGACCGCCTTCCTCTTTCTCTTGATCTTGACCTTTCTCGATTTTTTCTTTCACGGGAATGACTCCTTGATCTTTCCCTATGTCTGTCTTTTTTGTGTTTATGCCTGTGATCGTCTCTATCTCTCTCTCTGCTACGATGATGACCTTCTCGATCCTTCCTTGAAGATTCCTCCTTTTCTTTGCGATAGTAATCAGTTCTATGATCATCTTTGTATTTACTCCGATCTCTCTCACCTTTTCTCCATCTATCATCATAGTCCTCATCTCGTTTATCTTTCCTTTTCTTCTCTGATGATCCTCGGGAATCATAGTCAGACCTCTGAACATCAGAATCATCTATGACAATCACTTCTACAACATCATCATCAACGTCTTGTTTTTTCCTTTTAGGTATTTTTGGAAATTCTGACACAGGAATTTTTCCTGCATCATAATTCTCAAAGTCTACATCAACAGTATCATGAGAGTTATCCTCAGAATAATTATAGTCCTTATCCCTGCTAGTGTGAGAGCTAGATTTACGATGTTCAGATTTTGAGCTCTTTTTCTTTTGAGATTCATGAGAAGACTTGTGACTTCTGGATTTTTCCCCATGATCTGACTTTCTGGTGTCATAATTATCATGATCTCCATCAGCACTCTCCTCATCTTTAGACAATGCAGAATTATCCCTGAAGTTTATCGATATATTTATTTTTCCTTTCTTTTTGAACACACTTCTCTCTGGCCCTGATTCATCATCATTTTTATCACTATCCTTACTAGTAATATCGTGATCATATTTTTCCTTTTTACTAGAACTTGAATCATTTTTAACATATGACTCTTTATAAAATTTAGATTCACTTTTAGTAGGTGATTTTTTATAGGATTTACGTTCCTGTGAATTTTTCACTGACACAGTTTCCTGTTCCTGAGTTATTTCCCCTGATTCTTTACTTTCACTACTACTCCTACGTGAAGACCGGTGACTGATTTCAAGATCTAAGAATTTGCAGTCATCCATAACATTTGATTTAACTGATGTGGAATAGTTTGATCCTGCTTCTTTACTTCTATCCCCATGATCTACAAAAATGTATAAAAATCATTATTCATTATAATAGGTGATTAGTTGAGTTGAACACATACAGCACAGTAAAATAAAAATGCAACTTTTTCTTTATAAAAACCATTTGTTTCTTATTTAAACCTGGGGTCTTGGTGACTGAGTGATGTAAAATGCACATTTACAGATCAGAATAACCCTTACCTCTTTGTTTTAAATCCCAATCGGACAGATCCTAGTGTGAGAAAGTTTGTTAGTTGGCTCGTTGAGGGTTGATGTTTTTTTATGCACTCTGGTTTCCTCTACCATTCAAGAACTGACAGCCTCTATATAAGTGAACAAAATCTATAGGCACCAACTTGCATATTCTATATGTAAGATAGGTCCAAGTCCCATAATTTTTTCAAAAATCAGTGAACCAGAACTAAACACGAATTTTATCTGTAACTCATGACAGTAGACTCGCATACCAAATTTGAGTTCAATATATATGTTTTTAAAAAAAAAAAAAAAAAAAATACAGAAAAATTATTTAAAAGAAATTTTCTAAGCCCAAGTCCCAGAATTTCGTCTAAAATCAGTGAACCTGATCCAAACTCAAACTTGATCTGTATCGCAAAAATGGTAGACCCCACTGCTGAACCCCATTACAATTTTCTATTGTACATACTTGATTTTGTTACATCTGTGACTTTAGATTTCATCCTGGTTACTGAATTATCCTCTTTATCACTTAACGTCACACCAAGAGTCCATTTATCCTCAAATAATTCTGTGGGATAAGAGTTATCTTCCTTGTTTATATCACTGGCGACGGGCTTCACAACATTGTCAGATTTATCTTGATTATCATCATCAGCGTCGTCATCATCTATTCCTGCATACAGATCACTACTGTTAATTGTCGATTGGTTGTAAGACAACTCCTTTTTATTCACTTTGTTGTCACTCTCTACTTTAGTTTTTTCCTTCTTTAACTGACTTTCTTTTTCTGTCAAAGACCCTGAAAATATTAACTCTTAAGATAAAGCAACTGATGAAACCTTTAATAAAACAGTAATTAATTAAAGAACATTTAACAAGAAAAAAAAATCAATGGGAAATTTTTGTCATTAAAGCTTGGTCATTAAACCAAGTTAATGCAATTAACTTGGTTAAAGTGTGTGGAGTGGTGTGGAGTGGAGTGGAGTGGAGTGGAATAACTGTGTTACACCCAAGTCAAGTTTTTTTTTTACTTACATGTATATTGAAACCATTCTTGGATGATGGAAAAATCTAGAGTGCTCAGAAAAACACTTTAGTCTAACCTTTGGCAAGCAACTGACAAACTTTCTAAAACTTATTCCATCCCAAATGGGATTCAAACCAAAACTGTAAGACACACCGTAATCTGTTAACATACTTAGACCCCTTGGCCATCAAGACCTCTGTTCATATTGCACATGGATACAAAACAAAATTTAAGTACTTGTACATGTTACTGGTGGTCATTTTATTACTTTTTTAAATAACTACATGTACCTTCTGCCTTTTAGGAAAACAAATTGCACTTTTAAAAAAAATTGGGATGTTCTTGAATAAATATCCAACTATTTTATGACAGGCTTGGAACAGCTTTGATTATGAAGACGTTATACTGTGGCAATATTTGGTATTTTTGTTGGTTAGACGTGTTGTACAACTGGATATGAATTGTGTTAACAGTTTGTTCTTGTAAAAGTATTGTGGTCAGTAGTCAATTGGAGAAATTTTAGTCATTTTTCCCACGGAAATTTTTGTAAGTCCCATAATTTGATAGTTTTAAATACAGTCCTGATTGAATATGCAAATTCTCTGAAATTTGACCAATCATGATCTTATACTGAAGAACCAGTCGGTAACCATTATAAAATATAATAATAACACCTACAATAGATCTGGTCCCGACATTTTTCTTGTTAACTAAATAAGTCTTTGTAAAGTCTACTTAATACTTAGAAGATACATTGTACATACCATCTCTGTTTATGGTAATTTTTTCACTAGCAAGGTGTAACTTGGTTTGATCTTGCATAATGGAGCCGAGAATATCCAGCGGAGATGAGGAGGAAGCAGCATCTGATACAACTGGTTTTACTACAGCAGAAAATCTAAAACGAAACCAAGATTTATTAATAAAACACAAATCTTTCACTTAAGACAGTTGATTCATAATATAATGGTTGGAATTTCAGCCAGACTTAAAAGTATAACCTTTAGCAAAACATATCATTTCAAATACACTGAGCACAATCAGCTGATAAACACAATGACTAACATCCCTTCCATGCTGTGTCTTGTAATATCTATTAGTCACTTCATACCATCAGAAAAAGTTAAGTATCTGACTAGTTGGGTTGAAAGAATACAACTACGAAAGGATAAGAAACATGTTACAATCAGAGATGTTTGGATGAGAGGGGGATTCTAATTATTTGACAAATAAAGTGTTTCAATGAAATTGTATTTTTTAAAAAGAATATATCAAGAACTCAAATACCTATACACTTGTCACAAAACTTATACATCTATGTCACCAAGAAAAGATAACCCAAATGTTTCATAAGACTAAATACTTTGACAATGACCCCATGATATATATAGCAGATCGACAAGATGATAAAAACAATATTTATACAGGCTTACCCCAAACTGTATGGTTAATTTTACACTTACTTTTTTGTCCTTGGCTTGACAAGAGGAAAACGTGACTGGAGTGAAGATTTGGAGTACCTGCTATTACAAACTGTTGGCTTGGTTTGTACAGTTGAGTCGGAAGTAGTCGGTTCCTCACTGAAAAACAAAAATTGCAGTATAACATAGAGTATCAATCAATAAAGAATCTTAACGGCAGAGGGGGGGGGGATGTTAACTGGGGCACAACATATCATTAATCCACTCTATACAACACACTGAACAACTGTAAAACTGTTAGCAGAAACAGTGTGTAAAACTGTCTATTTTCTTATAACTTTATCTGTCTTGTGTTTTTAATATTTGACATACATGTGTAAGTGACAACTGAAAAAAAGTTACAAGAAAGCTAAAATTACTATTTATAAATAAATATGTGAAGAAAATACAGAATTCAGAAAACAGTTGTAAAATATTCCACAAAACTACTTTAAGTAGTTACTCCTGTAAGAGCTAACAGAGTATTGCTACTTTTACACATACATACACAAGATGTTTCTCTCCTAAGCATATTGTCTAAGACTTATGACAAGTTTTTATGATTGTTTTTGTCCCTGTATTACCATGGAAACTCACTATTTATTCCCATTTTACACAAATTTATTGATAAGAATATTTTCTTACTCCTGAAAAGCAATCAATTCATCTTTATGACCTAGAATTGACAAAGGTGTGACACCAAAATCAGTACGTTTAACATCAGTTGATTTCTCTCCGGGAGTTTTCTGTAACGGGATAGTTCTGCCGGTTGGTGGTTTTGATAGCCCCAGACTTTTAGCTAGTCTTGATTTCACAGATACAACAGGTACTGCTTTCTCTTTCTTAACAACCTTCTTCACCTGCAAAGAATAATCAAATTTTCAAATGTATGAACTTAACCACTTGACCTCCAACTATTAGAAATATTTTGAATCATGAAGAAAATAAGGGTACCTGGAAAAAACCCAGAGATTTAATAACAGAAATGACAAACTCTCACGATAGGATCTGCCTAATGTAAGTGGATATGGAATTATATAATACAAGTATTTTAGTATATCACATGAAAATTTGCACAATATTGATTGGTCACCTACATGAGTTCTATTCAGTTTAGTTTCTGGCATTTCTTACCAACAATGAAAGTGCCCTTGACAAAATGGTAATTATGTTTTTCCAGACACATACTATACTCTAGAGCATGCCACCTTAGAAATGGTTATCTCCCCCTTGAAGAGACTGCCATCTGTAAACAACATGACATTTTGTCATTTTGTAGATATGAATATAAAGATATGATAAAGTGATAGAGCAAGATATGAATTTTGATTTTAATGGGAATAATTTGTCTTTTCTTAATATTTGTCCAATACATTTATCAATATTATAACCTATAGTATCATGAGATGTGATACAAACATTATTTTGTTCTCACTCAGGACCTGAGCCACAGGCGGAGACAATAATATAGTAGCACAAGCCCCTCATGAAACATAATATTACATATAAATATTACTCAATATACATGTATTGAGCCACTTAGATACATGTCTTTCTAGGGATTATCATCACACTACTGTAATAAACTGACAAGTTCTGTGTATAAACTGAGATAAAAAATCACATGTATTGAGCTGAGGTACCTGTAAATCAGGGGATTACACATGACATGTACTGAGCCTCCAACTTCCATGTATTATTGTAAACTGAGATACAAAATCACATGTATTGAGCTGATATACCTGCAAATAAGGAGATTAAACATCCCATGTATTGAGCCTCCAACTTCAATGTATTAATGAAGATCAGAACATCCATTACATTTAATGTACCACTGAGGTATGTGCATATGTGGGAATCAAAACATTGCCTACATTGAGCCAGCAAGCTACATGTACACATGTGATGATCAAAACATCACCTTCATTAGGCCAGCAAGCTACATGTACACATGTCATGATCAAAACATCACCTTCATTAAGCCAGCAAGCTACATGTACACATGCGGTGATCAAAACATCGCCTACATGGAGCCAGCAAGCTACATGTACACAAGTGGTGATCAAAACATCACCTTCATTAAACCAGCAAGCTACATGTACACATGTGGGGATCAAAACATCACCTTCATTAAGCCAGCAAGCTAATTGTACACATGTGGTGATCAAAACATCGCCTACATGGAGCCAGCAAGCTACATGTTCACATGGTGATCAAAACATTACCTACATTGAGCCAACAAGCTACATGTACACATGTGGTGATCAAAACATCACCAATCACCTTAATTAAGCCAGCAAGCTACATGTACACATGCGGTGATCAAAACATCGCCTACATGGAGCCAGCAAGCTACATGTTCACATGTGATGATCAAAACATCACCTTCATTAAGCCAGCAAGCTACATGTACACATGTGGTGATCAAAACATCACCTTCATTAAGCCAGCAAGCTACATGTACACATGTGGTGATCAAAACATCACCTACATGGAGCCAGCAAGCTACATGAACATGTGGTGAACAAAACATTGCTTACATTGAGCCAGCAAGCTACATGTACACATGTGGTGATCAAAACATCACCTACATGGAGCCAGCAAGCTACATGAACACGTGGTGATCAAAACATCACCTACATGGAGCCAGCAAGCTACATGTACACCTGGTGAACAAAACATTGCTTACATTGAGCCAGCAAGCTACATGTACACATGTGGTGATCAAAACATCACCTACATGGAACCAGCAAGCTACATGTACACATGTCATGATCAAAACATAACCTTCATTAAGCCAGCAAGCTACATGTACAAATGTGATGATCAAAACATCACCTATATGGAACCAGCAAGCCACATGTACACGTGGTGTGCAAACATCACCTACATTGAGCCACCAAGCCACATGAAAATAATTTTTCATTACCTTCCTCCTTCTTTTTCTTTTGCCACCTTTTCTTTTTCTAGTTGTAGTGCCCTTTTTCACTGTCCTTCTTTTGGTAGATTTAGTCGATTTTCTCTTGGTAATTTTACGTTTGGTTGATTTTCTTTTATATTTTCTACCAGTAGTTTTCTTTGGAGTTCTTCTAGTGGTAGATGGTCTGGACACAGAGGAACTGCTGGCTTCTGGTTCAGATTGTTCCTAAACATTTAGAAAAGAATTGATTACAGCAAAACAATAATAGCCATTAGATGTACTACTTAGACACAGTTTATATATCCATATAAAGGATAGGTAAATTTGCAACTCTAAACAATAAACAATGTTACAAAATGGTGAATTAAAGGCCTGGTGTGAGGCCCAAGCAAAAGCAATTCACCATAACAATGGAAAATTTTCAGTTAATAAACAGATTTTTCATATTTAAAATTAAGTTTACTGAATATTTTCCACAGAAGCTTTAAAGGAAGACTTTCATTAAATTATTTCCATTACCTCATCATCACCAGAATCAACTATTTCTGGTCTTGTAAATCTTCGTGATCTCTGTAATCTCATCTGTTCTAAGTTAGCTCGTACTCTTTCACTGACACGAGTTCTGGCTATCATTCGTCGAGGCCGCAATGTTGATGTCAGAGTATCATTTTCTGTAATTATGAATCTTATTTCATCATCGTCATCGACAACTTCTGCTGCTCCTTAAAATAAAAAAAAAGAATAAAATTAGAAGAGGAAAAACCATACACAAACAAAACTTTATGTGTTAAAATTCTGATGAAAACATGAACATTCTTTTAAATGTGAAAACACAAACCTCATTTAAAACTTTTTCACTTCAATTTGCTTATTCTTTGAGATTCAATGGTGATGTATTGTTCCAATCTAATTGTTAGCATATTCACAATGAAGTTTACCAACTCACATATTTCCCAAAACACAAGTGTATAATTATATACATGTATATTGTATATCCAATAACATGCCCATTAGTGGCTCACCAAGTTACATATATGAATATTGTAAAACATAAAAGTAAAGTGTTGATTACTTTGTATTTCAATTGGTGTGTCTGCAATGAGATTCATTAACCTACATATATCCATAATGCCATTGTAGAAATATCATAATGTATTACCAATAAATAAGGTTTGGGTTGGATTAGATTAAGGGTGTTTTATGCCCAAGTTGAGATTCTTTTTCTTATATCAAGGCAGTAAGTTCAGAGGTAATGGAGGAAACTGGAGTGCCCAGAGAAAACTATCAACATCCACAATACCTAGGTCAGATCTAGCCGAGAGAAAAAAAATCTTTTACTTACTGAACACTTGACCTTTGACATTGTCATGAACTCTGACCTTTAACCTTTGACAAGATTGTTAAATTAATGTAATATAAAGCTTGTACATACTCTGATCAGGCCTGTTAAGTTCTGCACATTCTGGACAAAACCATTCTTCTACAGGAATAGTATCTAAAGGTGGATCTAAACACTCACAGTGATAGCTGTAAAATAAACAACATCCGACATTTAACTTAATATACAACAATAGTAAAGCCATTTTATTTGAAAGTGAAAGATTTGAATAAATAATCATGCGAGTCCTACACAAATTCAAATTTAAACAGACTAAGATGAGGTTGATTTGATTTGATTTCATGGGGTTTTATATCCCAGTCAAGAATATTTCACTTACATAGAAACGTCACTAGCTACAGGTGAAGTGCCAATCATTTTTTACCTTTGCAGTGTGCTATGGGAAATGTGCAGGTCTGGTTTTTTAACATGCCACGCCTACTGTAACAAATGTCTCATCCAAAAGACCCAACTAAGACAAGGGAGCTTTTATGAAAGCCTCTCCTAATAGATAGCATTTATAAAGAGTTTTTCAGTTACAGCTCTAGTGTGGAAAAAGAGATCAAAAACACATCATCAAATTTATACAAACTACCATCAACTTTTACAGCCAGTGTCATATCACTATCACTAGACTGAGTATTACTCTTAATTTACAGGTTATTATTGTATCAATGTAGCAGAAATATAATCAGAAAACAAAGATACAATGTTGTGTTAAATCTGCTATTCACTGTAATAAGTTTCAAGCTTTATCAATAACTATGTTAGTAGTTAAAACAATGTAAGATTACAAGATGTACAATGTTGTGTTAAATCTGCTATTCACTGTAATAAATATCACTATCACTAGACTGAGTATTACTCTTAATTTACAGGTTATTTTTGTATCAATGTAGCAGAAATATAATCAGATAACAAAGATACAATGTTGTGTTAAATCTGCTATTCACTGTAATAAGTTTCAAGCTTTATCAATAACTATGTTATTAGTTAAAACAATAAAAGATGATCTTCTTGCCTGTAAAATAAAGGGTAAATATTAAATGATTCACTTCTTACCCCGAGTCACAGCCATCGCATAACAACAATCGGTCTTCCCTGTTACAATCACCACATATTTCACAATACGTCGGACTTTCTTCTTCCTCCGTTTCCTCATCCATCTTTTTATCTTCAACTGTAATCTATTATTATAGAGATAAATGTTAAATTTTAAATTTGCTTTATACAGCCAATCAGAAAACAAACACTTGGTGTCCTTCTATTTCAACACCAAAATAAAGAGGTCAACATTTAATTAGTTAATTTAGATACTTCAATAACTAAGCATTTTCATGGATATTTTGAAAAGTATTCTATTAATTTCTAGCAATTAACAGTATTCTAAATAATTCATTAAATTTTGTATGTCTGTGACTTTGTGCCATGTCTGTGTATATGTGTATGCATGTACATGTCTGTGTATGTGGGCATGTCTGTGACTTTGTGCCTGTGTCTGTGTGTATATTTGTGCGTGTATACATGTCTGTATGTGTGTGACTTTATGCCTGTGTCTGTGTGTATATTCGGGCATGTGTACATGTCTGTGTATGTGCATGTGTCTATGTCTGTGTGTATATTTGGGCATGTGTACATGTCTGTGTATGTGCATTTGTCTGTGACTTTGTACCTGTGTCTGTGTGTATATGTGTGCATGTGTGTGTGTGATTGGGTGTGGGTGTGCAGTGCATTGATTGTGTATTATATACAAACCCTTTTGTACACTTTATCTTCACCGGGATGCTTGGCAAATATAAGATGGAACACTTGACGGTCAACTGGACAGGTGTTTACATTCTAAAACAGATCAAATTTATGAACAGCATTAAGTTTATGATATTATATACTGGAATAGTCGAGATAAGTGCTGTTAGTAGGGCACTTAAGTAGCTTAGTTGGTAGACTTCCGCTTTGTCAGGTTTCAACCCCAAGCCAGGTCTGACCAACATTTGAAAATTTGTAGTGACTGTTCTTTCGCGAAACACTTAGCATTTAGAAATGAAAGTTACAGAGTCCATCCAAGGAGACCTTAAAAATTCATGCCCCGTGTCATGGCAGGTTTAAGAACTTTCCCTGCACATTGTTCTAAGCACATTGCAAAGGTCAAAATTTATGCCACTTCACCTATATCTGGTGATGTCTGTATAATTGAAATATTCTTGACTGGGACATAAAGCCCATTAAATCAAATCAAGTCAATCTTGTCAGAAGTAAAGACTAGCTTGAGCTGAACATTAATACGACAGTTCTACTGATTTAGACGAACAGACTGTTGAGCAAGTCAAAATGTTTAAGCTACTTAATCTATTGAAAATAATTTTCAAGTTCAAGAATTTTAGCTAAATAATCTTGGGAGTAAAACATCATAACTGCATTCTTTTGTACTCCATTACATGCTTTACCACTTAAAATGTTATCCTAACCTATGACAATTACAAAACTTTTAATTTTTAACTGTTATATTTCAAATCCTGTTACGTCGTTATAAAAAAACAACAATACTTTTAACATTGTAATATACATGTATTTGATGTTTTATCTTAAAAAGATCAAATTAAGGACATTTTCTTCCCTGTTACTAATTATTGTTATTTATTGATTATTTACCTTAGCCCATTCTTGTATACACTCCAAACAAAAACAATGATCACATGATTCAGGTGTTCCTATGTCCTGGTATTTTAACTTGCACAGACATATGGGACAATTCTCACAGCCCTCAGCATCTTCATCACTCTCTGCCAGTGCTGCAGTTTCTTCAGTGATTTCATTTTCATCCTCTTCTTCAGTTTCATCATCATCTTCTTCATCGTCATCATCCTCATCATCATCATCTGTCTCCTCATCACCATCATCATCATCTGTTTCCCAATCTACAAAAAGTTATAAATACAAACAACCAGAAAAACTTCTATAATTATGACCTTGACCTTAAACCTTATTTCAAGGTTGTTACAAGGAAATATAGAATAAAAACCCTATGTTATTATTATTATTATTTTTTTTTTTTAGAAAATTACTAAGTAAGAGCTAATACGTATTATGATTGTAAACAATAAATGTAAAAATACACAACAAAATTTCACAAAATGATCTAAATGCAGATTAAAGGATTCAAATATCACATTTATAAATTTTGCTTCATTTGTTTCAAAAAGAGAATATTTTAAGAGTTTTTTAGTCAGAAGGGAATAATTCAAAAGAAAATCAAGGTACATGACCTAAACTTGAACTGGTACATCTATGTAATTTTCTCATGAAGCTGTATATCAAATTACAGAAAATCCTTTCAGGATCATGGTATCTACTGCTTTGGATGCCAGAGGTTCAAAATTATATTTCAAATTATAGGTCCATGATTTTTTTTTGCCTTTATTTTTGGTAGTCCCAAATTAAGATTGGGGAGGTCCCATATCAGCACTGGAAGGTCTATGTGTGCCAAAATCAATAAGCTCATGTTGATCAACTTTGTTTATATTCTTGATTAAACAAATACATGTATGTTACATGTATATACAACTAACAAACACTCAATGACACTGTTGTCAAAGTAGCATTATATTTTCATTTCTGGAAGCAATTGGACAACAACTTTGACAAATTACAATAAATTAAGTGTTTTTGAGACTATTTTTCATACAAAAAGGAAGTGAATTCTAAAAACAAAAAATAAATAAAACAGGTCCGTTGGACTGTTACAGTGAAAATTTCAAGGGTCCCAAAGTCAAATCAAAAGGTCCTGAGCCCAGAGAATTTTGAACCCCTGAATGCATAAAAAAGTTTTATTGCAGATTACTTACAATACAATATAAAATTAGAATAGCATGTATGCTATCTGTTCAATTCTTAATAATTACACTTTTTTTAAAGAAAGTGTAGGCTTATCTTTCATTGGGAAAAAAGATATCATAATTAGGAAAAAAAATTCTTTATGACACTGAAACAATTCAGTCCCAAAATAGCCTAAATGAGAATCCTTCAATACATGTATATTAAGAACCTACCACCCTCTTCAATCTCTTCACCATCATCATCTTCTTCGTCTCCTTCAGACTCATCATCTTCTTCCCCTTCTTCTTCCTCAATATCAAATTCCTTTTCTTGTTTTTCTTCAACATTTCTCTCACCTTCATTTAATTCATTATCCTCATCAACATTTGTAAATTCTTGCTCTTCAGTTTTTATGCTTTCCCTTTCGTTATTCTCCTCTACATTGTAACTTTCATTTTCATTAATTTTCTCCTCTATATTTATATGTTCACCATTTTCCACCTCCTTATTGAAATTCCCATCATTTTCCACCTCCTTATTGACATTCCCATCATTTTCCACCTCCTTATTGACATTTCCATCATTTTCTGACATACTAATGTCTTCATTTACATTATTCTCTTCTTTATTGGCATTTTCATCATTTTTTTCTGCCATATTTGTGTTTTCCTCTTCATGTTTCTCATTATCTTGGTTTTCATCACCAAGTCCACTCATACTTACTTGACCTAACCCCTCTTCGTCTCTTTCTTCCACTGACATTTCAGTATCTTGGGGTTCCTTACTCTTGGCAGTTTCTACATTTTCCGTAATTTCTGTGTTCTGGTTTTTATCCTCAGCTACACTTGAATTGGAATCATCTGCAAACATGTCCATCTTCAGTTCCTGAGTATGTGTTTTTTTCAGTCATGCAAATTGGGAAATTCCTACAATGGCAGATTATATGTAAAATTTATTTTACTATCTAATACGATATATTGCAAATATACATTTATTAAACTCACCCTAATGAGCCAACATATGGGATTGAATGTTCAAGATTATTTTAATTTTATCTCATACAACATGAGGAGTCCAAATGCCTTGCAGTTACTGTGGTTATTCTGTAATTGTTAGCAGACGGATCTTGAAGATGCTGGTGCAGATTGTGGTGTAGACAGTGAATTAGGCAAAACACCACCAACTGTTAACAATTGTTTATTTTGTGTTGCAGTAGGTTTGGTTTAATTTTACCTGTGATCAAGAAGCAGTCAGCTATGGTTGGATATTTATGCCTACACAGTCACCAGTGTTGGAAGTGGTTTTCTAAAAGCAAAACTGCTGTAACTCTGACACAACTCAAGAAAATATCTTTTCCTACATGTATACTTCTCAAGATCAAAACAAATACTGTACTAATTTCTTTAAAGATTGTTTAAAAAATGCTAAACAACCGCCATATTACACAATGTCACTGGATTTGTCATTTCTATCTTATATTATTATGATAATATTGACTACTTTTTAAATTATTAGATTATGACCTTTCCCTGTTTTTACATATACAAACTACAATAATCAGGATTTGAAAAGTTAATAAAAATATTCCAGCAAGACATCTAACATTTTTTATAAACTGTTAAATCATACATGACACACAACAGAAACATTCTTAATCAAGTAATTTAATGTTTTGTATTGATTTTGAGTTTTCAAAGTGATGATTGTGATCAATTTTTATAATTTAATTTCTAGTGATCTCACAATCAGTACATAATCAAAATTTAGTGACAGGTCATTTTAGTAGTGAAGTCAATCTTTTGACCAGAAAGGTTAAATAGTGACAACTTTTCACATCTTTTTAATTATTTTAAATACCAACCAATCAGAATTTGATACTTAGAATTTAAATACTACATCAGTAGATGCAACGTGCCTCTCCAAACTTGGATGTGAGGAAATTTCTCTTTAGATTAATTAATACAGCAAATAACAGATTAACCAAAGTACTTGGATTGAATTTAACTCACTGACTTGAATATTTTTTCCTTCTTTTTTGTTTTTTTTTTAAAATTTATTTACTATTTTTTGTATTTACATTGCACATATTTCGTTTGTAACATGATTTGTCAGCATACGATTAATATGATTTAATGTTTGTGCAAAATTTATGGCAGGTTATGTTAGGAATTCCTGGCATTACCTACTGTATATCTTCGTAGATAAGTCGCAACTTTTTTACAAAATTTAAACCTTTAAAAACTTGACGCGACTTATCTAGCGGTCATTAAAATAATTTGAAAACGTGACTCAATTATTGGAGGCGTTTCAGAAGTAGAGATTGTTAATAAATGAAGGCAAGTACCGGTATGTGTTTTCTTTCAAGATGTCACGTGTAACAAAGTAGCTGTTGATTAAGAAGTTAATACATTGTCATTAGACTGTCATTAACTTTAATTCAGGTCTTACCGACGACATCTCAGGTGGAACTTTGTTTAACGATTAAAATATATCCAGATTCCCTGTTCACCAATATAATTGTCCACGCTGACACGCACATATGCATCCTACATGAAAGCGACTCCATTACAAACACAACTAATTATAATCTCGGGTCAGAGGTCATACGGCGTCTTGTTTCTCTGTTAGGGTTTCTCTGAGGTAAGTGGAGCGAAACATGTCAGTTTTTGTGTAAATAATGTCAATCGCTATTCGGTATATTTAAAGGGTGTTCAATATAATTTCGGAATCAGCTGATTGTGATATACTGTATTTAACTGATTAATAATGAAGCGTAAAAGGAATAGTTACGAAGCTGGTTATAAACTTAAAATTGTGGAATATGCCGAGTTGCATGGCAATCGTAGTGCCGAGAGGGAATATGGGGTATCAGAAAAAGTAAAACAATAATATTAACACTGCCGAAAACAGAACGTGCCTGTCGATATACAGTGTCACCTTATTTGGAAATGGAAACGGACTTAAATAAATGGATTAATGACCTTCGTCAAATGGGATACGTGGTTTCTCGTATGGCAATCCGTATTCATGCATTAAATTTATCTAAAGACAAGAAATATGGACTTAACAGTAATTTTAAAGCATCCCCAGGTTGGTGCACGAGGTTCATAAACCGCTTTGGACTTGCATTACAACAGAAAACACACATCGCACAGAAATTACCAAAGGATTGGACCAAAAAGTTGATAGTTTTCTTAAATTTGTTATAGATGAAAGGAAGAACTTATATTAGGAGCTTTCCTGTATAGGAAATATGGACGAAACCCCAATGTATTTTGATATGCCGGGTAATTCCACTGTGGACTATGTTGGATCTAAGACTGTTTCTATAAAAACTACTGGGCCGAGAAATCACATTTCATGGTCGTGCTATTGTGTTTGGCAGATGGGACGAAATTAAAACCATTCATTTTTTTCAAGCGAAAGACATTTCCAAAGGATAAATTTCCCTCAGGCGTTATTGTAAAAGTTCAGGAAAAGGGGTGGATGGATGAAAATTTAGTTAAGCAGTGGCTGGATGAAGTGTGGTTCAAACGTCCAGGACATTTGTTGAACCCAAACTCTGTTAGTGTGGGACCAGTTTCGTGCCCATCTCGGTGATTCTGTGAAACAAAAATTGAAACGAAACGAAACTAGACAGGTTGTTATTCCAGGCAGTTGCGCTTCATTACTGCAACCACTTGACGTATCTCTAAACAAACCAATTAAAACAAAAATGCATGGCTACTGGAATGAGTGGATGATTAATGGAAAAAAGGAGTTAACAAAAAGCGGACTTCTCAAACGACCTGAATTATCTACCGTTTGTCAGTGGGTCAAGGACTCGTGGGACAGTATCAAATCGGACATGATTATAAAAGCTTTTAAAAAATGTGGAATTTCAAATGCTATGGATGGCACTGAGGACCATACGATTTATAATGACATGGAGACTGTTTGTGAAAATGTTGAGAGTGACAACGAGTTAGACGATCACTACGATGATGAAATTCCGGATGAGGTGTTGGCTATTTTAAACAGCGACGACGAAGACTCCAATTTTGAAGGATTTGGTCCTGAATATAGAGACTGTTAATAAGACTATATCTATATAACAATTATTATTAGTTATTAGTGCTCCAATTTGAATTTGCTACATAATTGTTGCGATAAATATTTGACCTAAACGCTTGGATTATAATAATAATAATTTAAATACCGGTATACAATTTTTATGATTGTTTAAATGTTTTCTTCTCATGTATGAAAAAAATTCTTCTGTTTTATTTTGTTAAAGTAGTGCTTATTTCTATAATCTATAATGAAATAAATGTAATTAAATATTCAATTGTTAGTTACTTTATTTTCTCGGGGAATAAACTGGGTTGTCAGTAGGACAGTTAACTAGGTCATATAGTGTCTTGTTTCTCTGTCGGGTTTCTCACGATTGCAGATAAATCGCAAACTGTTGTGTTTATCTGGAACCTTCAGTTTGATTTTCAGTAATTGGAAAATGATGCAATCTGGAAATTCTAAATTTCTTGCCGCGACTTATCTATGCGACATTAAGAAAATGCTGGGGAAGAAGTCCCAAAGTGGGGGGGGTGCGACTTATCTACTTGGGCGACCTATACACGAGAATATACAGTATTTTACTTTACTAAAAAAAGGCCTTAGTTTTTGTATTCATATCAAGTTTGAAAATATCTGCATAACCACATTTTAGGCAGATGAAACCCTCTGGAAAACAATTTGGGATTCTGGTAAATATAAAACAAATACCAGTTGAATTTTGACGTGCCAGATGTGCACATTTTGGAAATTCATTCCTCATCAGTGACACTAAGACCGGAAAGTTTGATAGATAAAAAACATAAGCCAAACAGTTGAAAATAATGAATCTAAAGTTCCAAAATTATATACATGTAAATCCAAATCCAGCTTAGGAATGCTTTGCATGAGGGAACAAACCTTAGTTTTAAATAAATTATAAATTTGGGCGGCTGAAAATTTTGCTAAATGGTACATTTTCTGAGGTATCGGGTCGATTCGCCCTTATGCCCGTTTGCCCTGGGTTGTTTCGCTCTGGAAGTGAGTCGTTTCGCCCTACAAATATACTTCCGTATGGAGACGCACGTGTAAACATGTAAGTATTTGTTTTGGTAATTTTAAAGTTTTAATACTAGAAATAGCATTCTCATTAACGACGATTTGTTTGTGCACAGTTCTTTGTTTTAAAAGTACAATGACCGGGTATTTGTTTGATGTACCGGGGATGACTGCTATTTCTGCTTTGATGTACCGCTGTCCATATACATCAAAGTATCTTGACCCATGAAGACACAAGCTGTGTTGTTTGTTATTGTTTTATGCAACTAATTAAACACTTATGTTGAGAAGTTATGTTATTTTCATGCAAAACAGATAAAAAAATATTTTTGTAAGCAACTTCAATTAAATACAATGTATGTCAACATTTTAGATTGTTTTTTTTTATTAGTTAATTTAAGTAAACAATGGGGCGAATAGACCCAGGGCGAACGAGAATAAGGGCGAATCGACCCAGGGCGAACGGGAATCGGGGCGAATTGACCCACGGGGCGAACGGGAATCAGGGCGAAAAGACCCGGATTCTTTTCTGACAGCACGAAGTACTGCCTACTGAGTTATGGATACCCTCGGGGAGTTTTACTCCACCAGCAGCGGTACCCGCTCCGGGTAGTAAATATAAAACAAATACCAGTTAAATTTTGATGTGCCAGATGTGCACATTTCGGAAATTCATTCCTCATCAGTGACACTAAGACCGGAAAGTTTGACAGATAATTCATTTTCAAGAAACAAGTTTATAAATGTCGGTTGCATAAAGGACTCTGGGTTGTTATTATTTGATAACCAATACGGCATACAAAAAATCTATATTTTGAGTGGAAATGCGCGTCACTGCTGGTGTTGTACAAGTCCGTTTAAATTTGCACTCTGTAGAACACGGTTTACTACTAAGAACTTCAATAAAATTATGGTAAATAGGTGGATTCTATTACATTCATCTTTCATACACAAAACTCTTGTTATGCAACAGATCAATGCGTCCATTGAATTAGTTGTAGTTATTTCTTTCCTATCAACATCGCCTTTAGATGATAACCCACCTCTTCAAGATATTGCACGACCAGCAAGTTAGCCACCATATTGAACAAGTGCCCGTATGTATTCAGGAAGTGACGTTTTAAGCGGCAACTTCAAAGAGAAGCAATTACCTCTAAAAGTCATTATTAAATTAACATTTTACTTTGTTCCATGTTGAGCATCACATTTATTATTAGAGGAAATATAATACATTTAATCTTAAATTTAGAAATTCATAAATAAGATTGACTGCCTGTGACAGATTGATAAAATTCCATTGTTGTGGTAAATTAATTGATGATCAAAACTTGATTGACATTTGAAAGAAATCTAGAAGAGACTTTGGTTAAAATACGTAGTCAATATATTTCTACGTTTTTAATGAACATTAGATAGTGTAAGAATGTTTTATAATAATTACAGAAATGTTACATTTACTCAAATAAAAGACACTACTCATTTTTTTTAAAAAAAAGATAAACAATCAGGATCTTCCGAAAATTTCGTGACTCGTTCAAGTGGATCACGTTACTAGCACCTGACCATCACCCCCGAAACTAGCTACAGCCAGAAATTTTCACGTTTAAAAATGGCTGATAATTTGAAGAAGTTATTTGAGTAAGTTATTTTTTCAATCATAAGTACTTCAGAACCTTTCTATGTAGAGAATTTGTATGCAAACTGTTATTTCGGTCTACTTTCGTTTTGCCTTCCAATGAGGTACATGTAGGCCCTATACTCCAGTGTCAGCAATCTTAGAACAATTCACTTACATATTTGTTTATTGGAAACAATGTACTGACTGTTTTTTATCTTCGGAATGGAGTATGTTTGTGACCCAAAATTATGTAGATTTACAACCATGAAGAGGATTAGTAGACTTATTATATAAAAACAATGTTCTGGAGTAAATTCTTTAATTTTAAAACCTTCAAACTCTTACAGATATGTTTTGTTTAAGCTTTTTTATTTCGAATTGGTTTGTTGCAATTCGTTAGGTACAAAAGGTATACATTATTTTTAGCAAAATTGACGAGAATCAGGAAAAATATATCCAAAGATTAGCAGAGACAGTAGCCATAAAAAGTGTATCAGCATGGCCACAGACAAGATTAGATATTGGTAAAATGGTTCAATGGACAGCTAAGGTATTTTGTTGATATGTGTAAGCTTTTGTGTTTTTCTTGTGTAAGCTTTTTTTCTTTTCTTCATATATCACATTAAATTACAAATGTAAAAGCTCACAAATAAAACCTCATTTTAGTATTTTTTTCTTCCAAGTTACAAAATAAATATTTAAAATTCAGAATGGTAAAAATCAATTACCTGTATATCCATAGTTAATATGAAAGAAAACTACTAGTAAATATTTTGAAAGACAAATAGCAGACAATGTGCCCTGTTCTTAAGGAATGGACTGGAGCAATGATTTTTAAACAGGTTCATGTTGTAAAAGGTTAACATGACTTAGCAAAAAGATTATAAGTCATCATGGTAACAGGTTCATGTTGTAAAAAGGTCCTTGCCCCCTGCACAAAACTTGACCTCAGATCTAAGTTCCAACAAACTTTAATCTTATATCTTTATCTGACTATTTTACCTGGAATAACAATAATTTCATATCACACAAATTATAAAGGTATGGTTTTATGTACGTGTATCATGACAGCCCTTATATGAATGTTTATTAAGAGAGTACTTTAATATATTTTAGATATTTTATTTTTCTATTTGCTATGTATAGGATGATGGCTGGGATACAGAACCATTTGTGTTGACAGAAGTAGACGGTAAACTATACGGTCGAGGATCTACTGATGACAAGGTAAATCAACAGTATATTCAAAGTGTATCATAGTGATTAATTTCAAGTGGTTTATTTTGCTCACATATTATTTTGAGATATCAGCTGGGACTGTAATTTTATTTAGTTAAACCTAAGCTCAGGGATTTTTTACATGAAAAGGGACCATTAAACACAAGTTAATATACAGGTTTTGATTACATAAAGGTTGTCACTATAGAAGGTTTTTATTATATAGAGGTTGTCACTATAGAAGGTTTTCATTATATACAGGTTGTCACTATAGAAGGTTTTTATTATATAAAGGTTGTCACTATAGAAGGTTTTCATTATATACAGGTTGTCACTATAGAAGGTTTTCATTATATACAGTTAGTCACTATAGAAGGTTTTTATTATATAAAGGTTGTCACTATAGAAGGTTTTCATTACATAAAGGTTGTCACTATAGACAGGTTTTCATTATATACAGTTAGTCACTTTAGAAGGTTTTCATTACATAAAGGTTGTCACTATAGAAGGTTTTCATTACATAAAAGTTGTCACTATAGACATGTTTTTATTATTTACAGGTTGTCACCATAGACATGTTTTCATTATATAGAGGTAGTCACTGTAGACAGGTTTAACTGTACAGAGATTTTGGCTCTAATATTCATTATTTTATAAGAGAGTTTAGAATTAGTACCCACATCTCTTTTATTGATCAGATTTATTCTTGATAGTAATATAAAAATATTATATTTAGATAAAAAACATCTTATGCTTGTCTTTTCTTTCTGACAGGGTCCTGTGTTAGCTTGGTTAAACTGTATAGAAGCTATGCAAGAACTTGGACAGGAAATTCCTGTTAATTTAAAGGTATATATTTTTTTATAATTAATTCTGTCTTCAAATTTGTCAAGCTTGGCATCTTCATTAGGCATGACTTAGGTGTTACTTTTCTGGTCTCGATTTATATGTTTCACTCTGTAAAAAGTACAAAATTTGAGAAAATGCATTGATGACTTTGTTTTTTAAGGTATTAAATTACAATTTTGGTATGAAACATCATTCAGTGTACCTCTTAAATATTCATGTAACAAGTTTAACCATATATTTTGCTGTTGATTGAAATTTTAGAAGAAAATGACAATTTTAAGAAAAGTTATTTTTTACTTTTTATTGAAGCTTATTAATAAGTATAATTTAATTGGTTGGTTGTTAAGTAAATATTATTTTCATAATTTTGATTGGATTTTGTTAATAATTAAATACCTTAATCAAGTAAAATGCTTGGCAATGTTAATAAAACTAATGATGGTACTTCAGTCTAGTCGGTCATGCTCATTGAGCAGATCTTATAATATATTAATCGACGTTTTTATTTTTATAATTTATTACAGTTCATATTTGAAGGTATGGAGGAGTCTGGATCAGAAGGCCTAGATGATTTGGTTTTTGCCAGAAAAGACACATTTTTAAAGGTTAAGTTTTGTGTATAGCCATTCTCTAACCTTTTTTAAGCTCTAGAATTTAGTTTTTGGACTAGATTTAAAAAAAAAAAAAACAGAAGTATTTATTTATTGTTTCATTCAAGTCAGGGATGTGGTTAAATAATGTTTCATGTTCAAGTCAAGATTTTTTCACATATATTGAGGTTGCTACATGTAGTTCTAAGATGATGGAAGAAACCAAAGTACCCCCTCCCCCCTCCAAAAAAAAAAAAAACAAAAAACAAAAAACAAAAAAAAAAAAAAAACAACAACAACAACACTACATTATGATTAATCAAGGTAACTGAAACTTTCTCACACTAGGAGTGTGATTATACATGTAACTAAGCATTTACAGATGCTTTGATTCATAAATGCATAATTTATACTTAAGCAATTGTGCAGACCCCCTTATTAACAAGAATTATTTTTGTTTATTTCAGGGTGTTGACTATGTTTGTATATCAGATAATTATTGGCTTGGTAAGAAGAAACCATGTATAACATATGGTCTTAGGTTGGTATTGTTTGTGTGTGGTGCCAAGCAGTTGCTGTATACTTTGACCTCCTTTGCATTAATCATGAAAATATTATTTCATATAATTGTTATTTTTAACATCTCTCAAATCTTTTATTTGTCTCGACTGTATTTAAATCTACATGTAATTGCCAGGTCAAATAAGCTTCTAATTAACAAAATATCTTTGAAGTTTTTAAGAACATCATATAAAATAATGTAAAATATATTTGATATTACATGTGTCTTGTGTGACATGTGTGTTAAATGTTAACCATTTTTTAGCTCACCTGGCTTTAGCCAGCGCGAGCTTATGGTATGATGTGGCGTGTGTATGTGCATGCGTGTGTGCGTCGGTGCGTGCGTGCATCCGTAAACTTTACATTTTAATCTTCTTCTCAAAAACTACTGGGCCAATTTTAATGAAACTTGGTAACCATTATGCCTGAGTAAAGCCCTTTCAGATTTGCAAAAATGAAAGAGTTATGTCCCCTTGGGGCCCCATAAAGGGGGAAATAGTGAAAAACTTTAAAAATCTTCTCCTCTGAATGTACAAGAGATATACCTTAGTTATTTCATTTATAACATCCTTAGGTCATGTAGTTTCAGATTTGCACAAATGGTAGCCATGGGGCTCAAAATGGGGAAATGGTAAGGTACTGAGTAGGGAAATTGCTTAAAATTATGTATTTGTCAGTATATCTTGAAAACTATAAACTTTTTGTATAGACACATATATTAGAATATTGTAGGTATTGTGACAACAATAATTTTGATATATGGTTCAAGGTCATATTTTGAAAGGTCAAGGTCACAGCTGCAAAAGAAGACATAAATTGCTAAATATCTTGAAAACTATTAATTTTTTGTATAGGCATGTATGTTAAAATTTTGTGTAGGCATTTATATTCGAATATTGTAGGTATTGAGATGGGATCATTTTGATTTATGGTTTAAGGTCATATGTTCAAAGGTCAAGGTCACAGCTGAAAAAGAAGCCTTAAATTGCTAATTATCTTGAAAACTATTAATTTTTTGTATAGGCATGTTTATTAGACTATTGTAGGTATTGAGATGGCGATCATTTTGATATATGGTTCAAGGTCATATGTTCAGAGGTCAAGGTCACAGCTGAAAAAGAAGCCTTAAATTGCTAATTATCTTGAAAACTATTAACTTTTTGTATAGGCATGTTTATTAGAATATTGTAGGTATTGAGATGGCGATCATTTTGATATATGGTTCAAGGTCATATGTTGAAAGGTCAAGGTCATGGCTGTAAAAGAAGACTTAAATTGCTAATTATCTTGAAAACTATTAACTTTTTGTATAGGCATGTATATTAGAATATTGTAGGTTTTGACATGACGATCATTTTGATATATGGTTCAAGGTAATATATTGAGAGTTCAAGGACACAGCTGCAAAAGAAGACTTAAATTGCTAAATATCTTTCAAACTATTAACTTTTTGTATAGGCATCTATGTTAAAATATTGTAGGTATTGACATGACGATCATCTTGATATATGGTTCAAGGTCATATGTTGAAAGGTCAAGGTCACAGCTGCAAAACAAAACTCTAATTGCTAATTATCTTGAAAAGTATTAACTTTTTGTATAGGCATGTATATAAAATATTGTAGGTATTGACATCATGATCATTTTGATAAATGGTTCAAGGTCATATGTTGAAAGGTCAATGTCACAGCTGCAAAAGAAGACTTAAATTGCTAATTATCCTGAAAACTATTAACTTTTTGTATTGGCATGTATATTTGAATATTGTAGGTATTGACACGACGATCATTTTGGTATATGTTCAAGGCCATATGTTGAAAGGTCAAGGTCACAGCTGCAAAAGAAATTTGAAATTGCTCATTATCTTGAAAACTATTAACTCTTTGTATAGGCATGTTTATTAGAATATTGTAGGTATTGCGACAATGATCATTTTGATATACAGTTCAAGGTCACATGTTGAAAGGTCAAGTTCACAGCTGCAAAAGAAGACTTTAATTGCTAAATATCTTGAAAACTATTAACTTTTTGTATAGGCATGTATTTATAATATTGTAGGTATTATGACAACAATTATTTTGATATATGGTTCAAGGTTATATGTTCAAAGGTCAAGGTCATATCAACATAGGAATACTTAAATTATTAATTATCTTGAAAGCTATTAATTTCATGCATAGACATGTATATTAGAATATTGTAGGTATTGACATGACAATCATATATGGTGCGAGGTCATATATGTTCAAAGGTCAAGGACATAGCTGCATGAGTATACTGAAATTGATTAATGATTTGGAAATTATTCAGTGCACTACAGTTACTTCATGCATATTATATAACCTACTTGTAAATGAAATGTGAGTGGATATATTTCTGATTTAGTTTTGTGGGAGTTCTTAACTTGAGAAAACTTTCAAAGTTTTTGTACTTAATATGTTGTCTATTGCACTTTGAGACCAATATTGGACATATCTTCAGGTGAGCGTTAAGGCCCATGGGCCTCTTGTTAACCATTTTAGAAAAATGGTTTACGTTGCATAATTTTGTCACAAATAAAATTTTTGTATGCAGAGTGAATGTTTTTTTTCAACTTTGAGCCATTAAGCTAGGCCCGACATGTTAACCTTGAACATTGTGAAATAAGTACATGTAATTATTGTTTTTTTTATCTTATGTAGAATGATTGTGAAATACATGTATTCTGTTTTAAAGTCCTTTGTCAAGCGCTGGTATGGCAAATTTCCTTTGCATCATTTGTGACCCTGTATATAAAGTCCACCTGTGTATTAAGGACACTTTTGCCCAATCCCTTGGGTGTCCTTTATACACAGGTTATACTGTACATGTAATTTTTTTTCAGAGGTATTTGTTATTTCTTTGTTGAAGTTGAGTGTTCAACTAAAGATCTACACTCAGGAGTTTTTGGAGGCACTGTGTAAGTATTTTCTGTCTTTGATCTGATAAATGTGGCGAGGCTGAAATGTACTAAATGATTTTGTTGCCTCTATACCATAAAACCATTTAAATAAAATTTATCATGGCTATTTTGTAATGTGTAGCAGTAACAGTAACTCGGTTTTAGGCCCCTCCCTTGGGTGTGGGAGGTCCTGGGTTTAATCCAAGTCCAACTGTGAATTTTTCCCGTTACTAATACATATAAAAAATGCCCGTAATGTGGGGAGTCGATAGGTTAGTTGTTAGAACACTTGCCTGTAATGTGGGGAGTCTAAAAGCTTAGTTGTTAAGGCACTTGCCTGTAATGTCGGGATTCAGATTGCTTAGTTGTTAGGGCACTTGTCTGTAATGTGGGGATTCAGATTGCTTAGTTGTTAAGGAACTTGTCTGTAATGTGGGGATTCAGATTGCTTAGTTGTTAGAGCACTTGTCTGTAATGTGGGGATTCAGATTGCTTAGTTGTTAGAGCACTTGTCTGTAATGTGGGGATTCAGATTGCTTAGTTGTTAAGGAACTTGTCTGTAATGTGGGGATTCAGATTGCTTAGTTGTTAGAGCACTTGTCTGTAATGTGGGGATTCAGATTGCTTAGTTGTTAAGGCACTTGTCTGTAATGTGAAGAGTCAGATAGCTTAGTTGTTAAGGCACTTGTCTGTAATGTGGGGATTCAGATTGCTTAGTTGTTAAGGCACTTGTCTGTAATGTGAAGAGTCAGATTGCTTAGTTGTTAAGGCACTTGCCTGAATTGTGGGGAGTCAGATAGCTTAGTTGTTAAGGCACTTGTCTCTAATGTGGAGATTCAGATACAGTGCTTCAGATTGTTTTGAAAAACCAGGGGGCCATGTTTTAAAGTTAGGGACCAATAATTTTTCCGTTATCAGACAATACAGAATTTAATTTTCATGTCATCCGTCAGTCTATAAATAGACTTGAAATTACAGCATCGCCACGCATGGGTTATTATCCCAGTATTCATGCGACTATGATCTATCACACCTTTCAAGTTTCAGAGAGGTCCACATTTCCATTTATTATTATTAAACGAAGAATTGAAAATTCCGTTTATAAAAAATGTTGTTACAACCATTGCCTATCATCAATGTAACGTAATGTTACATTCAGCAGACGACATGAACATGTCTGAAGCTGAGCGACCATGTGACAGCTCTAACAAATGTTTACAATAAATAAACAGTGGCTTTTGTGGGTGTTTTAATTCTTTTTACTACATCTTGAATTATATGTTGAGTCATTTTATCGCTTTCTTCCTCATCTCAGGTCTTTATGGGCAAAAACGAGAGGATGCTACCTCGCTTCCTTTTTGACATTTTCATTATCCTTTTACGACTACCATAAAATCAGAGGTATTCCGAGATACAATAATCTTTTGAGACACTTCCTGTTTCCACGGTCTGATTTTTTAGGATGATCAAAAGAACATGTGTTTTAGATCTAATATTGTTCATATTTTAGTGTGCCCACAGGGGCGCACTGTGTGCAGTTCTCATGCACCATTTATAAGAAATGTTTTTAAATTGACTTGTTATGATCATTTAAAAGTTGAATTTCTTTTCCATTTGTGATACCAATCTATAAACACTCAGGTACATTACTGTTTGTGTCATTGTGTTAATGACAGTTAATTTTGCTCAATATTTAAACAAAATCCAATTAACTTGAACTTAGTTTGATATTTTTTCTGTTACTTGTATCTGTATTTAGTTCTAAATTTGCCATGTAATCTTAAATTTGGAGCTAAATTAACATTTCATTCACTCTCCATCTGACGACCATTATTTATTTGTTTTTTCAGACATGAAGCCATGGTTGATTTGGTGGCCATCTTGAATACACTTGTAGATAAAGATGGTAAAATATTGATACCTGGTGTATGTGACAAAGTGGCCCCCCTCACGGAAGACGAGAAGAAATCATATGATCCAATAGATTTTGACATAGTAAGTGAAAAGAAATCACCTTTGTTTAATGGATGGATGGAGAGTTAAATTGCTGATTGGATGAATGGATAGATGTATGAATTGCTGAATAGATAGATGAGTGATTGAATGAGAAGGATGGATGAATGACTGAATGAATAAATGGATGGATTGATTGATGGATGGTACCATATGTAATAAAACACTGGAGCACTTGTTTGAAGTTGTAGGATTTTTCCTAAGACTTTCTTCTTTTGTACCATAAACTAAGACTTGACATGTACTTACATGTATATTGTAGATATTTGTATAAAGTTAGAGTTCCAAATTAAGGAACATACCTGTATAAGTAATGATTTTATGTGTGTCTGATTCTGTCAATGAATTATTTATTATTTATAATATGTATTATTATACCACACAGAAAATCTGAAAACTGTTATTGGTAAAATTCCAATCATGTGGTATGAAATAAATTACAATTGTTTGACACAGCAGTCAACATTACCATCTGATATTGCAATGTTCATCTCTAGGCACGGAAACTTACAAGTGTCCATAATGGAAATTACCGAGTAATCCCACTTCTGTCCGTATATCCTTCCTTTCTGGTAAGGAGTTACCTCCTAGGAATAGGAAAAAGAAAACACCTTTTTGTTTGGTATGATAAGTAATCAGTGCTCTTGGTTGAAGAAAATCTAGAGGATTGTCTCCCCTTGCCAGTAATGTTCCTCCATATTTCCCTCAACCAATGGCACTTATTATATATCATTCATGTATTGCAGAAATTGGCGGTCTTGCTAGCATTGTGTTTGTCTTTTTGATTCTTTTATTAATAGGAAGAATATAGAAAGGATACTGGAACAATTAAATTAATACACAGTGACAAAGCTAATACACTGATGCATAGATGGAGATATCCTTCATTATCCATACATGGTAATGTACATGTACATTGTGTAGAGATATGGGGATATCTGTTATCCAAAATACAAAATTGGGATTTATTTAGAAACATACAGAAAACTTTTCAGAAGTAAAGTTATTGTTGATTGAAACATTTATATTTGTTTTAATTCGTTTCTTTACTATTTAATATACTGTGGGTATTCCAGTTTTCTCCATCCAGTCAGAACCAACTGATTGGACATAAGTGAAAAAAGTTTGATGTTTTGTTTCAAAATCTATAACTCTTCTCCATTCCACTGTTATCATAGGAATATGGGAATTAGAAATATATATAAAGGTTTCATATTTCTGATATTTTTGTTCATCAGTGCTGTTTTTTTTTCCTAATTACAGCACACTACACCATCCATGTCTAAATTTTTGAAATATGCTTACAGTAACTTTGCCATCACTTATATTTCCATTCTTTTCCTTGATGTTTTCTATGTTTTTCTTTATAAGCCTGTTTATACATAAACTTCTTTAAAATGCCAAAGTCTAACTTTACAAATCATGGCAAGTACACTATCCATGATTAAATTTTTGGAAATTATGCTTACAAAAACTGGTTATCTTGCTCCTTAATACCTTTGCCATCACATATATTGTCATATTTTTCAATGATGTTTTCTGTTGTTTTCTTTATTAGCCTGTTTATACCTGAACCTTTTTAAAGTCTCATAGTCTAAATTCACAAATCATGGCAATTACCCTAGGTTTAACTATACATGTATATGCTTTTTTAAATACAGGTATTGAAGGAGCTTTCAGTGGCACTGGTGCTAAAACTGTCATCCCCCGGAAAGTTATCGGTAAATTTTCCATCAGACTTGTTCCTAACCAGACACCAGATGAGATAGAGAAACATGTGAAGGAACACATAAATAAAGTGTTTACAGCAAGAGGAAGTCCAAACAAAGTAACGTATGTGATCAAATTTATATATACAGTTATCCTATTCCCCCATAGGGACCTTGCTGGCAGAGAGGACTGATAAACAGTGTCTTTCACCACTTGGGTTTAAATTCTGATCTGGCATTTCCTAGTGTGAGGAAATTTGTCAGTTTTCATGGCAAAGGTCAGTAATTTTCTTTCTTGGCACACTTGTTTTCTCAATCATCCCAGAACTGACCACCAAGTGAAGGAATCTTGGCTGGGATGTAAATAACTATTACTGCAATACACTCTATTACCTTGAACATCATGAGAGAATGGAAATAGTTCTTTGAAGGTGCCAGTTGTTGAATGTTCACTTTGGTTAATCAATTTATAAGTACACATTCAAAGCGTTCGAACACAGTGTTTTTCTTATAGATGTACATTAGCTACTTATGATAATAATAATGTCCACAGATTTCGAAAGCACTAGTAAATGTATGATACACAAAATTAATAGTTACCTGGTTAGGCCAACAGTGATTTGAACAGCCTTGCCTTGAAGTTCAAAGTTTTTGGGACTTCAGAAATCATCATTTGTTATTCAGATCTGAGATATTATATAAGATGGCACATAAAGTAGGTTATAATAATATGATAGTTTTGATTTAGGTATTACAGTTTTTCTTATAACCTGTCCGCTTCCAAAACTTTGAGTATAGTTAAACATGTCTTTAGTCGTCAGTTGACCAGACAAAAGTTATCACTTTATATTAGTTAATTGACCAATTTAATTTCAAATCAAATTACAGAAAGTATATGTAATTGTTTTGGCTTTTAACCAGTGAATTAGTAAATAATGTGCTATATTTAGCAGATTCTTTAATTTATAATTTTCTATTTAATTACTCGTCTAGTTTTAATTAGGTATGGAAGGACTCTAGATAAAATACATATAAATTTACACAAATGGAACTACCTGCTGCCTCCAAGATCATCCAGCCATTACTTTAGATAACAAAAGCTGATAAATGGTTCATAAAGCTTAATTTATTATTGAATTTTATTCCAACTTAAAATGTAGAAAATAAATATCAACTATATCTTTTAACATATATACAATGGGGTTTTCCGAACATTTTATTGGCTAATTAATAATACAGTATGAAATAAGGTGCTTTATTATATGACTATGATTCTTTGTTTTAGTCTATTGGTTGTCATACCGTCACGTGTCATTAAATATTTAGTGTATTGCTTGTCTAAATGCACGTGCTGTCAATAATATGAGGTCCGAACTGGATCAGACCGCTCAATAACGTCACAACAAAATTATCCAATTATTTTCTTTATTTACTCCGTTGAGTTGCTCAGTCATGATGGAGGAGACGGCATTTTGTGTGTTGTTTGTATTGCATGGAATCTACTTAATTTCACTTGAAATAGGCAAATAGCTATTTGTCATATAATAAAACAATTATAGTCTTTGAATTCGGTCAATACATGGTTCTATGGACTTGATGCAACCAATAATCACCTCGGCCTTCGGTCTCGGTGAATATTAGTTGCATCAAGTCCATAGAACCATGTATTTACCTCATTCAATGGCTATATTAAAGTTATTTCCAAAATTCAAGTCAAAATAATTTAAGAGATTTTGTTCTAACATGTTTCTAAAACTAAAAGTTTCCATATTATAAAATCTTGACTGTAATGAATACAGTCACTTGAGCATGGCAGGTGTTAGTCGACTTCTTGTAAATATCGACCCTTACATGTATGTACCATTCAGGTTATGTATTCTATATCTTCTGTTTCCATGGTTTTACTTTTTATCTATCTAAAGGGTTTCCATGGGACATGGAGGTAAACCATGGGTCAGTGATTTCAATCATCCAAACTTCTTGGCTGGCAGAAAAGCAATGAAAACTGGTATGTAACTATACTGCTATATACATGAAGGTTTAATTACCACTATTACCAAAATATTTATGGAATGTGATATAAATAGTATAATTTGTACTTACTGCAACACTAGGCTGTAAAAATTGTAAGCAAAGTGTTTTTTTATTATTATGAAAAATTCAGCACAGACTTTATTAATTAAAGTGAGTTACAGTGGTCAAGTCATCATTACACTCTTTAAAAATACTTTTATGTATTAATCTATCCTTGAGAGATTCACACAGGTTTGTATGGTTGCAAATGGATGAATTGATGTATGCAAAAAATTGTTGTCATCTTCGTGGAATGCAAATTTTGGTGCATTTGAGCTGTAGTATTAAAATAGCAAAAATAAATGTCGTGAAAATATTTTTGTACTAGATGACCATCAGTTTTAAGATGAAAAGATACTAGGGCTCCCTCAAAAAACAGCACAAACCTTCAAAGAGTACACTGACAATCTTTTTCATATAAGATTGTTTTGTTAGGATTCAAACCCAGACATTAAGAGGTGCTGTGATGTGTAAACTTTTGGTACAGTTGACCTTGACATTTCCTTTTGACATCATTTACTTTTAGTTTTTGGCGTAGAGCCAGATTTGACAAGAGAAGGTGGAAGCATACCTGTGACCTTGACCTTCCAAGAGGCAACAGGAAAAAATGTTATGTTGTTACCAATTGGTGCATCTGATGATGGAGCACATTCACAAAATGAAAAGATTGACAGATCAAATTATATCAATGGGGTATGTTTTTATTATTGCAAATTAATTATAAGTTGATTGTAGTCATCGGTATACCTTGCATAACACCTACATGCATATTAATGTTATTGTTGAAATGAATCCGAGCTTTATTTATCAAATACTTAATTTTAATTCAATGGACATACAAACTAGATGTATAGTCATTTAACATTTGTACTGTATTTTATATTTTTTATTGCTTGAAATTAAAGTATGCAAAAAGTGCTATATTAATCTGATTGTTAAAAAATCTTTTCTGTAATCAAAAACATTATGGCCTCTTGCTTTCAAAGTCAATCAAATTTGACTAGGTCAGTTTTGTTCATAGTTTTTTGCCACATATTTACCCAAGTGGTTTTCTTTTCATTTGTTAGTGTATATAGCCCATCAACATATGAACTCTCGATTTTTATGCTAATAAAATTAATGTATCACAAAATGGTGATTTATAACTAGATCTATTAGGTCAAATTTTAGAACCAGTTTGAGGTTGATTTTATTATCATTACCAAGTATATTATTCCTGTTCTTATTTCAGTATTTTAACATCTTGATTTTTGGCCCATGCAATTGCCAAATCATATTGCTTTTTGTTATTTTTAGATAAAAGTACTCGGTGCATACATTGATGAGATTGCAAAACTGTAAGTGTGTAAAAGTCATTGCGGTAATGGTATGCTGTCAAAAACTATATTAAATAATGATAATTTGGAGGACATATCACAAATCCTTAGTCTAGATAATTCAATGAAGAACAAAATCTAATGTGTTTATCATTTATTTATCTGTATAAACAGTTATTATTTATGGATCCTAAAATAGGTTTTTAAAGGCATGTTTTACTGTATACAAATGTATACTGATGAAATCAGATGTATAGTACATGTATATGCTGGAAAACTACGAAACAGTGAAAAATATGCCAGAAAAAAAATACAAAATCATCATGTACTAAAAAACTACAAAACTGTTTGAAATGTCCCAGAAAAAAAATACAGAAACAAAATCATTATATGCTGGAAAACTACTTTATGAACTGTATCCAGCCCAAGAAATTTTTCAGATTTATATTTTAGTTGCATTTATGTGCTAGATGATTACAAAATATACTAAGTGCTAGAAAACTTCAAAACATTTAAAGCTGCATTAAGTTTTCCCATTATTGAAGAAAAAAATTAATTATCTTAAAATTTTGTTTTATTAATATAAATTGGTTGTTATTACGATCTGTGTGATTTATTTTCTAAAGTTCACTCTTATTAGCCCAAAATAAATGGAAATCCTAAAGCTTGGTGCAACTTGTTAATATGTTCATTATAAGCTTGGAGCATGCGTAAAGTTTTACATAAAGAAACAATTTTCATTGAATATGAATGTATATAAAGCAATCAAACATCATCACTGAAGGTGCTTTTTTACATCGATTTATTTTGATTTTATTAAACAGTTAAAAAATAGCAAAAATTGTTGTTTTTGTTTGAATATTTGACATGACGTTGAGTAGACTAATGTTGGTCTTCATACACAGGTTTGATTTAAAATAAGTGTTGAGGTTAACCTGTGTTGGACAATTTTAAAATTGTGTCAATGATCAAAGTTTTTTTGACAGTCATTAAATAACTCAGGATTTTCTTAACTTATTACGGCAAATACGACAAGATCTGTGTATACAGACCACTTAACTTTATAAAGAATGGGATTTTATGTTAAATCCATTTAAAATAAAATCACTTTTTTATAGTATCACAAAAAGTTTCCAAAAGTTGTAAAATAAAGCAGTTTTACATTCTCTTAAAGTTGAGGGGTCACGTTACAAATCTGATGTTGTTGTTAACAGTAGACATGGTATGACAAAGTGTCTAACTTTTATTGTTATTGTATGTCGTAGAATTATTTAGATATCTACACCTTCACCTGCAGCTGGTGATATCTTTAAAGTAATGCAATCTTGTAAGAACCGTTTTCACTTGGTAAAGTTGATTCCAAGGACTTCATTTTTTTTTCATGGAAAATAAAATGATGTAACAAGTTGTGTAGGTCAAAGTCTTGAGGATTGTGACACTACACTGTGACAACAAGCCCATCACATATGTATATTGAAGTAAACCCACATTCCCCACGTTGTAAAAATAAATCTTTTCGTTTAACTCTAACAAGTTTTATTAACAGTGCTGAATAATTGTATGTGTCACTATAGTAACATCACAATATAAATATATAACACAAATATACCAGTTCAATTTTGATGTGCCAGATGTGCACATTTCGGAAATTCATTCCTCATCAGTGACACTAAGACCGAAAAGTTTGATAGATATAAGCATAAACCAAACAGTTGAAAATAATGAATCTAAAGTTCCAAAATTATTTAAATCCAAATCCAGCTAAGGAATGCTTTGCATGAGGGAACAGACCTTAGTTTTAAATAAATTTCAAAAATTAAGACGACTGAAAATTTCGCTAAATGGTATATTTTCTGACGGCACAAGGTACTGCCTACCTAATATAATTTATAATCCATAACTCAGTAGGCAGTACCTGTTAAATTTTGATGTGCCATATGTGCACATTTCGGAAAATCATTCCTCATCAGTGACACTACTGGACGAAAAGTTTGATAGATAAAACGTAAGGCAAACAGTTAAAAATTAATAAAGCTAAAGTTCCAAAATTATATGAATCTTAATCCAGCTAAGGAATGCTTTGCATGAGAAAACAAACCATAGTTTAAAATTAATGTAAAAAAACAAAGACGGCTGAAAAGTTTGCTAAATGGTATTTTTTGATAGCACAAAGTACTGCCTGCTGAGGTATTGATACCCTCGGGGAGTTTACATCACCAGCAGCGGTAACCGCTCAGTGGTAGTAAACATATAATGCAAATGCCTGTTAAATGTTGATGTGCCATAGGTGCACAGTTTGGAAAATCATTATTCATCAGTGAAACTAGGGACCGAAAAGTTTGATAGATAACGTTAGGCTAACAGTTGAAAATTAATGAATCTTCAGTTCCAAAATTATATGAATCCAAATCCAGCTAAGGAACATTAGGGAACAAAACTCATCACTGATGAGGAATGAATTTCCGAAATGTGCACGTCTGGCTCATCTTAATTCAACTGGTATTTGTGTTATATATTTAAAATAGATTCTAAAAATTAAGACGGCTGAAAAGTTTGCTAAAATTATTTTCTTTGAATTGTGTAATGCAGACGACATAAACCACTTATTATTGTAATGGACAAAAGTAGCAATAGGGGGGTTAAAGTGCAAAAAGAAATAATGTTGTAAACATTCAAGTCTAATCCAAAAACTAATAAAAATTGAGATAAATACACATTACGGTTTACTGTTGGAAAAACGTCAACAGTGCGCCACAAACAGGGATGGGGTAATCGTAATCTGTAATCGTAATCGATTGTAATCCATTACAATTTTTCATGTAATCGACAGTAATCTGTAATCGTCCAAATTTTCGATTACATGTAATCGTAATTTAATCAATTACAACAAAAAATATGCAGTAATCATCGATTACGTTTCCATTACATTTCGATTACTATGGCAAAAAAAGCCTTAAGCACATTCAGGCTTCTTTGCAAGCTTTACTGTATTACTTTTTAAATCAAATGAAAGATTATGACTTTCAGTGTTGAAAGTTTTTTCTAGATGGAAACTGATACCCTTCATGCTAAAATAAAACTGAGTTAAGTTCTTTATTCTATAACAAAATGATAACCTCAATTCTCAATCTCAAAATCTTGATAGTATTAAAATTCTCTTTGACAAATTACAAATAAATGACAGATTTTTTTTCCTTGTTATTTTTTTTACACCTTTAATACCATTATCCCTTTAGGGCTATTTCATATTTAACTAAATTTACTTGGAAGAACTGTGTTCACCTCCTTGTGTGGTTTACTTTGAATTATCTTTCTGTAACAAAATTATCCTTATAAATAGGTTGAGCTGCATAATTGTGTTGATCTTTCAATTGTTGTGAGCGTATGTAATCGAAAGTAATCGAAAAGTAATTGTAATTACATTTGCTAAAGTAATCGATTGTAATCGATTACATATAAAAATGAGAGTAATCAATTAATAATCGATTACACAGAAATTCTTCAAGTAATCGATTATTAATCGATTACATTTGACAGTAATCGTCTCCATCCCTGGCCACAAGGAGAATTATATCAGAGTTTGCTTACTGGTAAGCAACCACTGATATAACTTGCATGTTGTTAAACCTATATATGTGTAGGTTCTCACAGAAATATACCGTAATTAAGCAATCAAAACAAACTCTTGATCTTCTATATGAACAAAAATAAACGGCAATTGGTTTTCTTAACCAGACAATCTAATTCATTAAAACTTTAAATACAGTAGATAAACATACTCTAAAGGTAGGGGCATCGATCTTCAATGAGCTCTAGTTTCCCTTTCAGACTCGGATCTAAATATTTGCCGCTCTTGAGTGTTAACTCAAACAGAGTGTAACTCTGTAGTCAGCAACAATGTGTCTGTCTCCGTTTGGTCTTAACACTTGTGAAAAGTGCCACTTATAAAAGGCAGACTTCTTTAACGGACCGATACTTCAGAAACTTCGTAGTAAAACTGCCCAGCATCCATAAATTTCTGGCTTATATACTAGTATTTACCCGGAATCCTCATGCCTTTTCAGAACATGTACTTCAAATTTCAAGAGGATCCAAACAGTAATACTGAACTTTGCAACTTTTAATCTGATTCATCAATACTTCGACAACCGAACCAATGAACAGTGCCTATAAATTTTGACATTGGAAATACCCATTTTCAGTAACCCGTATGTTGTATCTAATTACGCTATCACAGCGCTAATTCATTGTAATGTCCGCACTTCAGAAACCTAATCAACCGGTTCTTCTGAAATCATCGTAACACTAGTAACTCATTAACTGTAATTATTTTAACTTCTAAGCGTCATGGCTGTCCAATAAATCATTACTTAATAATTTTTCGTCACATTATGTACGTTGACAATAGCCATTTTAGATGTTAGTTTGATTGGTAAGGGGGTGTTTAATTGAACCTTGCAAGAGAAGTTATTGCGCCATGTGGATTGTCACAACTTTTACTTTGTCCACAGTTCAATTACTTCCTATTCTCTGTTATTTGATAAAGAAAGTGTATATCTTTACACTGACTTATCTCAGGGCTTCTTCAAAATCTTTGGTTTCCAGTGATATCTGACATTTGTCCATTTGTTCACGTTTTCTCGTTACAATCTAGATCTGCAGGAATACATACCATTTTAACACAACACTCTTTAATGCTGCATCTTTTAACCTTTTTTATATTTTATCACAACATCCCTGTCATGAAGGTCTTGAGGTCATTTTTTTCCAAGCCTATATCTGGAATCACATTTTCTTCACAGTACCTCCCAATGCTTGCTCATCACAGGTTTCTTAGCTCACCTGAGAACAAAGTGCTCAAGTGAGCTATTGTGATGGGTGATTGTGCGTCGTGCGTCGTGCGTCGTGCGACGTGCGTCTTGCGTCAACTTTTGATTGTTAACACTGCGGAGGTCACAATTAGAAAGCAATCTTAATCAAATCTGCTCAGAATGATATTCTTGACAAAAGCTAGCTCAAGTTCGTATATGGGCCATGTTGGGTCAATAAGTAATTCAAATAATAGAAAAACCTTGTTAACACTCCTGAGGCCCTAATTTGAATGCAATATTTATCTAACTTAGTCAGAATAATCTTATTGACAAATGCTAGCTCAAGTTCGTATATGGGCCATGTTGGGTCAATAAGTAGGTAAAATAATAGAAAAACCTTGTTAACACTCCTGAGGCCCTAATTTGAATGCAATCTTTATCTAACTTAGTAGGAATGATCCTCTTCACAAAAGCTAGCTCAAGTTCGTATATGGGCTATGTTTGGTAAGTTAGTAAGTCACTAGGTTAAATTCCAAAAAAACCTTGTTAACACTCCTGAGGCCCGAATTTTAGTCCATTCTCATCAAACTTGCTCAGAATGATCCTCTTTATAAAAGCTTACTCGAGTTTGTATATTGGCCATCTTGGGTCAATAAGTAGGTCACTAGGTCAAATTATATAGAATCCTTGCTTACACATCTGATCCTATTGACAAATGCTAGCTCAAGTTCGTATATGGGCCATGTTGGGTCAATAAGTAGGTCACTAGTTCAAATATGGAAAAACTTTGTTAACACTACTGAGGCCTCAATTTTAGTCCAATCTTTATTTAACTTAGTCAGAATGATCCTCTTTACAAAAGCTAGCTCAAGTTTGTATATGGGACATGTTGGGTCAAATAAGTAGGTAACTAGGTCAAAATATATAGAATCCTTGCTTACACATCTGATGGCTCAATTTTAGTCGTATTTTCATCAAACTTGCTTAGAATGATCCTTTAAACAAAAGCTAGCTCAAGTTCGTATATGGACCATGTTGGGTCAATAAGTAGGTCACTAGGTCATATTGTAGAAAAACTTTGTTAACACTCCTGAGGCCCTTATGGTAGTCCAATCTTCATCAAAAGTGGTCAGAATTATGCTGTTGACAAAAGCTAGCTCGAGTTCGTGTATGGGCCATGTTTGGTCAATAAGTAGGTCACTGGGTCAAATGATGTAAAAACCTTGTTTACACATATGAGGGGTCAATTTTAGACCAATCTTCATCAAACTGGCTCAGAATGATCCTCCTGGGTCATTAAGTAAAGTAGGTCACTAGCTCGAAATAAAGGAGAAATCTCTTTTAAGAATAGAAGCTCCAGTGTGCCAAAATCAAGCTGAGTGTACATCATTTTCAGTTGTTCATTTTTGTTTTCTGTATTTGACTTTTTAACATATCCTGTTATTTCTCTTCTTGGTCTATTTTGTTAGCCACTGTATCGTCTATGGGGTTGGCTGCTGACAAACGGCACCGCCTATTTGACAAGCATGTCTCTTTAAATGGTGGTTTAGGTTGTCCCTCCTGTTAAAGTCTATATGACAGGATTGGCACCTAAAATTCTGTATACCACCATGTTTTTTCTTTTATGTCGTAACATGGCATGCCTATGTTTGAAAGTTTTATAGCATTGTTCACATTTATGTTTCGTTCCAGATTGTTGAAATTACATTGTTTAAATTAAGCTGAAATGCCAAAGATATAAGCTATTACGGTAGTCCCGTTTACAGTATTTACAAACTATTTGATAAATTATATGAATAATAAATGTTCTGTTTGAGCTATCTATAAATTAGTTTGAATCGTGTATAAAACAAATTTTAATATTGAAGGAATAATTAAAAAGACTGTAAAAAGTTTGTGTCTGTGGTTTATGAACCTTGAAAATGTCACGTGAAGTTAGATAAATATCGGATAATACATGCTTTTAATATCAGGTTCTTCGTCTGATAATAATAATAATATACTCCGACATGAACCTTAAAGTTTATCATCTGCTATAATGGTTTAGAAAAAAAGAAACAGAGATACTCCTGCTTCCGAGTGTGAGTTCATTCGTGTTAGAATATAACTACTATACTATCTTAGGGATATAATATTCACAAATCTATACATGTATAATTTTGATGGAAATAGAATGGTTTATTTTTGTCACATATTACATTGCCTAGATACTTATACGTAGAACATAATGAATTTTTTTTACATTACAAATTCCTGAAATAACATTGGTTTACGGGGAATTGCTGACTTACGCAATTTAGTATCTATTGGAAATAGTATTTTTTCATATATATATATATATATATATATATATATATATATATATATATATATATATATATATATATATATATATAAAACAATAGAGGCATCACCTCGTTTTGCTGTTTTTAAAATTAAACACAAGGCTTTGTTTAGATTGGTCAAAAGTCTTTTTGTGTTTTTTTGCCAGTTTTCAAATTTGCATTTTTTTAAAAGAATTGACTTCATTTATAGAAAATATTTGACTCCAGTTTGGGAAAACATTTGACTCTCTTAAAAGAAAACCGTTCACTCCATTTTGTTAAAACAGTTGATTCTATTTAAAGGAAAATTTGGGTTCAATTTGAAGAATAAACTCCGCATAAGGAAACATTTGACTCGAATTAGAGAAAACTTTTGACTTCCTTTGAAAAAGCAATTGACACAGTAATAGGCATTATAGATAATCATTTTTATTTATGACTAAGTCACATAACCTGTTCTTATTAGTAGACGAATTACAACTAACACGAATACTATCTTAAAGTAAACTATTTACAGATTTTAAATGTGAATAAATTTGTCATTAAAAGTAGAAGTAAAAATGATATAATCTGGTAGTTTGTGTATAGATACACTTTTAGGTAGTTAATGCAATTTCAATTTTTCTGCCTTTTGAAAAGTCTTCTTTGTCTTAAGCAGACAAGTTAATCTATTTGGATAACATTTTCATATATTTCATTATTGGTTAGAAGAAACTTATTTTAACAGAAAAGAGTCAGTTTAAAATTATATATATATATATATATAGAGAGAGAGAGAGAGAGAGAGAGAGAGAGAGAGAGAGAGCTCTTAAAATCTGACAGGTAAAAGAAAAATGGGGAACGTTATAATTTTAAAAACTGCAATCAGATATTTTTGAAAACAATGCTCTAAATCAGGAGATTTGATTGATTTCGGTGTAAAAAAAAAACCAAGAAGGCCTTATTTTAAATGTTTTAAACTCAAATTCAGATTTAAAAAAAACCTGTAATTTTTAATGTAAGAGACTTATATTTATTGAAATGTTAAGAATTTCCTTTTATAACACAAATCACACCTGTACAACATGGTGTAAGATTTACATTTAAATAGACGTTAGTGTAAAGTACTGAAAAAATTAAACATTTTAGAATTGAATATCGTTTTTTAGTTATAAATTTAAACTTTCAACAACAATTTTAATCATTTATTATATGCTAGATCTACTAGATGATGAAAGTCGGAGGTTAATTGTTTTAACCCCTGTGTCCTATATATAAGATGAGATACATTTATCCTAAGTGAATTTGATCAATTTGCATTTTTCAGAATCAATGACACAGTTTTCCAACCTTTTAACTTGATATATCGGAGACAAAAAATACTATAATCTACAGTACGACTGACCTACTGAATCCTGAACAAAACAGAAACATTAATGCCACACAAACTTGTAAAATTTGATTTTGCAGAGTTGCATCTGTCTAGAATATTAAGACCAAAAAAACGTGGCTCTGATAAATAAGATTGCTTCAATTAACTATTTCTGTCACTGTAAAAATGACATCCCATAAAGAAACAATTCAAAATAAAAAAAAAAAAGAACACTTCTACAGAAGCTTTATCAAGATATTGTAATTGATTTGAGAGCTGTTAAAAATAGGGTGGCGACATTGTTGTATTGTCAATCTTATGAAAACAAAGTTCTCACAATATGTTTTTTTACAATTGAAATGAATGTGTATGTTTTAGAGTTGTATGACCATACCGTCAATAAGTTGTGAGACAATGTGAAACTGAAGGAATTTTACATTTTATATTTAATTACATAAATTAAGCTAATTTTTCACTAGCTGTCATAATTAAAACTGGCCAAGTGGTTTAAAGTGTCGGTCGTGAGTTAGAGATCAAAGGTTATTTCACTCTCAATATTTGAATCCTACTTAGCCAGATCCAGTGTGAGAAAGTTGGCTAGTTTGCTTGACAAAGGTCGATGATTTCTACAAATATTTCATTTTCGTGTATTATACCATAAATGTGCACATTACATAAGAGAAATAAATTTGAAATTTACCACATTTCCACCTTTAGTTAATGTGGCATTGTTGAAACTTAGGTTCATCAGGAAAACCAAATTAAGCTAACTCAGGAAAGCAAACTTTGTAAACTTCTTTGCACTTTGATCTGGTCAGATAGGTTTAGAACTTAGACTTTTAGAAGTACTGTAAATAATCTATAATTCAGTCACTAAATCCCCAAGAAAACAGAATTACAATTAGAAGCTTTGTTAAAAAAAAACTGGGAATTATTACTGAATTGAATACATGTAATCTTGAAGGTTTTAATAGGCAATTTTGTTTTCAAAAAATAGATAGCAAAATAAATGATTTTAACTTTCATCAAGATTAATTCAACGTATAGATACTTTTTTGCAAGCATAATTGGTATGAAAGAAATTAGATGTTCTACAGTAGCCAAGTTATAGTAAAAAGTAATTGAATGAGTTTTAAATCAGCGAGGTTATTCAACAAAGCGATTAGCTTGACCTTTCCATTATAAGATTTTCATATTTCTTTTGTCACAAACCTGGTCGTTATCTCACAAACCTGGTCATTATCTTTATTAATTGTTTACATCTTATATCTGTAACTAGAAAACAAACATAAGAATGCAAGGTATTTCACCACAAGGAGTCTTTGCTTTCAAATTGATTATGATATTATTATTGTTTCAAATAAGACTGTTTATTTTAGTTGTTAAAAGTAAAGGTTGTCAACATGAAAAAAATGTAATTATGTTATAAAATTTATAGTGTGTGCTTGTTTAAAAAGGAAATTTTCACCTTAAACTAATTAAAAGATAGACAATAAAGGCTAATGAAACATAAAAACTTGTAATTTTTTTATTAGACATGATGAACAGGGCCAGTTAATAGCCTTTTAGATTTTTTTTCGCACTAAAATTTCCGAGTCTAATATATATGTGTGTGTGTGTGTGTGTGTGTGTGTGTGTGTGTGTGTGTGTGTGTAAATATATAATTATTATTACTTTTGAAATACCTCTAGTTGGGCACATAAACTGCATGTTTTTCCCAAAGTCAAGACCTATTTACAAAATAATTTAGATTAGATTCGCCTGTTAGCCTCTGTTAAATATTACTTTCTGCTTGTATTTAGATGGAAATTATACTTTTTTATTATATCAAATGCAACAAAACATTAAAAACCAATTAGGAATTAAGTAAAAATTAAAAACCAATCGGGAATTAAGTTAAAATTAAAACCCAATCGAGAATTAAGTTAAAATTAAAAACCAATTGGAAATTTAGTAAAAATTAAAAACCTATCAGTAATTAAGTTAAAATCAAAAACCAATCGGGAATTAAGTAAAGATTAAAAACATATCGGTAATAAAGTTAAAATTAAAATTAAAATTAAAAACCAATTGGGAATTAAGTAAAAATTAAAATTAAAATTAAAAACCAATCGGGAATTAAGTAAAAATTAAAAACCAATCGGGAATTAAGTTAAAATTAAAAACCAATCGGGAATTAAGTAAAAATTAAAAACCTATCAGTAATTAAGTGAAAATTAAAAACCAATCGGGAATAAAGTTAAAATTAAAAACCAATCGGGAATTAAGTTAAAATTAAAAACCAATCGGGAATTAAGTTAAAATTAAAAACCAATCGGGAATTAAGTTAAAATTAAAAATCAATCGGGAATTAAGTTAAAATTAAATTCAATCGGGAATTAAGTTAAAATCAAAAACCAATTGGAAATTAAGTTAAAATCAAAAACCAATCGGGAATTAAGTTAAAATAAAAAATCAATCGGGAATTATGTTAAAATTAAAAACCAATCTGGAATTAAGTTAAAATTAAAAACCAATCGGGAATTAAATAAAAATTAAAAACCAATCGGGAATTAAGTTAAAATTAAAAATCAATCGGGAATTAAGTAAAAATTAAAAACCAATCGGGAATAAAGTAAAAATTAAAAACCAATCGGGAATTAAGTTAAAATTAAAAACCAATCGGGAATTAAGTTAAAAATTAAAAACCTATCGGGAATTAAGTTAAAATAAAAAAACCAATCGGGAATTTAGTCAAAATAAAAAACCTATCGGGAATTAAGTTAAAATTAAAAACCAATCGGGAATTAAGTTAAAATTAAAAACCAATCGGGAATTAAGTTAAAATTAAAAATCAATCGGGAATTAAGTAAAAATTAAAAAACCAATCGGGAATTAAGTTAAAATAAAAAACCAATCGGGAATTAAGTAAAAATTAAAAACCAATCGGGAATTAGGTTAAAATGAAAAAACAATCGGGAATTAAGTTAAAATTAAAAACCAATCGGAATTTAAGTTAAAATTAAAAAACCATCGGGAAATAAGGTTAAGATTAAAAACGAATCGGGAATTAAGATAAAATTAAAAACCTATCGGGAATTAAGTTAAAATTAAAAATCAATCGGGAATTAAATAAAAATTAAAAACCAATCGGGAATAAAGTTAAAATTAAAAACAAATTGGGAATTAAGTAAAAATTTAAAACCAATCGGGAATAAAGTAAAAATTAAAAACCAATCGGGAATCAAGTGTAACTCTTTGCTTATAAGCAGGAAGAACTTGTCCTTCCTTACTTATGTTACATTCCAAATTTTCCCAAAAATCCATACAAGTTAAGATATATAGCAGGTTCCTCTAAACATACTACTAAGTCAGTATCAATAATTCTAAAAAAAATTTTGACAGTCGTCAAAAATGGCCTTTAAACTTCAGAATTTAAGCATACTACCTCTGACATCAATCAAATGTGGATTTTCAAAAATTCTCAAGAACTTAAGTCGTCAAAAATGATGTTCAGCCTTTTTCAGGAAAAAGTCTATACTCAACTGGCATCAACCAAATGTGGATTCTAAAAAATTCTAAAAAAATCTTTTAACATCTTGTTTCTAATACTTTATCTTAGCTATAAAGTATATAAATTGTTCTACACTTTACACCACTTTCTCTCACTCTTATTGAAAGAACTTCTAAAACAAATTAATCACTTGTCATCTCTTTACAAAAACGATTAACCAATGTTTAGATATCTAGTGCTCGAAATGGATTTTTTTCCTTTTTTTAAATTTTTTAAAATTTAATTTGGTACAACACCATACAGACTGCAAACAAAAATATGCAAAAAATATGTTAGAATTTTTTAAAGATAATATATTTGTTTTTGTTTGTTTGTTTGTTTGTTTGTTTTTTTGTTTTTTTTTTGGCAACATGATTTTCCAACAAACAATCAGTATACCAAAAAGCACAAACTGTGCACTTTTGATTGCTGATTTGTTTCTTTATTCTATGAAACAGAACTTTTAATGGACCTTGCCAAATCTGGAGAGAAGACATTAAATTGTTTATCTCTATTTAAAAATATAAAAATGACGTCCTGTCTCTAAATAATCCCAATTTTGGATAATATGTGAATGCCATCTATCCAAGTCAGCTTGAAACATAGGAAACGACAAATGTTTTATGTTCTGATTTATATTTATACGTCTTTTATGACACCCACGAAAGGTTAAATCTCAATTTAACCGAAAAATGCGATAACTTTAATTTTTCTATTGTCGGCTACTCTACGTTTCTTTGCTGTAATATTCCTGCTTCTACTGCGTATGGTGTTTATGTTTAACAGTTAATAAGGTATAGTAGAGCTTGTTCCCAATAGCGGGCCTTTCAAACTGATTAGAATTAAATCATTGACTGAAGTATATTGCATGCCTAGACTAAACAAGGTTCTTCTAAATGAACTACTATATCATTATCACTAACACAAATCACAAATGTTTACAGTCTTCAAGAATGACCTTCAAACTTATTCAGAAAATGAATATTCTACGATTGGCGTTAACTAAATGTGTAATCTCAAAGATTCCAAAAAACTACTTGAACATGTTGTTTCTAATACTTTACCTCCGGTAAAAATTATGGAAACTTTTGATTTTTACGCCACCATTCCTCATTCTTAACTAAAAGAACTTCTAAAAATAATTCACTTGTCATTCTTTTACAAAAACGGTAAAACAAGATATAAATATCTTTTGTTTAACAGGGATTTTGGGGATATTATAAAGAACAATCAGACTGCAAACAAAAATATACTAAAAATATCATCAAAAAGAGTTTTTGATAGACAATATATTTGTTGTGTTTGGCAATGATTTTCCAACAAACAATCGGTATACATGTACCAATGTGCACCTTTGCTTGCTGATTTGTTTCTTTGTTCATATGAATCAGAATTTTTACAGAACCTTCTCAGATCTTGAGAGAAGACTGTCGCTAAATCATTTAACTTCACATACAGATATATAGATAACAGTCTGTCCTTAAATTATCTCAAATTTGGAGAAAAATTTGAATGCCATCTATCGAATTGAGCTTGAAATAAAAGACACGACAGATTCTTCGTGCCTTGTTTCATATTTGTACTAATATCTCAATTATGACACCCATGAAAGGTTACATTTGAAGCTATACGACAAACGTTATGTTTTAAATTTTCTATTGTCAACTTTTATTTTCTTTGCAGCAATATCGCTGGTTCTCCTGCATATGGTATATATATTTCAGAGTTAAAACGGTATGATAAAGCTTGGCCCATTTTGGGGACTTTGAACAAAGAAGCAAGCTGCTTACAAATACTTTGTAGATAATAAAATAAAACAAATATACCAGTCCTTGTCCATATCAAAATCCCCAAAACAAAGTAAAAACTTTGCAAACTGGCAAAATAGGTGATACACGTGAACTTCCATCAAGGAAGTGAGGCCGGGTGCTCCGGAAGGGTAAGCACCTCCTGTTTATCTAGCTACACCCGTCACGTGTAAGTCAATTTTGAGAATGAAAGGAACAAAAACCTATGGTAAGTCAAATATATCCAGTATAAGTTGGGATACAGTGATATACATACTTATCAACAATATTGTGATGACGGCCATAAAACTTTTTGAGGGCCCTGATTAGCCTAGGCTTGCAATATTCTTGAATATTGTTGACACAAGGATATTGCAAGCCTAGGCTAATCAGGGCCCTTAAAAAGTTTTATGACCGTCATCACAATATTGTTGATAAGTATGAAGTTACTGTATCCAAACTTATACTAGGTATATTTGATTTACCATAATTCCTTGTTTCTTACATTTTCAAAATTGACTTCGAACGTGACGGATGTAGCCAGCTAGACGGGAGGTGCTTACACTTCTGGACCGCCCGGTCTTACTTCCTTGACATCGACTGCTATGTTTGTGTTTTATTATATCATTATACATAGGCATTGTTGGCCGCCGATAGAAATTGGGAAAATAGGCATTATTAAATGTGATTTTGGAAGGAAAACCTAATGTGAGATTACAGTAGAGAACTAAAACTAGTCAAAATTTTGTAATCAATCTATTAAAATTTGGATAATTCACTTACTACTTTTTGAGAAACAGTGTACTAGCTAGTTTTTAATCTTTGGAACATAGTCGTTTTGTTGCCCCAAATTATGTCGTTTCAAAATCCTGATACGGATTATTAGAATTATTGTTAGGAAAATGTTCTGGACATAATCTTTTTCTAATCATATTTGCTAAGCTTTACAGGTATGTTTTGTTTAAGCTTAAGATTATGAATCAGTTTGTTTCTTGGATGGTTTAGGAAACAAAGTGCCTCCATTAAACCACTGACCTTTCTCCAGAAAACTTGCAAACTGTCTTAAATATGATCTGCCTCGCATCATTTGAATCTAGGCAGTCAGGGGCACTGTGATCTGTAAGTGCGTCTTTTAAGATCACTTAGTCACCAAGATCCCCATTGGTTACAGTGGATTAGGAGAAAACAGCACGCTTTTTGAATAGTTAATACACGTTACTTAAAAGCATTATATCTTTCTATGTTAAAGACCCCATGTGAAGCAAATGAAAGAATCTTGACTGGGACGTAACACAAGAAGATTTGATATTAACCGCGTTACCAGACTTTCATTCCTACTTTTATACGGTCAGCACAATCTGTGATTTGATTGACAAAATGTTTTACGCCATCTGCATGCCAAAACGCGTTTAGTAAACCAATGCGCATGCCGGGTTGGCGTTTCCAATAGAAATAAAGTATGTATTTAAAAAGGTATCGATGGTTAAAACTTTATTGACATTTTTAATAAATCCAGAAGAGGCTTTGATTAAAGTACGCGGTGATTATGTTTTTATGTTTTCATGAATGTTAGTTAAAATAAGACTGAATTATATTAATTAATTAAATGTTAATTTGCTAATAAAGACATTATTGAATTTTTGTAAAAAAATTATAAACAAATGGGATCTCCCGAAAATTTTGATGACAAGTTCAAGTAAACAACTTGTGTTATTAGCACAACATCTCCAAACTTGACTGGGGTAGCTAGACAGTTTTAAAACTTTTACGTTTTACAATGGCTGATAATTTGAAGAAGTTATTTGAGTAAGTTATTTTTTCAATTATAAGTACTTCAGAACCTTTCTTTGTAGAGAATTTGTATGCAAACTCTTATTTCAGTCTACTTTTAATTTTGCTTCCGAAACTATATATATTGGTGAATAATAGTATACTCCACACACAGATTACTGTCTTAGAGAAGATAAAATAATCCCTATTGATTGCTGCTAAATGCACTGAATTAATTGACTTATTAGCGGTCAAAAAAATCACACAGATTGCTTGTTTCCTTAGCCGTAGTTACAACCGCACATAGGTAAGTTTTCTTCCAGCCTAGTTTTAAAAATAACAAATTGGATAATTAAATTTAAGTTGTATTTAAAGATATTTAAATATAACATAACGTAGTGTTAAACCGTATGACAGGTTTGATCATGACTCATAGGTGTAATAAGATACATAGACATTGTGTGCCAATAGAAATGGGAAAATTAGCATTATGTAATGTGATTTTTGGAGAAAATCGTATGTGAAGTAGTAATACAAAATTAAAACTAGAAGTTGGAATAATTTAAAATTTGAATTTAAATTTAAAATAGTCTAAAATTTGAAATTTATTTAAAACTAAGGTCTGTTCCTTCATGCAAAGCATTCCTTAGCTGGATTTGGATTTATATAATTTTAAAACTTTATATTTTTTATGTATCAAACTTTTCGGTCTTAGTGTCACTGATGAGGACTGAATTTCCGAAATGTGCACATCTGGCACATCAAAATTTAACTAGTGTTTGTATTATATATTTACCGACATGGTAGTTTTTTGGGGACAATCTAAACAGAATAATGATGATAGTGATGGATGTACTGGTTTTGTTTTTAATGAACTCATTTTGTTGCCCAAAATGATGTAGATTAAAACCATAACAAAGGAAAGAAGGATTATTGTTACGACAAGGTTCTGTACCAAATCTTTTACTTTTTATTTTTGCAAACCTTTACAGGTATGTTTTGCCTAAGCTTTTTTATTTCGAATTCTTTTGTTGCAATTTGTTAGGTACAAATGGCACACTTTATTTCTAGCAAAATTGACGAGAATCAGGAAAAATATATCCAAAGATTAGCAGAGGCAGTAGCCATAAAAAGTGTATCAGCATGGCCACAGACAAGACTAGATATTAGGGAAATGGTTCAATGGACAGCTAAGGTATTTTGTTGATATGTTTGTAAGCTTTTGTGCTTTTCTTGTGAAAGATTGTTTTCTTTTCTTCATATATCACTTTGAATTACAAATGAAAAAGCTCACAAGTAACATTTCATTTTAGTAATTTTTTCTTCCGCCAAGTTACAAAATACATGCTTAAATTACAAATAGTAAAAATCAATTACCTGTATATCCATAGTTTATATGAAGCTTAACATTTTGAAAGACAAATAGCAGACAAAGTGTTCTGGTCGTAAGAAATGGACTGATGCTGTGGTTTTTTTAACAGGTTTATGTTGGAAAAGGTCTGCATGACTTAGCAAAAAGATTATAATTAAAAGTTTTCTGTTGTTGATGTTTGTATGATAGTAGGCACAAGATTGTAACGTGTTTAGTTTTTGTTATTTTAAATGTTGTTAGAAGATGGTAGAATCGTATAACAAAAATTCATTTCCATTTTAGAAATTGAAAGAACTAGGAGCTACAGTTGAGTTGGTAGATATAGGAATGCAGAGATTATCTGATGGTACCCAGTTATCCTTACCAAATATTTTACTGGCAGATCTCGGTAAAGATGAAAAGAAAAAAACACTACTTATTTATGGACATCTTGATGTGCAACCAGCAGAAAAGGTAAGATTTTGTTTTACATAACGAATTGTCTCAACCAGCGAATAAGGTAATTTTTTTTATTTCTTTACAAATTGTCCCAACCAGTTGAAAAGGTAAAATTTTGTATTTTTTACGGATTATTTCAACCGGCGGATTAGACAAGATTTTGTATTTCTTAACGAATTGTCTCAACCAACGGATCAGGTAAGATTTTGTATTTCTAAACGAATTGTCTCATCCAGCGAATCAGGTAAGATTTTGTATTTCTTAACGAATTGTCTCATCCGGCGGATCTGGTAAGATTTTGTATTTCTTAACGAATTGTCTTTAACAGTTATTATCTTGTTTACTTGAATTAAATAATAATTTTATTCATTTTATAATATTAACATTACAAATGCATTGCCTTATTTGAATCTCTTTGGAACCATTGCGTTAATTTTTTCGATGGCAGTAGTGTGTCACGCATTCTGTGATAAAGCGATACGTCATTTATATCTTCAGCCAATCCGCTTTCGATGTACAGTGAATTGCGGAGGAATACATACCACCAAGAAACTACTTATTCATTCATAATTTTCTACGGGTTCATTTATAAATTTTGTCCGGCGACTGTAGGGACGCTCTTTACGAGCTGTAACAAACGTAGAAATTATATTCATAGTAATATCTTACCAAACAGATTATTGTTAAGTGAAAAAAGAAGAAATAGAATTTAATTATCAAAAGTGTTTTATGGAACTATATTTTACGATCGCCAAAAAACGAAACAAATCAATATGGCTAAGAGTTATCTCGCTTTAAGTGTTTCGAACCACATTAATATACCGATTTTCGGAAAATTAACAATACATTTAGGTGGGTAAAAATAATTTAAACATAAGGATTGAATGTCATTTTGAATGTTGTCGCGATTAACTTACTTTGAACGTAGTCTGATGTTGTCATACCTTAATGACAACATTCAAAATGACATTCAATCCTTAACTCAAATTCTGCAGTCAAAATTTTATATGCACCATAAGTGAATTTGAAAAAAGAAACCGTGTTTGAAAAATATGGCAAATTGTTAAAGCAATGAGGAGCCTTCCCCTCCCCCTGCACAAAACTTGATTTCACAATATCACATCAGGTATGACTTTATTGTACATGTATCATGCCAGCCCTTATATAAATTTTTATCACGATGGTTATCTTATACATTTCAGATATTTCATTTTTCTATTTGATATTTATAGTCTGATGGCTGGAATTCAGAACCGTTTGTGTTACAAGAAGTCGAAGGTAAACTATACGGTCGTGGATCAACCGATGACAAGGTAAATCAACAGTATATTCAAATGATGATGGGGATTACTCTCGAGCTTTTTATTTAATTAACTAATTAATTTATTTATTTATCAATTAATTTCTTTATTTATCTATTTATTTATAATTTATTTATAATTTATTTGCTAGCATATTATTTTGAGACAACAGTAGGGAGTATATTTTTGTGAGTTGAACCCAAGGTCAGAGCTATTTTAATGTGAAAAGAGATCTTTACACACAAGATAGGTTTTTCTGATAAAGTAGTAGTTACTATTGACAGTCTATCTATCTGGGTAAAATCTAGATGTACATTTATTTGAGTGGATAAAGATTGTTTAACTTTTGTTTATTATTATCTAATAAGAGAGTTAAAGAAATAGTATCCACATCTCTAGTGATAATATTTATAATTGATAGTAATGAAAAAATTTATATTTGAATAAAAAAAATTATGCTTGTCTTTTCTTTCTCACAGGGTCCTGTAATAGCTTGGTTAAACTGTATAGAAGCTATGCAAGAACTTGGACAAGAAATTCCTGTTAATTTAAAGGTTAATATTTTCTGTATAATTAATTATATCTTTAATTCTGTCAAGCTTGGCATCGTCATTAGACTTTATTAAAGTATTAATTTTCCGGTCTCAAAATTTTCAGCAGTCTTAAGTTTTGAAATTTATTTAAAACTTATGTTTGTTCCCTCATGCAAAGCATTCCTTAGCTGGATTTGGATTCATATAATTTTGGAACTTTGGATTAATTTCCGAAGTGTGCACATCTGACGCATCAGGGTTTGGCTGGTGTTTTTGTTGTGTGTTTTCAACTTTTTTGGCTCATGTGTTTTATGTGTTTTATTAATCAAACTTTTCCGTCCCTAGTCACTGATGGGGAATGATTTTCCAAAATATGGACATATATATTTAGATATTTCATAAACGATTCTAGAAACAGCAAGTTTTTAAAAAATGCATTGATGTCTTTGTTTTTCAGTATATAAAATTTAGAATTCGGTATGAGACATCATTCCTTGTACCTCTAAAATATTCAGATAAGTTTTGCTATATATTTTTCAGTTGAGTAAAATTTTGGATGAAAATACAAAATTTCAGAAAGTTCATTTAGTACTTTTTACTGAGGCTTTTTAATAGGTATAATGCTATCTAATTGGTTGATCGTTTTCAATATATTTATCTTCATAAGTTTGATTGGATGTCAAAAATAATTAAATTATTTATAATTAATTACCTTAATCGAGTAAAATGCTTGACAATATTAACAAAACTAATGATGGTACTTGAGTCTAGTCAGTCATGCCTCTGATATATTCTGTAATAGTAATTACTATTTTCAATTCTTATTGCAGTTCCTATTGGAAGGTATGGAGGAGTGTGGATCAGAAGGCCTAGATAATTTAGTTTTTGCCAGAAAAGACACATTTTTAAAGGTTAATTATAATTATATCTTTTTAATGCTTTAGAATTTAGTTCATCACCAAGACACTTTAAAAAGCAGAATCCATTTATTATGTTTGAAATATTTACGGAAGAAGAACAGTTAAGTGCAATAATTATGTTTCACACCTAGTTAAAATTCTTTACTTATAGTTGTAATTGTAAACCCCCCCACCCTCCAATAATAAAAAAAAATCTAGCTTCATCTAGATAATTAGAAACTAGAAACTAGAGACATTCCAAACCAGGATAAGCTTTAGTTTGAGTTGAATCCAAATGTTTAGAATTGCTCTTACCTGTTAACATATATATACAACACAAATACCAGTCAAATTTTTATGTGCCAGATGTTCACATTTTGGAAATTCATTCCTTATCAGTGGCACTAAATCCATTAAAGTTTAATGGATAAAAACATAGGCCAAACAGTTTAAAAGTAATTAATCTTAAGTTAAAAAATTATATGAATGCAAACCCAGTTAAGGAATGTTTTGCATGAGGGAACAAACCTTATTTTTAAATAAATTTCAAATTAAAGACGGCTGAAAATTTTGCTAAGTGGTACATTTTCTGACAGCACAAAGTACTGCCTACTGAGTTATGGATACCCTGAGTTTTACTCAACCAGTAGCGGTACCCATATCTTTTGGAACACCCAATCATTGAGCCCCCATTTTTACATGTACAGTTCAAAAAGAATTATTTTTGTTTATTTTTAGGGTGTTGACTATGTTTGTATATCAGATAATTATTGGCTTGGTAAGAAGAAACCATGTATAACGTATGGTCTTAGGTTGGTATTTCTCGCGTTATATCTCCAATACTAAATTGAAGAGTATTTGTATGTCCATTATCTCATATCTAAAGATAAAACTTGATTTGTATCAAACTGAACCCGTTCATAGTGTTAGATCTATAAGTAACACATTGGAGAAGAGAGTTTAATAATCAAAGACTGGTGTATAACACTGCACTCGAGATTTTGTTTAAATGCTCCAAGACAGTCTAATCTAGGATGATGGATGGATAAGATGATATAACAGTTAACATATTTCATGGTTAATATTGCATAGTTTTGTGACAAGTAAAATCCTTGTGTGCAGGGTGAATGTTTCCTTTCCACTATAAGCCATTGAGGTAAGCCTGACATATGTTTGTTGTGAACATTGTTGAATCATTACATGTATTTTATTTTCAGAGGTATTTGCTATTTTTTTGTTGAAGTTCAGTGTGCAACAAAAGATCTACATTCGGGAGTTTTCGGAGGCACTGTGTAAGTATCTTCTGTCTCGGTTCTGATAAATATGGCGTGGCTGAAGTTGTACCAATTGATTTTATTGCTATACACCATAAAACCATATAAATAAAGTTTGGCATGGCACGATGTAATGTGCACCAGAAACAGTTGCTCAGTTGGTTTAGCACCGTTTTTACTTATTACTTTTTTGCTTGGTACTTAACACAATTGTCATACATGTGTAGCTTTTTATGTTTCGGATTATTCTTCAGGTTTCAGTTTCCGTTAAATCAAAGTATCATATATTTTTAATGTGAGATGTTTTAATATATCTTATATAAAATTAACTGTATTTAACTTATTTGATCACAAAATACATACATGTTGCTCCAATTTTACAAACTTTTTAATTTTGACTAATAATCTTAATTTGGCTGTAAATTTACATTCCTTTTTTCCTCCTGAAAGCTATTATTATATTTTTACATGTTTTTCAGATATGAAGCTATGGCTGATTTGGTTGCCATCTTGAATACACTTGTAGATAAAGATGGTAAAATATTAATACCTGGTGTATGTGACAAAGTGGCACCCCTTACGGAAGACGAGAAGAAATTATATGATCCGATAGATTTTGACATAGTAAGTACCAAGAAATCACCTCCATTTAATGGATTGATGGAAATCTAAATTGCTGATTGGATGGATGGATGGTTGGATGGATGAAAGGATGAAAGGATTGATGTATGAATGGATGGCTTGTGGATAGATGAATGAGTGACTATAAAGATGTGTGGTTAAATGGATGGATGAATGAACGGGTTGGCATCAGGAAGCACTGGGGCCCTTATTTGAATTTGTAGGCTTTTTCTTTTAGATTTTCTACTTTTGTACCATAAACTAAAACTTGACAGGCAAAATTGTAAATATTTGCATACGGTTGAACAACACCACAGTGAAAATCAAGCTCTAAATATTGGTTAACCCCGTATAAGTAATGATTTTTTACGTTTGCCTGATTATGTCGATAAATATATTTATTATACATAAATATATAACACAAAAAAATACCCGTTAAATTTTGATGTGCCAGATGTGTACATTTCGGAAATTCATTTCTTATATAAGTATTATAATATTGCACAGAAAATCTGTGAACTGTTTGTAAATTTCTAATCACGTGGTATGAAATAATTTTTTTTTGTTTGAAACAGCAGTCAACATTGCCATGTGGTATTGCAATGTTCATCGCTAGGCAAGGAAACTTACGTGTGCCCACCGAGTAATCCTACTTCTGTCCGTATATTCATCCTTTCTGATTAAGGGGTAAAAGAAAACGTCTTTTGTGTTTGTATTTAAAAGTAAATAAATAGTGCCCGTGGTTGACAAAAATATGAAGGGTTGTTCCTCTTTAAGAACTTGATCTCCCTCGCTAATAATGTTCCCTCGGGGAGACAATCCTTAATATTTCCCAAACAAAGAGCAAATTTATAAAATAAATGTGTATTGATTCACTAAAAATTGTCTTTTTTGTAAGAATTAAATATGTCTTTTTGATTTTTTATTAATAGGAAGAATATAAAAATGATATTGGAGCATTCAAATTGATACACAGCGACAAAGCTAGTACGCTGATGCATAGATGGAGATATCCTTCTTTATCCATACATGGTAATGTACATTGTGTGGATGGAAATTTCCTTATTTATGGGAATTAGAAATATATATATATATAAAGGTTTTATATTTCTGAAATTTTGTTCATGTGTGATGTTTTTTTCTAATTTCAGCATACTATACCATCTATGTTTAATTTTTTGGAAAAAATTCTAACAAAAACTCGTTTTCCTGTTCCTTAATAACATTGCCATCACTTATATTGTCATACTTTTCAATGATGTTTTCTGTTGTTTTTTAGCCTGTTTATACCCCAACCTCTTTTAAATGTCATAATCTAACTTCACAAATCATGGCAATTACCCAAGGTTAAACTGTATATAGTTTTTTATTATAGGTATTGAAGGAGCTTTTAGTGGGCCCGGTTCTAAGACTGTCATCCCCCGGAATGTTACCGGTAAATTTTCCATCAGACTTGTTCCTAACCAGACACCAGATGAAATAGAAACGCATGTGAAGAAACACATAAATGCGGTGTTTGCAGCAAGGGGAAGTCCAAACAATATAAAGTATGTGAACAGATTTATATGTACAGTAATCCCATACCCTGAAAGGGCCTTGCTGACTGAGAGGACCGATAAGCAAACAGTGTTTCTCCAGGTTTGAATCCCGATCTGGCAAATTCTTAATATGAGAAAACTTGTCAGTTCAAATGGTGAAAGTCGGTGACTATTTTCTTTGGGCGCTCAGTCTCCTTCACCGTACCAAAACTGACCACCTCAAAATAAGAGAAAGAGTCTTGGCTGGGACGTAAAACACCATTACGACAATACACTACATTCCTCATCAGTGATACAAGGGGCTGAAAAGTTTGGTAGATAAAAACATAAGACGAACAGTTAAAAAGATTGAATCTTAAGTTCCAAGATATTATGAATCCAAATCCAGCTAAGGAATGATTTGCAAACCTTAGTTTTTAATAAGGGTCAAAATTTGATACATAAGCACGGTTCCTGTATTGTTGGAATAAGTTCAAACATAACATTTAGAAAATTAATATTAATTATAGAATTTACTGTATATACATTAGAGTTTTCCTAACATTTTCATTGGCTATATTAATGTTTTGTTAAAAGTTTTTTCTAAAACTCAGATCAAAATAAATTAAATGATTTTGTTCTATTATGATTCTTACCCATGTTTCAAAAACTTAGTAATCAAACTTTCCATATTATAAAATCTTAGCTGTAATGAATACAGTCACTGGAGCATGGCAGGTGTTAGTCGAGCTCTTGTAAATATCGACCCTATAGGTACCATGTAGGTAATTTTCTCTATATCTTCTAGTTTCTAAAGTTTATCTTTTTATCTATCTACAGGGTTTCCATGGGACATGGAGGTAAGCCATGGGTCAGTGATTTCAATCATCCAAACTTCTTAGCTGGCAGAAAGGCAATGAAAACTGGTATGTAACTATACTGCTATATAGGTTTAAATACCACTTTTACCAAAATATTGTGGAATGTGGTATAAATAGCATAATTTGTACTTATTTTTTAAAGTAACACTATGCTGAAAAATTGTTAGCAAAAATGTTGTTTAAGTATAAGCAAACATACAACAAAAACTTTATTAAATTAAAGTGAGTTTCAGTGGTCAAGTCATCAGTGTACGTCATGACTCATTACACTTTCAAAATACTTTGTGTATTAATCAATTTTGAGAGATTCATACAAGTTTGTATGTTTGCAAATTGATGAAATAATGTATGCAAACAATTGTTGTGTTATTTTCACGGGATGCAAATTTTTGTTGTTTTTGGGGGTAGTATTAAAATAGCAAGAATAAATATCGTGAAAATATTTGTGCACCAGATGACCATGGTATTTAGGTATCAGATACCAGAGAACTCATAGAAAAAAAAACATAAGCTGTAGTGACATACACTGACCAATCTTTTTCATACAAGTTTGTTTTATTAGAATTCAAACCCAGACATTTAGAGGTGCTGTGGTGTGTAAACTTTCAGTACAGTTGACCTTGCTTTTTTTTCCTTTTGACATTCTTTTCTTTTAGTTTTTGGCGTAGAGCCAGATTTGACAAGAGAAGGTGGAAGCATACCAGTGACCTTGACCTTCCAGAAGGCAACAGGAAAAAATGTTATGTTGTTACCAATCGGTGCATCTGATGATGGAGCACATTCACAAAATGAAAAGATAAACAGATCAAATTATATCAATGGGGTATGTTGTAATGAAACATGTGGCAATTCATAAGTTAGTTGGATTCATTGGTTTACCTTGTGTAAGATCTACTTGCACATTAAAGTTATTGTTGGTACTAGTGAAATGTATCCAAGATGGTTGTTGCGTCTATGGTTACTATGAAATCAAATATCAATTTATGGCTAACATAGCTTTATTTATCAAATACGTAGTTTTTAATTTAATGGACATACAAACTAGATTTTTAGTTAGTAAACACTTGTACTGTATTTTATATTTTTCATGGCTTGAAATTAAAATATGCAAAAAGTGCTAAATATAGCTGATGTTAATTGTAATTATTGATTTAAATAAAACAAAATTATGATCCCTTGCTTCGAAGTCAAATTACATTGACTTGGTCAGTTTTGTTCATTGTTTTGGCAGTATATTTACCCAAATGGTTTTCTTTTTATCTTTAGTGTACATATCTCTAAACCATATTCACTCTCAATTTTTATGCTTACGAAATTAATGTATCACAAAATGGTGATTTTTTAAAGGATCCATTTGTCAAATTTTAGAACCATTCCGTCGTATGTTACACAAATACCAGTCAAATTTTGATGTGACATATGTGCACATTTCGGAAAATCATTCCTCATAACTGACACTAGGGACCAAAAAGTTTGATAGATAAAAAACATAAGCCAAACATTTGAAAAATTAATGAATCTAGAGTTCCAAAATTATATGAATCCAAATAACCAGATAAATTCTTTTTATATCACTTTTGATATCTTGATTTTTGGTCCATGCAATTGCCCAATCAGAACCTAACATCTTTTAATTAATTGAATAAAGACCCCTAAACCATACATGTTTCTTAATGTGAGTGTTATGGTAAATTCACATATTATGATTGGAGAAATATGTTCTAATTTTAGATTCGAATTTTTCTTTATTGAACTTGGTTTCTTTTTTACTTAACATTTCCATGCTGTAAGTGTTTTATATTTGTTAATTTTAAATACAACATCATTAAATGATAGATTTTTTATCTTTAAACATTCAATAAAGACATATAGGTCATAGGTGTATTGGTGTTCTTATACCAAAGTCATGATTCTAAGACAATGTTTATCTATAATTGAGATGGTCAGTTTTACAATGAATGTTGGATGACAATGGAAAAGACCACTGACCTTCAGCATTTGAACTTACAACCTTTTGAAGGGTGACGAGATTTGCTGTGAAAAGTATGCTTTAGACCATTCGGTCAGCAGCCAATGTTGTAATATAATCCTGTTTATTAGTTATTGTTACATTAAAATAAATATAATTGCTTTTGTTATTTTTAGATAAAAGTATTTGGTGCATACATTGATGAGATTGCAAAACTGTAAGTGTGTAAAAGTCGTTGCCAGGGATGATTTGGAGGAACTGCAGTTTAGTACATTTAACAAATCCTTAGTCAATAAAATTCTATTGTAGAGCTAAATGTAATGCGTTTATTATTTATTTATCTATATAAACAGTTGTTATTTATAAACTTAAAAAAGGTTTCTAAAGGCATGTTTTACTATTTACAAATGTATACTGATGAAACAGATGTATAGTATATGCTGAAAAACTACAAACAGTTTAAAATATGCCAGGAAAAAACTACAGAAACAAAATCATAATGTGCCGGAAAACTATAAAACAGTTTATAATGCCAAAAAAAAACATAGAAACAAAATCATTATGTGCTGAAAAGCTACAAAACAATTTATAATTGTCAGAAAAAACTACAGAAACAAAATCATTATGTGCCGGAAAACTATGAAACAGTTTATAATGCCAGAAAAAAAACATAGAAACAAAACCATTATGTGCTGGAAAGCTACAAAACAATTTATAATTGTCAGGAAAAAACTACAGAAACAAAATCATTATGTGCCGGAAAACTATAAAACAGTTTATAATGCTAGAAAAAAACATAGAAACAAAATCATTATGTGCTGGAAAGCTACAAAACAATTTATAATTGTGCGAGAAACAAATACAGAAAGGAGAATCATAATGTGCTGAAAAAACTGCTTTATGAACTATATCAAGCCCAGAAAATCTTCAAATGTATTTTTATAGTTTGCATTTCTTTGCTATATTAACCATATATATTGAGTGTTAGAAACTACGAAACATATTAAATGTATGCTTCAGATTTTATATTTCTATAATTTTCATAATTTTTATTATAATATTTGTATATTATAGGCAGTACTTTGTGCTGTCAGAAAATGTACCATTTAGCAAAATTTCAGCCGTCTCTAAATTTGAAATTTACTTAAAACTAAGGTTTGTTTCCCTCATGCAAAGCATAATTTAGAAGAATTTGGATTTATATAATTTTGGAGCTTTAGATTCATTATTTTCAAATGTTTGGTTTATGTTTTTTATCTATCAAACTTTTCGGTTTTAGTGTCACTGATGAGGAATGAATTTCCGAAATGTGCACATCTGCCACATTAAATTTAACTGGTATTGTGTTATATACATAACTATTGAGAGCTTGCTGGACAATAAATAACAGGTCAAGGAAACTCAATGTTAACAACTAGGTCAAGAAAATTACATTGTTAAAAACTTCATTTTGAAGCCAATATATTATGTTCAAATGTAATCTATATATAATTTTTATCACCAACTGAAGAACGTATATATTGCACATTACTTATAACATTTGCTTTGTCGAATGGTTTGGTCATGGCGTGTCTTTTCATAAACTTTCTTTAGGTATCTAAAAAACATAAAAGCATAATGGTTTGTTATGGTGTGTCTTTATTCATAAACATTCTTCAGGTTTCTAAAACATAAAAATCATAGTTTTTACATTATGTTTCCAAATGTTCTATTAGTTTGAGGAAAATTTTTGTCTCATATTTATACAAAAAAATCATTAATAAATGTATCATGATTTGTTATGTAAAGTTTTAACTAATTTATTAATATTTAATGAAGAAATTTTAATACACATTTAATCAAAATTTATCTGCGCAATAGATATTTTAGGTCTTTGCTTTCTTGACCAACTGTCCTTTATTATTATTTATTATACTAGATTTTTAAAGGTTATGTATCATTTTGATTGCCGTGTTATACATGTACATGTATATATATATATATATATATATATATATATATATATTATATACTCTGTGGGATCAAACAATAACACTGTGTGCTTTTTAAAGGGCTTATTTAGATTTTATTAAAGAGTAACTAAATTGCAAAAATTGTTGTTTATGTTTGAATATTTGACATGAAATCATGGGTAGACTAATGTTTTGACTTTATACACAGGTTTGGTTTAAAATGTGTTAAAAGGTTTGGCCGTCTTGGACAATTTTAAAATTGTGTTAATGGCCAAGGCATTAAAAAGGCTAAGGGATTCTTTAACTTATTTTGTCTAATACAACAAGATCATTGTATACAGACCAACCAAAACTGGACATAATAGACATGTGAAGCCAGGCAAACTTTAAATAGAATGCGAATTTATATAAAATCCATTAAATTTTAATCACTTTTTGAAGTACCACAAACAGTTTCTAAAATTTGTAAAATGAATCGGTTTCAAATGTTGAGAGTCACATTTCAAATCTGATGCTGTTGTTAACAGTAGACATGGTATGACAAAGTTTCTTTTAACCTTAATTGCCATTTAAAAATGTCGTACAACTTTAGATATCCACACCTTCACACATTCCAAGGACTTCAATCTGTTTTAATG
>CM056601.1:11688684-11917438 GCA_029721355.1 Tegillarca granosa | reverse complement strand
TCAATCATTAAAATGATTCATTTTTATTATATATTCAGTTCGTGATTCGCTTTTTTTGCTGCCGTTTTTCATTGACCTTTCGCTGAATTATAATGTAGAACGAAACAGAAGTAGAGTAGATGTTTATTTACAGAAGTTTGATTTATTTATTTTAAATAGTCGATATCTACATAATCACTGTTACTTTATTAAGATAAGATTGACGTGTCTACAATCAAGAAACCAGAACATTAATGTGCAATTGTGAATAAAAATATCAAAAATAGCACGCGGGAAAGTAAAACGATTTAGCTATCGTCATTGTTACTATAAGTTAGTCGTTGCTATGTTCTTTTGAACTCGGCAATAATTTTTCCATTTAGATTACATTACAGCATTTCATTCATAAATTGATAAAAAATTTATACATCTATTATACAACATATCAATTACAACCGGATGTGTCTTTACCGCCATTGAAGAGGCAGACAACATGATTGCCGCTGCATGTTTACCGACATCTTAACTTTTTACCTGGATTATTTTATTGATTGCTACAAAGCAGGTGATCATTAGAACAAGTCAGTTGATTAAAACTCGTCTTTGCAGATACGTCATTATCTGTTTAATCTCGTTTTTTAGACACATGATATCCGGTTTCCTAGCATATTGAATCGAACGAATTCTCTCGTGTCGATCGCATTTATAGATGAATACGCTATCAAAGAATCCATATAGGACCTGAAGTATGATAATGAAATTAATGAATTAATACCTAGACGATTTATTAAATTGAATATACCATGCTTACATAAATAGCGACAGATCTTTTGTACAAACCATTACGAGATCATGTGTCCTTTAACGTCTGTTAATCTATTTGTGTTTACTTGTTTATTCGTATTTTGACATTATTTATGCTGTTATTCCCTCTTTTTCCAACATAGATTATTCTATATGGTCTTTTTTGTCATTGAAACAATTCCATTTTTTTGCGTACCGTACATGTAAGCTTTATCCTACTTTTCTTATTCTGTAACGTTTTTATTCCAGTCTATAAATACACATTTACCTGTATCATATACCTGTCTGACGTTCATCGGCGTTAAGAATCTACCGAAAATCTCCAGTTGTCTTATTTTTCCTTTCATCTCTGTTTGGCATTTTAAATCTCTTTAAAAAATTCCGAGGGGGGGGGGGGGGAGGGGTAAACCAAGTGGCTGAATACACTAAAGAGTTGGCTTATTATATATTAACGCCTTTCACCGCCTAGGTTCGAATCCTTCTCCTGGTGTGAGAAAGTGTGTCAGGTCGCCGACTGGGGCGTTAACCATTCAAACCAATCAATCAGATGACAGTTTGCTTACACCATCAGATAATATATTGCAATAATCGATCCCTGTTATTATGATTCCCAACAAAGGGAAACCAAAAACAAACCTGACAACAGCATGCACAACCAAGAATAGACAACAAAAGAAAATACATTATGACAGCTTGTACTGGATACCGAGTGGTCTGTCTAGTGGTGAGATTATAGTACTTTTGTGCAAACTGGTACTGGATCCGGAGTGAATGTCTAGTGTTGGGTCTATAGTACTATTGTACAAACTTGTACTGGATCCGGAGTGAATGTCTGGTGGTGGGACTTTATATAGTAGTTTTGTACAAACTGGTACTGGATAATGAGTGAATGTCTAGTGGTGGGACTATAGTACTATTGTGCAGACTTGTACTGGATCCGGAGTGGTCTAGTGGTGGGATTATAGTATTTTGTACAAGCTGGTACTAGATCCTGAGTGAATGTCTAGTGGTGGGACTATAGTACTATTGTGCAGACTTGTACTGGATCAGGAGTGGTCTAGTGGTGGGATTATAGTACTATTGTACAAACTGGTACTAGATCCTGAGTGAATGTCTAGTGGTGGGACTATAGTACTATTGTGCAGACTTGTACTGGATCAGGAGTGGTCTAGTGGTGGGATTATAGTACTATTGTACAAACTGGTACTAGATCCTGAGTGAATGTCTAGTGGTGGGACTATAGTACTATTGTGCAGACTTGTACTGGATCCGGAGTGGTCTAGTGGTGGGATTATAGTACTATTGTACAAACTGCTACTAGATCCTGAGTGAATGTCTAGTGGTGGGACTAAAGTACTATTGTGCAGACTTGTACTGGATCCGGAGTGGTCTAGTGGTGGGATTATAGTACTATTGTACAAACTGGTACTAGATCCTGAGTGAATGTCTAGTGGTGGGACTATAGTACTATTGTGCAGACTTGTACTGAATCCGGAATGGTCTAGTGGTGGGATTATAGTACTATTGTACAAACTGATAGTTGATCCTGAGTGAATATCTAGTGGTGGTACTTTTGTGCAAACTTGTACTGGATCCGGAGTGGTCTAGTGGTGGGATTATAGTACTATTGTACCAACTGGTACTTGATCCTGGGTGAATGTCCAGTGGAGTGTGGTCATAGTGCTGTTTTGACCACTGATTATAAAAATCCCGACTTTGGATCGGCATTGGAGTAAATGTCAAATGGTGTGTTTAAAGTACTTTTGTGATCACTGATTATAATATTTTTAACTTTAAACTGGAATAAATGTCCAGTGGTGTGTTGAAGGGGCTTCATCATCATTCTACTTATTTTACAACCAGTTGTTTATAAATCCCAAGTAATGAAGTAAGCCTTAATTAATAACCAAACAGTGCATCAACAACTAGCTCTGTATATATGTAAATCATAAACGAAACATATAAAATGAACACCGGAACGTCATTAGACTCCACATAGCCTCGGATTCCGCGAATGATGACTTGGAAGGAAAAACATGTTGTTATAATTAGTTTTAATTCTTAAAAGAAAAACCGCTATGTAGCTTTAACTAATGTTGGTTAGGATATAGGCTTCAAAGGACTTGATAGGTTAACAATCGCGACTTACATTATAAAATTAACAGGACCTCTTCAATATTCTGATATTTTATCATAATTATCCTGACACCTTAAGAGCCACTGAAAATAATTAACACGAAGTACCATATTTAAATGCTTGATGTCAAAATACTGATGAAATTTGTTATTTAAAACATGATTTTAAAAATTCGATAAAATGTGATATAACACCGCGTAATTACATGACATAAATTTTAATCTTATAAATTGACGCCTTGAAAACAAACACAGAAGCCATAAATCGAAGACATAGCTGTTTTTAAATTCAAACATTAAAATTGTATTGATACACTCAAATTTATTTAAATAACAAAATATTGTAAATTAAATCTTTTATTTAACACGTAAGAAAGAGTTGTTTTGTTATGCTCTGTTATCACCCACTGGAATCCATTTCTTATTGTTTCAAAGCACAACCTGTCATGTTTTTATGTTCTATTGTATTGTTCCCCTTGCATCAGTCCCATCCGCTGTATTTCCTGATGTGATAATAATAAATTTTAACTATCTGGTTGATATGGTGGCACAGAGGTGACATGAAATATATTTTTCCTATTACGTGCGCACGTATTACTCTTTACGTGCGCACGTATTACCTTTTACGTGCGCACGTAGTAACTAATACGTGCGCACGTATTACCTATTAGTGATACGTGCGCACGTAATAGGTTAATCAATACGTGCACACGTATTATCTATAAGTAATACGTGCGCACGTGAAAGGTAATACGTGCGCACGTAAAAGATAATACGTGCGCACGTAAAAGGTTATACGTGCGCACGTAATATGAAAAATATATTTCATGTCACCTCTGTGCCACCGTAGGTTGAGAATACGTATAAATCATTTTATCACATACCCATTGAATCTTACTATAGCGATACATTACATTAACAGGCTATGTGATACAATGGTCCGTATCGCACATATGCGATACAACGTTCCGTATCACCACAGTAGCCAGCAACTTTTTTTAGAGGAATTCCCTTTTCCGACAACAATAACATCCCGAACAATGTTAACAAATTTTGATAAATCAATGTTTGTTTTTTAAGTTTTAACCAGTGTTTACGATACTAGTAGTAAAATGTTAACAAATGATGTTTAAACGAACAATCATCTGTTGTATTTGATTACTTTTAGCAGTTTCTTTTTACGTTTTTCCGGTCAAATATCTTTGTTCCAATCAGATTAAAAATCAATATTAAAAAGCTAAAGGTGAATTTAGTGGCAGACTAAGTTAGGAAGAAAGCTCTGCATTCAGTTTGGTAGGGTATGTGATAATTACAAAACCACACATGTGATTTTCTGACGTAGCTGATCGCACTCGTTTATTGCACGAACGCATACATTACACTCGTGCGCACAGCGCACTCGTTTAACGTTTCCGTCCGCACAATAAACTCGTGCGATCACATGTGTGGTTTTGCGTATTTATATCAAGAAGAGCAATAAACCGCGCCGACAACGTAATAATAATATAATTGTGTCTCTCTCTCTCTTTTTTAAATTTATTATTATTATTATTATTATTATTATTATTATTACATGTATTATTATTTAATTTTTTGATAACTGTTTTGCATTAGTCGTCAAAATGATTCTAGATGTAGAACTCTCCACTTGTAGTGACCTTCTCTAACTGACTGGCTAAGAGTCGTTCCCAATCTGAGGACAATGACAACATTTCTGTCTTAATATCAGGGGTGTTGCAAAAGGGAAAAATCGCACGGATTGACGTTATTGTATACAAACGTAACGTGCATTACCCTTTTTTAATTGGTATGGACTCGTCCTTGTTACCATTCAGGCATCAGATCATGGGCGAACTAGTGTTTACCATTGTTTTAATCAACGAACTACAAAACATTTTGTTACAACACGAAGCGCATATTTCTTAATAATAAAAAATGAAAGGAGAGATAGACGGCAAAACGTTACAAATTTTACAGTCACGGGTGATTCTAAACCCGAAATATTGACCTTAAAAGTCGGCGATGAACCGATAGGCTATCCGTATGTAAATATATTAACATATTTATTAAAACCGAAAATAGTTAATGTTCTTGGTTGTGGTTTGTTTTGACCAAACCTTTTGTCAAAGAAATTGACTCCATATTTACACGTAATAATAAAAAAATCACCATATAAAGACTTAAAGAAGAAAAAGGACCAGTTAGTCATGACGTATCATTCCAGCAGACGAGAGGACGGGGGGGGGGGGGGTTAATTTTATCAATAAATCAATCTGATCAGACGTCGTGCAAACAGCTGTTCCTGGGCAGTCCGTTATATGCTCCGTTCTCGTTAGAACATGGAAGATTTATTATTATATAATGTTGATGTATTGACAGTTTTATTTATGTTACATCAAACCACTTGATTATATTGTAAAATAGTATTCTTAACTGAAAAGATTATCGTCCTTTATTTACTACATAATCTATCATCTTTAATGACATACACTTGTCTAAATTAATCGGATTAATAAACTGTATCCTGACGTTGAGTTAAATCATGATAAATGGAATTTTGTCAACACCGAAAACTAGCTAAAGGTATTGAATTTACGTAGGTTGAAAAAATGAGTTTTTTAAAAGCAGCATCAACAGGTTTGCAGTTATTCGCGACTAGAAATAAAATAAAATTGGACTGAATGTACTCCATATTCCAGAATCCATGGTTTACCATCTCCGATTGATTGTCCCTAATATCTGATGTTTTAAATGTAATTGGATATGTTTAGCCAGTCAGTCACTTTTTAAATTTCGTGCACCAAAATGAAATTTATAGAAGATAGCTCACGATCTACAACTTAACAAGTCGGGTGATGATGTAAGCCATAAATAAATAAAAAATAAAATAAATAAATAATACAAATAAAAATGAATTAGCATGTCGTGCAGCATTTCTAAACATTGTTGAAGACAACGCAGAAATGTTTTTTTTTTTTTTTAATTAATAGAGAAAATTGAAATCAATGGGTTTTAAAATGAGGTTTTTGAAAAAAAAAAAAAAAAAAAAAAAAAAGAAAAGGTTTTTGGATTACAAAAATTGTTTTGGCTAATTGTTTGTTTTTAGAAAGCTACTTCTATAATGGGGTTCGACATTGCATTACACTGCATCATATAACTTTCGTGCGGAGCAATTATTTCTATGTTTAATCTCATTAGTTTCCATTTTTCACAAAAACAACGTCATTTAGGAATTTTCAATAATTCGCTTTCTATGACGTTTTACTGAAACGTTAACAGGTATTCTTTGATGCGTTGACGCGATCCAACTATGTTATAAAGTTGATTTTATACAAAAGCAATGTTTAAGCCACAAAACGGTGAAACAACAGCATGAAAAAATACATTGTAAGACGCGTGTTACCATGGGAATTGATAAAAGCTCCTGAGAAATCAACCGCTTGGTATAATCGAGATATCGCGTAATATAAAAACAAACAAATAAATAACATAAGGGTTATCTCTAAAGATATAACTATTACATACAATGATTACATAAATATTAGTATTTGAACTGTCACATGAATAAAAATAAATTCAAAGGTAACACATGACAGAATTAAATAAAGACTTGTGAATTAAAAGGATTTTTATCATTACCAAAAAAAAAAAAAAAAACAAAAAAAAACAAGAAACAGTAGCTTAAAATGTCAATAAAAGCAAAAGCTGGTGCATCTAGGAAGACGTAATAACTAACTAACGAAACGCACAAACCAGACGAGACAAAACGAACCAAGAAGAAAAGACAAATTTCATATTTCTTGGATCCAATAATTAAAATCGTCCTAGGAAGCCAATATAAGTATATATACATGCATACTGAACCATGCCTATTGGACAAGTTTAAAATCCACCCGTTTCCAACGGGAAACACAATACTGCACATTAAATTTAAATTTGATCATGTCAATACATTTTTATTCGCTTTTTTATGCTTCTTCTTCGCTGAAAACCAATATCTAAACATTGACGGAATTATATGTTACAAGTAATGCTTATTTGCTAATCAAGAATTCGTATGAAAAGCGAGGCATTCAAAAATATCAGAAGTCGGTTAACAGTAATATTACAGTGCATCGGAAATATTTAGTATTTACCTGATAATTAAATGAGTACTAGATAGACATATTATAAGTACGAATATATGATAAGATCGATAGCTGTCAACTTTTATAAAATTTAAGATAAAATTTCTGTAATTTTAAGCGTAAACAAAGTAACAGAGGAATTCGATCGGAGAGTTTATTTATCATGTCACAAATATAAAGTAGACAAACTTAATCCTTCGGCAGTCAAATGACAAATTATATATCAGCAGAATATTGTAACAATACATTGAATTGAAATCCAGCTATCACACCTTGATAACGAAACAACAAATTATCCCAATATTTTTCAACTGTTAATTCATTTAAACAATTTACGACCGCATATTTGAGCATAAATTTAATAAGGAGTTTATCACGGCTGTTAAGATTTACTTGGGTATTTTGAATTTTTCATTTCATTTGTGAGAAATATACAAGTATTTATGTATTCTATAAATATTTTTATCATAAAAAGTTGAGTGGTGTATCACCAACTTTCTTACGGTTGTCACGTAAGACAGGTCTGTGTGTAACCCGCTTGCTGAAGTTAACGGCGTAAACACTTGAGAAAATCTTGAGTAACGAGCGCGATCGTTATAGAATATATTGTGCGACTTTGTCAAGCATTTAAGTTTTGTTTAATTAAATTTTTCTTAATATTATACGTAAGAGAAAAATGAAATAAATATGTACATTTTGTAAATATATAAAAATTAAGTTTTGAAATTAATTTGATAATGATCTTTTTTTTTTTTTTTTTTGATAAACTGTAGTCAGATAGAATAAGAGGGCTTTTTGATAAAAAAGTGATTTATATCATGTTCTTTGTTGCAGTGTCCTAGTGTACGACTGACCACTAAAACGCTTTCTCGTCTCAGGCACACATGAAATTCTTCTTAGATTAATATTTAGATTAATACTTAAAGATTAACTAACTTTCTTTTGTTGCGATTAGTGGAGAAATGCTGATGAAGCGTTTAAACAACACTATGACTGACAATATAAAAATTACAGTTTCATTCAATCAAAATTATTAAAGCACATTGTTAAAACATTTGATTGATAACGTTGCTTATTTATGTTTTGATTCATAACGTTGCTTTATTTATGTTTTGATTGGATAATGAGAGAGAGAGAGAGAGAGAGAGAGAGAGAGAGAGAGAGAGAGAGAGAGAGAGAGAGAGAGAGAGAGATTCAACAGGTAAAATCAAGTGATTTATTAAGTAATAACAATTTATAATACATTCATGTTATATTCTACATTGGGAAGAAATTCAATAATCGATTATGAAAATTTTATGTAACGATGTCCTTGAGAAGAGTTGTTTTCAGGTGGTCTGTTTGTTTAAGTTTTGATAACTCCTTTTATATTGCAACTAAAATTGCTACTATGGAATGCGTTTAGAAACGTTAAGTGGTTTATTTTACCTTCTTATGAAGTGAATGTCTGAGTTAATGATTTATTGTTTGAATTTGCTTAGAACTGTATTATTGCAAACGTTCGTGAATAAAAAAGTTAAAAATTTGTGATAGATTTAACATAACATTGGTGTTCAATCAAAAAGAAAATAAAACTAACCTAATAATAATCAGTATCATAATCAAGCAATCAATAAAACAATGAAGGATACATAGTAAGAAATAACTAGCTTTTATTACACAAGTTTATTTCCTATATAAAGTTTTAAATTGATATTCACAGACATTCCGTAGAAGATTTATATCGATGTTACTGAATACAAATTATCTGTTGTACCTGAAATATAAACACAATCCCAATAAGTTGTTGACCTTGACAGGGGACACATTGGAGAACGTAATATCTCTAATATGTAAAACAGTAGCCGATTCTACAGCGTCTAAAACAAAGCCACCATGCCTAGAGTACTGAACCTAACATGTACAAATCCTAGCCAATGCTAAGCTGTATAAAACAAAGCCATCATGTCTACTGTACTGGACCAAACATGCACCAATCCCAACCAAGGCTGAGCTGTAAAAAAAACAAAGCCATCGTGTCTACTGTACTGGACCAAACGTGTACCAATCCTAACCAAGGCTGAGCTGTATAAAACAAAGCCACCATATTTACTGTACTGAACCAATCGTAGCTGTATAAAAGAAAGCCATCATGTCTACTATACTGAACCAATCGTGTACAAATCCTAACCAAGGCTGAGCTGTATGAAACAAAGCCACCATGTTTACTGTACTGAACCAATCGTAGCTGTAGAAAAGAAAGCCATCATGTCTACTGTACTGAGCCAAACCTGTACAAATCCTAGTCAAGGCTGAGCTGTATAAAACGTTTTATGTTCCTGAGTAGTTAAATAATATGACCATTGATCAATAATAAAGTTCAGTAGTTATAAATCGGTATTAGAAGGACTGGAAGAAATATTTTATTTGAAACTGTATATGACAGATGTATACAAGTGTAGAATTTCATAAGTCAGACAATGAGTTAGCTTTCTGCTCTTTATGTTTAGAGGACAGAACACAGAGTCGGTACATATGCGCTAAATGTTTGAAAAAACGATTTAAAAATATTATAATATTGTAATTTTTGAATTTTCTGAATGGAATCTTTAACATAGTTTGGCATATTGTAAATTTTAAAATATTTTATTCAGGAAATTAAATAATTACAATATGACAATATACTTTCAAGAAAGTAGAATTGCTTTATCCTCAGCTGTAAAAACTAATTTTCATCAGAAAGACGCTTCCTTACGATTTTGACCTAACGATTGCTGCTATCAAATGACATATATTTATCAAGAAGCAGTTTTAATTTAGAATGGCGTGACCTTTATTATTATTATCATTTTTATTATTATTATTATTTAAATATTTTTATTTATCTTTATCAATTATTATTATTATTATCAGCATCATCATCATTATTTTTTTATTATTATTATTATTATTATTATTATTATTATTATTATTATTATTATTATTATGGTAAAGGTTTTGTTTGATAAGGGAATAAGGGGAAAGGGAATGAAAACCACAATCATCGCTTTTAGCTCATAAGACTCCACAGTTAGAATATCAATCTGAGAGTTTGTATAGAATCTGTTATCCATGCAAGAACATTTTTTGATAACAATACGTGTACTTTTTCATGCATACATGACATACGGAAAGCTTTTCTGTATGTCGTCCATGTGAGCTAAAATGGAAAAGAGAAAACAGGATAAATGTAAGTTCAATCTACTAACACAAACAATAAAAATAAGGACAGCTGTCGAAGCTACATCGTAACATATGCCGAGTTTATTTATTAAAATCACAGCAGCATGATTTCACCAGATGTGACGTAACTTTACATATAATAGATAGATTGTATTTAATTAAAACATAACTTTGACTGACAATCGGAATTATCTTATGATCGATCGTGAAAACGACAAAAGTTACATATGTTGTAAAAATAGTTGGGTTATCTTTGTCAAAAAATTGAAAGACGTTGCACTCCAATGATGGTCTATATTACAAACGATGAGTTATATAGATTGAATAACCCATGATCCGCCATGTATCGTAAATTTAATTGTCAACTTAACCTTTGGTAAAAATATAATCGAAGTATTAAAATGTATAGAAAAGTATCATTTGTAAACTTATGACGTAGTACAGATATTGATGACGTAAAAAGGGTGTGACGTTAATAAAAGATTTTGAATACGTGGACTCATGCAGAGTTGTTAATATTGATAGCGTTCTAAAATGTGTACAAAATATTGATTAATATGTCGTTATTTAACGAGTTATAAATATTGGTGACGTATATATGTACAAAGTATATTACTATCAGATTTTGGCGATTATGACTCGCACATTGTCTATTTTAGTTTCATTTTCGTTTGGTCCTAAAGTGGAAATTTTTATTTAAACAAAAACCGCACATATTCTTCCTAGCGACAACTTACTCTTTACTTATGTTTCTATTAAAAGTTTAAAATTAAATGCTAAAATTTTCTGTTATTTTTTCCTCATTCTTTTCAGATCGGGTTCAATTGTATTCAGCAAAGAGGATTCCGAAACAGTACTGAAATTTGAGACACCCGGAACTTATCTTCTTTACAGAGATTATGATACAGATAGACTTTATTTGTCAGTAAGGTTAGTTTACATAAAACATAACAATAAAAAAATGCCCGGTTATTTATTTCATTTATTTCGGGTCATGAATTGATGTTCAGAATTGCTCTGAGACCGCTTAAACATACTCATATTGAGAACTGGTAAAATGTACAAAATATACACAGTTGAGTAAAAAAAAAAAAAAGGTCTATCCAGCGACTTCACAAATATCATACAATTGTAAATGATACAGTACAATCGTTGTGGATATCACGTGGTCTTCCGACTAACCGAACCGCATCAGGAGCGGAACACCTGATACCTAGAGATCACCACGTGGTTTAGCGTAGCACATGACAGAAACATTAACATAAATAACATGATAAACATTTATATTTTGCTTAATAATTTAAAAAAAAATAAAGAAAGAAAGAACAATAATAAACAACAATAATAATAAAATGTTTTACAAAATAATTACTTTTTGTTAATTAATACTTTTGAATTTGAATAAAATAATGCAGTCAAAAAGTGGTATGTGATAATATTTTTGTCATGTGCTAAGTTTGAATGTATTATTAAAAAAAAACAAAACAAAAGTAACACATGACATTTCATTTATGATCACCTACATGTACTGTAAAAAAAAAAAAAAAAAAAAAAAACCCGCGTATCATCAGGCTACTTAATATTACAAAACAGCTAAATATGTCTGATAATATTTATAAATCTGTCATTATTTATACGTTTTGCACTTTGATCTAAAACAATTTCTCAGTTTAAATCAACAAGAACCACCATGGAATGTCTGTGTAAATACTCAGACGATTTGATGTATAGATAAAAAGGTCACGTGATCTTGTAGAGATATACCTCCCGCTTAGAAAAAAAAATTAATAACTTTATATAAGAAAAGTAAAGTAGATCATCATAAGAAGTAATAAAGACTGATAAAACAATATAATCTTTGTTTAATGAATTTATTATACAACTTCTTCATTGAAATAGCCGACACCTGAGCACCCACTCACATACCTATTAACGACATCACCATAGTTACAAGTTGGAACAAATTGGAGATAAAATCAAAATAATGACTACTTTCCAACAGGTTGGGGGATATGTACTCATTAACTTCAAAACACATAATTATAATAGCAATAGCAACACAATTCTTAATTAGAAATGTTGTAATGTCGAGGTCGCAAACGGAAGGTCCACTTGTGGATACACGTTCTATATACATCTCTGCGCACTACGACTCAAGGTCCCTATTTCCATTTTTAGCAAGTGAACAATTACTATTATATTGGTTCTTTTGTTTCTTTCCACAGCTATGTTGATTGTCACCAGTGTTAGATTTACTGAAACCCCTTCATATTTGTGTTGTTTGTATGCTGATATTGTACTAATGCAATGTTAACATAAGATGTACGATCTGTTTCATTTTAACCAAAAGAGCTTATAGTTTTAAAAATAGTTTACTATACGACAAACGTGATGATTTTAATTTTTCCTTTGCCAACTTTCCGATTCTTTGCAGTAATATCCCTGCTTCTCCTGCGTATGATGTATATGTTTCACAGTTAATACGTTATGGTAGAGCTTGTTACCACTATGGGAACTTTTTACAACGAAGCAAAATGCTTACAATTAAATTGTTTACGCAAGAATATTGCATGCCTAGACTAATCAAGGCTCTTAAAAAGTTTTATGGCCGTCATCACAATATCGTTGAAAAGTATGTATTTACTGTATCCAAACTTATACTGAATATGTTTAACTTACCATAGCTCATTGTTCCTTTCATTCTCAAAATTGACTTGCACGTGACGGGTGTAGCTAGCTAGACAGGAGGTGTTTATCCTTCCGGAGCATCCGGCCTCACTTCCTTGATGGAAGTTCACGTGTATTACTAAATTTTCCAGCTTTCAAAGTTTTTACTTTGATTTCGGGAATTTGATTTGGACAAGGACTGGTATATGTTTGTGTTTTACTCCAAAAGATACAGGTGTTCAGTTGGTTCCTTAAATTTTTCAGCAAGCAAACTAGGGATACGAGCTATATCATGAGCCATTAATGACCATAAATCTGAATTAGAACTGCGTGCGCATAGCAGGCTTCCAATGAAAAACAAAAATCGAAGTACCGAGAAGCGTTAAGCTAGCACCTATGTGTGGTTTCTTACGATGAAATAAATGTTTTACAGGATTTCAGCTAAATTACAATGTTTAAAAGTCATCACTCATTGATATCATCGGCTAGATAATTCAACAGTAATTTAGTCATTTTACGACAAAAATTTTTTTATCAATCTTTTGTTGAGTTCGTATAAGGTCTTTACTTTTCTCCACTCCGCGAAATAACACACCTGACTCAGGTAAAGCTAGATGAGGACACAACATTCTACCAAAGCAAGTTTAATCGTAGGTTAAAGTTATTTATCAAACACAGTCAAGGACAATACATGTACATCATGTAACACGATTTAGTGAACGTTGCCATGGTAACATTACAAACAGATATTTATTAATCAGTTTTTGTCAATGGATTATTTTCTAGAGTTTTTCAATTCAATTCAATTCAATTCTTTATTTCTCATAATTGTACAAATACAAATAGAGAACATATACATCTGTACAAATATATACTAAATAACAGCACAAGTAACAGTGAAGATTAACTAACTAACCTGGAGGTCCAATTCTCTCATTAATAATTTTTATAAATCTACATAAACTTTTTAATAAATGTATATCTTTAGTATTAAATAATGTAAAAAACTTTATAGTATTTGGTTTAGTTCTGAAAAACTCAGGTATATAAATATTTCTATAATTTGTAAAAGCTTTACAACAAAGAATATAATGATATTCATCTCCAATATCATCTTTACATATATTGCATAATCTGTTTTCATGTGGTATGTTATACCAACGACCTGTTTCAATTGGTAATTTTGTATTACTACTTCTAAATTTACTAAGTGCAGCTTTATCATTATTTGAGAGTTCTGAAGATAAGTAATTTTGTAACTGAAAATTGAAATTGGTAAAAAGATTGTAAGAGATACCTTTAGAAGAACTGTTTGAATAAGAGAACCACTTTTGTAAAAATTGATCGAGAAGTTTCTGCTTAACACACTTAGTAAGCCATGTTCTATTACAAAAATTCTGATATAACCATATATTATTCATTCCACATTCGTTGAAAATACTCTCAGCTGAATTAATCCACTTTGTTTTTGTACCATTCAATGAAAAAATATATAACAATCTATAAATTATTGCAGCATATTTACTCTCTTTACCCTCTATTATACTTGACCAGTAACTGACAATTCTTGTTTTTGCATACACATATAAAGGAAATCTACCAAGTTCACCATAGACAATAAAACTTGGGGTTGACTTTTTAACATTTAATAAGATTTTACAAAATTTCAGGTGAACTCTCTCTAAAACATCTAAATTTCCATAACCCCATACTTCTGAACCATAAAGTAAAATTGGTAAAACCATTTTATCAAACAAATCTAACTGACATTCTATTGATAAATTAAGATTTCTTGATTTTTTAAGTACACAAAACATTGCTTTAGTAGCTCTGTCTGCTAAATATTTTTTTGTAATTATAAAAGAACCACTTCTACTGAAAAATACACCTAAATACTTAAATGCATTTACAATTTCTATATTTTTACCATCCATATTAAAAGAGACATTCTTTGGTAATCTACCTTTGGAAAAAATTACTACCTTGGTTTTTGAGACATTCACACTTAGTTTCCATTGTTTACAAAAAACACAAAAATTGTTTAACATATATTGTAGATCATCTTTTGACTCTGACATTAGAACTGTATCATCTGCATATAAAAGCAGAAAAAGTTTCATATATACATCTAATTCTTTCACAAGATCATCGTTTATTGTTTTGAGACCAATTATGTTTGTATCTAGTAAAAACTGTTCAAGATCATTCATATAGAGAGCAAACAACAGGGGTGACAGGTTTTCCCCTTGGCGGACACCAACTGTGCAAGGAAAGAACTCAGAAAAATTGCCATTTACAGTAATTCTTGACTTTGTATTTTTATACATATTTACTATTACATTAAAACATTTTCCAGTTATATTGTTATTCAACAACTTTTTCCACAACCCACATCTCAATATTTTGTCAAAAGCAGACTCAAAATCTATAAAAGCACAATAAAGTTTTTTCTTTTTAATTTGTAATAAATCTATCAAACAATGTAAGACAAAAATATTATCAACTGTTGAATAATTCTTTCTAAATCCAGTTTGGTTTTCACTTAAAATATCAAAATTTTCAACAAAATCTGTAAGTCTTTTATTTATAATAGAGGTAAAAAGTTTACCTAAACAACTCAACAATGTGATAGGTCTATAACTACTAGGCTGATCAATATCACCTTTATTTTTATAAACAGGAATAATATTACCTGCTAACCATGATTCTGGTATCACACCAGTATCAAAAACAATATTAAATAATTTGTGATATATAGGCAACATTAAGTCTATAGAAGTAACAATATATTCATTTAATATTTTGTCAATTCCAGCAGACTTATTATTTTTAAGGTTATTTACACATTTCATAATTTCATCACAGGATATTGTGTCATTCAACAATAAATTAAAATCTACATTATTATTTACATGTGTTATATCAAACTCATCATTACAATCAAAACCACCTGAGTTTATATTCTTAAAATGATTAAACATATCTTGAACTGATACACAACACTTTTTGTTTTTATCTTTTTTGTTTATAAGTTTCCAAAATACCTTTGGATTTGAGCTTTTTAATCTTTTTATTTTTCTTTGTAAATTCACTCTGTATTGTCTTATACTTTTATCCATAACCTGTTTATAATTTTTCTCTGATGAAAGCATCTCTTGCCTAAAAACATCAGATTTATATTTCCTGTACAACCTTTGCTTTTTTCGGAAATTTTTCCTAGCAATAAAACAATCGTGAGTAAACCAAACCTTAGATATAACCCTTTTATTATTATTATTATTATTATTATTATATTTACCAAATGTATTACAAGCTGCCTCACACAATACATCTGCAACTTGTGTAAATAAAGTATCAATTTGATTTTGGTTAATATCATCAACATTAAGTAAGAATACCTGATCTATAATTAATTCTATCTTATTAACATCAATATTTTGAGTAAACTCATTACTTTTACTGAAATCAAATGGTTTTATAGAAGTATTAACATTATCAGAATTACATACAGCTACATTGGTACTATTTATGTGGGCAGATAAAACGCATCTTAAGGGACAATGTACATCTGAAAATAATTTACTAAAATCAAGAACATCAAAATTGTCTACTATCTTCAAAAATTCCACATTTCCAATAAAAAAGTCAATAATTGTAGATTTATCTGTGGTATAAGCACCAACATGCTTGTCATTACCAACTCTTCCATTCAAGATAAACAAATTATTATTTTTACAAAATTCTAAGAGATAATTTCCAAAATTATTCTTTTTTAAATCTTGACTACACCTTTGGCGAGAAATATTTAATTCATCTAGTTTATACAACAAGGAGTCAGTATCTACATCTGAATCATTTGTTTTTAACTCCCATTTTGACAATTCATTTACACACATATAATCATTATCATTAGATACACGACTATTAAAATCACCTGACAGACATATAATATCGTACTTACTACTGAAGTTCAAGTATTCAAGTTCGAGGTCACTAAAAGCATCTGATGAAGAATAACGTGTCCCTTCAGGTGGAATATAAACAACACCAATTAAAACATCTCTATCAGAATTAACAATTTCACCTTTCACAGAGAACCAATAAACATATTCACAATTAGAATCGATAGGTATAATAAAATCACACAAATAATCCTTAAATCCAAACACTATTCCACCTGACCGTGTATTTGTATTTCGTCTGTTCTTACACTCAAATTTATATCCATCCAATTGAATATCATCTTGTTCGTTAGTTTTTGTTTCGGTAAAACACAAGATATCATATTGGTTGACTAAATTCCGAAATTCAGGATAATGCAATCTCCTATTAATTCCACAAACATTCAGAGAGAGGATACTAAGCGTATGTGAAATGTCATTACCATCAGTTTCACTTTGAGAACTGGTGACACTGTTTATGTTTACTAATTTGTAGTCACGTGATCTACCTCCGTGGTTGTCCTATTTCCGCGTGTTGTTCCTGCTGTATCTCCCACTTGAATGTGTATCAGGCCCACCCATTGCTCCATCGTTGCTCCGCGAGTGTCGTCGTCTGGAATCCGGATAAGTTGTTTCCATCCTTACTTGTCGTGTGGTCGGATCAAAAAGTTGGCCATCGATATACAATTTATCATAAACTAGTTTGGCTTGTTGTTTATTTCTTTTTGCTGATTTAAAGTGCGGGTACAGTTCTTTTCGCCGACTGTTGATTTCTTTAGGAAACTGCTCGTTAACGCCGTATCTGCCTTGAGATTCCTTTAATTTAACTGGGGCAGTCCTTCTTACTAATTCTCTATCCTTAAAGTTAACAAATTTGGCAACAATAGGTCTTGGTCTATCTTGCAGTTTACGCCCCATCCTGTGAACTCTGTGAAATTCAATCACTTTTTCAATGCCAAGCTCGTTTTCAATAAAATGTTTTAATTTCACCTCGGGATTTTCTTCAGTATCTTCTTGTAAACCCGTAAATATAAGATTGTCTCTCATGTTCCTAGCTTCCATGTCTATTTGTTTGTCATTCAATTTCTTGATTTCATCACGAGTGGATGCATTTTCTGAAACTAATTCATCTACTGATATCTGAAGTTCATCTGTACGTTTCAAATTATCTTCGAATTGGTTGTTCATAAAGTTCATACCAGAATCAATTTCTCCAATTTTTGACTTCAGACTATTTACATCTTCAACGACAGTGTTTATTAATTTCTCAAAATTACAAAGTCTCTGTTCGATAACATCCAATTTTTCTAACTTTTTGAAGACATTGTCTAATTTACAGCACAGAGAGTCTATCTTTTCACCGTAATTAATACTTTCCATCTGAGGAGACCCCTGCGATTGATGGTACAACTGAACCTGACTAGGATGAATCGGGGGGTACCCAGTAATTGGAGATCCATTAAAACTTAAATTTGGCTGTTGGTAATTCATATTTACTGGTGTAGACTGTGTCAAATTATGCGACATACTAATAAAACTATTGTCTATATTTGATTGTGCACAATATGAAACTCTATTTGATATATCTTGTAAATATGTAGATTCTTGAGAACTGTTCACAATTTGGACTTTGTTAACATTCCTATCATAGCTATCGTTACTCACATTGTCTTTCTTTCTTTTAACTCCTGATTTTTTCTTTTTTCCCGTTCCTTTCTTATTTTCGTTAGAACTCATGGAAGATACACTTCGTTATATTAATCCTGGCATTTTTTCCAATCATAAAGACCATTAAATAGCTTTAAATATGAAAATTTTCTTAGTGCGATTTAAAACACCACCACTGCTACTTGCGCATGCGTAGTTATATTGCTATAGATTTACAGTGATGAAATACTGATACTGTTGATGTATGATCAGTTTTATAACAATAGAGTTTACCCAAGGCTAATCTTTAATGGCTGCTTTGCATCTCCATCAACTATAAAAACGTTAAGAATCAATTTATTATGCAAAATAAGCAAAGAAAATTAAATATTTTCATTTGCCTTGTGAAATTCCCATAGCTGCAAGCTTGAGAGCCGTTGTAATTATTACTGACAATGAATGCCAGTTTTGTCACTCCGTGTATGAATACATATAAAATGTAATACACAATCCGGAACTACATTATCGTAGGTAAACAAACATGACTGTCACGTCATATTTGTTTACATTCGAGATGAGACTGAAAAACACACTTACGAGATATTACAAAGTAAAATCAAAGAAATTGATAAAATAATATTTTGATAACATATATAGAAACCTAGCTGATATTCACCGTAATATTGACATTGTGAGAGACAGAGTGGTGTTTTTGATGGCCTGTTGAAAGAACAGACAACAACAGATCAGTCAAAACCATCAAACCACAAAAAAAAAATTTTGAACAATCGTATCTTTAAAAAATTCTTCCTACCTTGACAAAGCTGCTACATATCCTATTATTTTGAGACAATGTGTAATGGTACAACTTGTCGATCAATTTTGTGTCTCGCAGGATGTAAATTTCAAGTGATGTAAATTTCAAATGGAATTAGATTCACGCATGTATGCCACATCCAGTGAAAATTGTCTGTTTCACATGCTTTGTTTGTTGATAGGAAAAACTGAAAAATCATCTACATGCTTTTAATCAATTTACAAGGAATACAATAGGAACACCTCAAAAGTACAATAATGGTTTAAGTACTACACAACTCCTTGCTAACCTTAAAACGGCAATTTTCTAAACTTTGAGAGATATTTGCACCACACCAGGCGAAAAGAATAAGTATACTTCTCACTGCTTTGCTGTCTACATTTGAATGATACCGATTATGAATCTCGGCACATTGTGTAAGAGTGAATCTCAACCTAACAATGTCGACATTGCAGAAAAAAATCTGTCGGTAAATCCCTGTCTACTCACATATCACAGATTCGAAACCCACATGCTTGGCCATTGAAAATTATCCTCAGCTACAGTACCCCCTTCCCGTTTCAGATTCACAAATTTCACTTCCGACATTTAGCCAGCAATCTTTTACTCCAAACTTCTTTGCAAATTGAAATGGGGCCACACAGGTGCACCTGATTTTCGACTGAAATATAGTCCACAAATAACAACACATTTATCGTTGATATTCATTTTTTATACATATTATTTCTATCAAATATTCTAAAAAAATTCATTATGTTAATGAAAACTCGAGAAAATACCATCAAAATACCTGATAACACTAAAATTTTTCAAACCAAAACGCCCCGTTGTTACCCCACATTAAAAATATTGCGGATTAATAATATGTCGTTCTCGGTCTTAATTAAATTCAGCTGTTGCGTCTACTGGACTCCCCCGATGTGCATGTATTATAGATGGGAATTTTTTTTCTTAATATAAATGAAGAATTTTTTAAAAAATATTTAACGAAATATAACAATTGAACTGTTTTAAAAATGGTATTCATTGTCAGTATGAAGGCAACAACTTTGCAAGCAAACTTGTCATAACGCGCTAACGCGCGTTATTCCGTTTGCTTGCAAAGTTGTTGCCTTCATACTGACAATGAATACCATTTTAAAACAGTTCAATTGTTAAATGAGAAAACAGGTTGAGATAGCGTTGTTGGTAATTGTATATTATCTCAATCTTATCTTTACCAACTTGGTTCATTTTTTTCAACTTAGAAAATTGGAACCGAGCTAACAAAAAAAAAAAAAAAGCAGACTCTCAAAATAATTGTTTGTCACATTTGATTTTTAGGATAGACGATTTGATTTTCAGTTTATTGATATTTCAAACAGACATTTTTAGTGTCTGGCGGTAAAAAAAAAACGCGATTTTTATCAACAGTTTTACTCGTGATATATTGATAACGTTTACTATTTTGTTCTTTTTGTACATTAAACTTTTGTTTTTTTCTTTATTTGATCATCATGTTGTCAACTACATATCAGTCAGCTGCAACCTTATTTGTAAATTGTTACATGTACATAAAAATTTCGAAATCCCAATCAATGGTTTACATTATCAAGAAAACAATCGGAACTTTACGAAAAAATAACCAGCCCCTTATAATTGATATATTTTAAGATACGATATCCTCTTCGATTATTTTTGGCATCTTAAAAACATTTTTTTATTTGTTATCATTTTTGGCATCTCAAAAACCATCCCTAACACTTCTAATTTTCGACCTCATTACCAACCATCCCTTACAATTCTATTGTTTGGCTTCCTTATTAACTGTTTATCGCTCTTTTGTTTCCGTCTTTTTATCAGTGTATAATTTTTTCTGTTATTCCCGTCTCTTGTATTTAGAGTCTTTCATAAATTGGTTATTCATCAAATGTTTGTTTGTCTCACGCATTAATTTCTTCTCCATAACTTTCTGATAATCCAACTTTAGGCAAGGCAACATACAGTCATATCTTTTTTTTTACATCTCATGACCATACATGATGTATACTTTCTTGCCAGATATATTTTATATTGCGCTGACTATCTTTATACTGGAATGTTGCTTGCTGTGTTTTGTTGCAGATTAAAAACTGATTATTTGGCATGGTCTTAAGAAATTAAACAAGGTTGCTGTTACAAATAAAACAAATACTGTTTATATGAAAAAAATATGCAATTAACCATTTTGCACGCGGTACAGGTCTTTTTAAAACTTATTAATCAGAGCAAGAGTAAGTCAAGCAATATCAGTCTGTCCAGCCATTCTGATTAGCTCATATTAATTCATTCCTGTTGTAAAAGGATGTAACTGTAGACAATGATATTGATTCTGTTTTGTTTACTTTTAGATCTCACCACTATGTAGAACATCACCGGATTAACTTTGAAGATAATCTGTATTATATGGATAATCAGCCTTATCCATATCTAGATTCTATAATACTGTATCATAGAAAACACAAACTGAATGGTACAAAACTAACGCATCACGTAAGTCACTTTATATAACACATAACGTAAGCCACTCTGTATATATCGCATCACCTAAGTCACTTTATATAAAGCATCACGTAAGTCACTCTATATAACGCATAACGTAAATCACACTACATATAACGTGTCACGTAAGTCACTGTACATAACGCATAACGTAAGTCACTCTATATATAACGTGTCATGTAAGTCACTCTTTATAACGCATAACGCAAGTCAATCTATATAACGCTTAACACAAGTCACTATATAACGCATAACGTAAGTCACTTTATATATAACGTGTCATGTAAGTCACTCTTTATAACGCATTACGCAAGTCACTCTATATAACGCATAACACAAGTCACTTTATGACGCATCACGTAAGTCACTCTTTATAACGCATAACGCAAGTCACTCTATATATAACAAATCATGTAAGTCACTCTTTATAACGCATAACGCAAGTCACTCTATATATAACAAATCATGTAAGTCACTCTTTATAACGCATGACGTTAATCACACTGTATATAAGGTGTAACGTTAGTCAATGTACAAAACGAATCACTTTAGTCATACTTTATATTACGTGTCAAGTACGTCACTCAATACATAACAAATCATGTAAGTTACTCTTTGTAACGCATCACGTAAATCACACTATATATATAACGTGTCGCGTAAGTCACTGTACATTACGCATCATTTAAGTCACTGTATATATAACGTGCCATGTAAGTCACTCTATATATAACGTGCCATGTAAGTCACTCTATACATGACAAATCATGTAAGTCAATCTATATCACTCATCACGTAAATCACACTATATATAACGTGTCACGTAAATCACTCTTCATAACGCAAAAAGTTAGTCACTCTATATATAACGTGTCACGTAAGTCACTGTACATTACGCATCACGTAGGTCACTCTATATATAACATGTCATGTAAGTCACTCTATATATAACGGATCACCTAAGTCACAGTATATAAAATGTGTCATGTAAGTCACTCTATATAACGCATCACTTACGTCACTCTATATATAACGTGTCAAGTAAGTCACCCTATACATAAAAAATCATGTAAGTCACTCTATATAACGCATCACGTAAATCACACTTTATATATATATACATATATATAACGTGTCACGTAAGTCACTGTACATTACGCATCAAGTAGGTCACTCTATATATAACGTGTCATGTAAGTCACTCTATACATAACAAATCATGTAAGTCACTCTATATAACGCATCACGTAAATCACACTTTATATATATATATATATATATATATATATATATATATAACGTGTCACGTAAGTCACTGTACATTACGCATCACGTAGGTCACTCTATATATAACGTGTCATGTAAGTCACTCTATATATAACGGATCACGTAAGTCACAGTATATAAAATGTGTCATGTAAGTCACTCTATATAACGCATCACTTAAGTCACTCTATATATAACGTGTCAAGTAAGTCACCCTATACATAACAAATCATGTAAGTCACTCTATATAACGCATCACGTAAATCACACTTTATATATATATATATATATATATATATATATATATATATATATATATATATATATATATATATATATATATATATATATATATATATATATTTATATATGTATATATAACGTGTCACGTAAATCACTGTACATTACGCATCACGAAGTTCATTCTTTATATAACGTGTCATGTAAGTTACTGTATACATAACAAATCATGTATGTCACACCATATAACGCTTCACGTAAATCACACTATATATAACGTGTCACGTAAGTCACTCTAGATAATGCATCACGTAAGTTACTCTATATATAACGTGTCACGTACGTCACTATATAAAACGCATCATGTAAGTCACTCTATATATAACGTATCATGTAGGTCACTCTATATATAACGTGTCAAGTAAGTCACTCTATATATAACAAATAATGTAAGTCAGTCTATATATATATAACAAATCATGTAAGTCACTCTACATAACGCATCACGTACGCCACTCTATATATAACGTGTCATGTAAGTCACTCTACATAACGCATCACGTACGTAACTCTATATATAACGTGTCATGTAAGTCACTACATAACGCATCACGTACGTCACTCTATATATAACGTGTCACGTAAGTCACTCTATATTTAATGAATTACGTAAGTCACTCTATATATAACACATCATAACAAGTCACTATATAACGTATCACGTAAATCACACTATATATAACGCATCACATAAGCCACTCTTTATAACGCATCATTTAAGCCATTCTATTTATTACGACCGTTCCATAAGTAAATCTTTAAGTTTGATTTCCAGTCAAGTCTGACAAAAATCTTAACAAAATATATTCATCATTAAACACTCAACATTGGATTAAATAAGATTTTATTGTGTATGTATGTACGTTTGTTTTGCTGTATTTTTATATTACATTTTATTTATTCATTTCTCGATATTTTTCTAACAACGTGATTGGTGTCAAGGATTAACTTGACACAATAAGAAGAAATAACGGTTCTTGTCATATTTATAATGAACTTTGACAGTTGGCGATCTCTCGATTTAAATGAACACCGTTTTATCAATCAAAATTGGACTTAATTCTCAATACTTACGCCTTGGCTAATTCTTTGGTACTGAAATGGAAGTAACTTGCATCATTCGATTTCGCCGCTTTTCTATTGTTTGAAAATTTGAGTTACAGTCATCCAAAAAAGTTTAATGTTTTTCTATGTTATAATGAGATCTTGATTTTTGTAGGCCCACTTAAGTGCCAGGACAGTTAAACTGTTTACCTTAAAAGTTACAGCACAGAATGGCAATATTCCAGATCGAGAATCAAAAACTAAAAAGCAGCTTGCTTCGGCTTCTTTCGGTGCTTACGATCATAATCACGTAGTCAAAGAATATACCAATGACATGGTGCTACAATCCAACAGAATATCCAAATCAAGTGGGAGACTTTGGCGTGCAGGTATGCACGAGTCATTCAAACGTTTTTCTATGCCAGAAACTATTGCATCATTAAAAAGTTTTGGCAATGAAACAGAATCGAATCACGTGACAGCTAACGGACATGTTCCAGGAATAAGCAAGAGTTCAGATGACATTGATGATGAATTAGAGGGTCTGTTTGATCTTGATGACGAGTTTGATGGCGGAGGTGGTCCTTTAACCAGCAGGTCGGCTTTATCAGAACCAGACATTTTATATTGCAGTCATCTTTGAATACAACAAAAATACAAAGCGCCATTCTGAACAATTTATGTTCAGATCTTGCCCGACATTGACTGTAAGGTCAATTGCAAAATCACAATTTTTTGAATTAAAATAGTAACCTAAATTTTATTTTGAAACGTTGGATAAAAAAAGTTCTAACGATTTACAACATTTTAGTACCTTTGTCCGACTGCAGTCAGAATGCAATTACTTTCACTAAGCTTACTAGTGGTGTTGTATGCTAAACATATGTAGAGTCACAAAGCCCTCAAATGTATTGAAGGGTTCTAATGTACATCTATGGAATAAACAACAATGTTTAGGCCCTGATTTTACATTTAACAATGATTTTATAATACATTTGTAATGTTTATGAATAATTTTACCACAAGAATTTTTTTGACTATATCAAAACGTTTATCAGAATCAACAACTTTAGTTGACTTGATAATGACATTAATGAACAAAGTAATGCAGATTTTATAACTTTCGGATTAAAGAAAAGAAAAATTCAGTTAAATGATGTTAAAGCTGTGGTACGTTTTTCTCGATTTATCCGTCCACAGGTCCGTCCACACAGTAAATATTGTAGATATATATATATATACTTTTTTGTAGTTGACACTGTTGTATGTGACTTTTATACTGTCAGATGTATTGCTATATTCAAAACAACTATCTATTGATGGTACATGCAAAAATAACAGCTTTAAAACTCGGTTCGAATAAATAAATACATCAAAGCATTACAATAAAGGCCCAAGCTCAGTGTCTAAAAATAAGACAAAATCAAAATTTTTAAAAGAATGTACGAACTCTTACGCGTCGGACAAAAACATAAATCTTGGGCTGGTGGACTGGGCTAATTTTTGAAATGGTATAGGACAATACGGATAAGTTTACGATTCAGAAATTTAATTATATGTTTGTCTACACTTTTGTTGAAGCATCACTGAAAAAAAATTACATTTAGTTTTATGTCTGAAAATTTTAAACAAAAACTGTCTCTTTGACCACTTATGGCCTTCAGGATTTCCAAAAACTATTTACCCGATAATGCAACTAAAACTTGCTTCGCAAATTAATTGGAGCAACAAAAATTTCAAAATTGAACATATACACACTCGTGAGCACAAGTTCCATCATACCAAATTGACATCATCAGTGTAGTGTTCAGGCTGAAGAGGGTTAATTGTAATTCATATATGCAACATATTATTGTAAAAGTTAATACTGATTGTTAACCATCCACAATTAAAAGAGATTCATTTTGATCTTTTAAATACAATTTATTAGAATAATGGTGTATAAGACTTTTCAATATATTAAAAATTAGTTATAAGAAAGCAACATACTCTAAAAGTTGAAAAAAGATGTTTTTAATGTGAGATTTAATGAACCTTTATTACTGTTTCGTAAAAATATATCGAACCTACGATACATGTCTAGTTATATAACACCTATTTATCCGTTATATTCGTTTAATTATTCAAAAAGTAGATAAATATTATTCATTAGATTATGCATATTTTGTTGCAATCATAAACATGGTATGCTAGTAAAATTTATGTTGTGTAAAGGGAGACAACTTTACAGACATTTATAATTACGGAAGTCAAAAATATTTATGACAGTCTTCCGTAAGAAATGTATAATTTATAAAAATTATGTATAAAATGTAATTGTTTTGTTTGTAATATATTAAATTATTTTATTATTTAAGTGTTTTTATTTATTATTATTCATTTATGACCAAGTGTTTTTTTTAACCACCAGACATCCTAGATATTTGAAATATTTATTCTCTGTACTCCACTATTTGTCATTCTAAAGAACATGTTTGACACTCGTGGTAATTTATATAACTATACCATTGTATTGTTTGATACATCGATGTTGTTTTATCATGTTCGCATTGTTGCTTCTGGCCCTTCCTGAACACCTGGTCTTAGATAAATGCGCGTTTAAAAACTATTCGTTCTAAAACAATGTCATGCTTAAGTCTTTACATAACTACTCAAATCCCACTCTTTTACACCTTCTATCCTACAGGTATTAAAACGTTTCAGTGTTTTGTTTCTGTTTTAATGTGTGCTTATTGAAAACAATATTTCCGACCTCTGAGTAAGTACCGCTGCTTTTGAAGTAAACCTCCCCGAGAATATCCTTAACTCAGTAGGCAGTAAATATGGCAAAATTTTTAGCCGTTTTATTTTTTAAAATTTATTTAAAACTAATGTTTGTGCCCTCATGCAAAGCATTTCTTAGCTGAGTTAAGATTCATATACTTTCAGAACTTTGAATTCATTAATTTTCAATTTTTAGATAATCTTTTTAAACCATCAATTTTTAGGCCAACAGTATCACTGATGAGGAATGGATTTACAAAATGTACACATATGGCATATCGAAATTGAACAGAAATTTTTTGGAAAAAATATTTATATAAGCAGTTTCAGATTGAAAATATGTAACAAAATCACCTGTTTAATAATTTGTCACTATTGTTGGTGACTCAGCCATGTTGGTATTAATACCTATTCAACTATAAACTTTAAAATTATAGAATTATATTGATTTCTTCATTTTTGAAATTTATTTAAAATTAAGGTTTGTCCCCTCATGCAAAGCATTCCTTAGCTGGATTTGAATCCATATAATTTTGGAACATTAGATTCAGTAATTTTCAAGTGTTTGGCTTATATTATTTATCTATCAACATTTTCGGCCCCTAACGTCACTGATGAGGAATCAATTTCCGAAATGTGCAAATATGACACATCAAAATTTAACAGGTATTTTGTGTTATATATTGATGTTATCATTGTTCAAAACACTGAGCAGCAACGAAAAAAAAGTTTTTGTCAGTATAGCGTGGCCTAGAATAAACACTTTTGTCTTAGCACGAAATCTGCAGACATAAAAGAATTGTGCTCAGACGCTGTAGAATCGGCCACAGTGATTTCACTAATGTTTTATTGCAAAGGCATAAGAAACAAGCTACCAAATATGTCACGTGTCAAGGGCAATGGTTTATTTAACTATTTGATATATTTTACTGACTTTACATCAACAAAGGATTCTTTTTATTCAGCATAATCGGAATACGATCATTTTAGCAAATTCATTGGACAACCAATTTACGTCTTTTTTACATAAACGATTATTGTGAATGCATATTTATAATGTCAATCTTTTTGTGAATTTCGTTTTTTGTTTGAATGTTGACCATGTGATATTTAGATAGGCGTGTTGGCCATTTTGATATGTGATAGTTAAAAAAGTTAAATTGGTAATTTGCTATTTTGACTTATTATTTATATATCGCTTATAAAATTAGAAAGCTAGAAATAGTTCTGAAATATAAATTTAGCAAGATATGACACAAATACCTGATAGCGTGTTATTTTAGCGGGGATAAATTTCGGCTATTTTGACAAGAAAAGGGCAGTTGAAAATTTTTGCGTATTGATTTGGTGATCTCAAACAACTCACTCATGATTAACTAATACGCATATATTTTATACGATTTTTTATTTGGAATTTTAATACTACCTTCAAAGTACGCAAAAAGTCGTACCCGCGAAAATAACCCGCGATACGGTATATTTATCAAACGTTTATCGGTCCGGTTTAAATAGCGATTTCCATCTAGTCACTCAGGATGAATCACTCTAAATTTACATTATAGTTTCATAACTTTTTATTAACAATGCGTCATATATTGCACAAAATTGAAAGGAGACACTGTAGCAAACTTTTGTTGGATTTCTATATTAGAAGTGCCGATAACCATAGTTTAGGTCAGGCGTTATCCATCGTCTTTCGTGTGTTTTTATTACATCAGAATTCCTTATAATCATGGTTTAGATCAGGCGTGGTCCATCGTCTTTCGTGTGTTTTTGTATTATATTCATATACCCTTCCTGATACTGAAAAACAAAATAAAAATTATAAATAAAATGTACATTATCAAGTACACAACATGCACAAATAATAGTCAGGAGTAAGTTAAAATTTATGTTTATATGATACTAGCAGAACGAGACTTCTAGTCTCCAAGCGTTGTTTTTCACTTTCACACTTAACATAACGTTTGCACTGTAAAACTGAAAATTAAATGGAGTCAAGTTTTAAATATTTACTTCTCGATACCTTTTGGTAGCGATTAATTTGCTACTCACTAAATATTCTTCTTCTTTGAATTCTTTTACACTTAAAATCTATTTTTGGAAAATCAGAACTATTACTTGATAAATGCATCCTTTCCTGGAATCTTTTAATGGATAATAAGTCCGGGTTGAATAATAAAGCAAACAGCAGTTTATAAATATCTTGTGACGTATTTGGGTAGTTTCATTTATTTATTCTTTTTTGTTTTTTAAACATCCCTTGATATTATAATACTTACCTGGATCAACAGCTTTTCCATCAAATTTTCTGTTATTGACAACATTTACATCAATTTCGTCCTTCTTTGGACTAATGGCAGGTACTTCTTCTCTTTTCCTTGGAACATGTTCATATCGTTCTTTCCTAAATTTTCCAATATCAAGCTTAATATGGACAGGACCACTGGCATCAGCAGCAGCTTTTTTCACCCCATCTTTTTCCTGGTTAACACCCATCTTTGAACTACCCTACAATATCCATTTAATGTTAATTTAAAAAAATTCCACACGCAACAAAGTTATTTTGTAAACGCATGCAATCTGTCTAAGAAACATGATAAGGTAAAGTTTTCGAATTAAAAATAACAAAAAATGATTGCGATTTTGTATCAAATAGTGTAATCAAATTGAGCTTGGTTAATTTATATTCTTACTTTGCATTAAAATTATAAAGGCAAAAATAATAAAATCAAAGCTGAATGACATTGTATAACATTTCGACCTTTTGTCAAATTGAGCATCGACGGAGGTCGGCATTAAGCATGCGCTTAAAAATCACATTGTCTCCCACCTCCAACTTAGGCAAATCCTAGTGAAAAATGTTTTGACAGTTTGTTTCCAAAGTTTAACTGTTTTCTCCGAAAACCAATTTTCTTCACCATACAAGAACTTGCCTATTCATAAAGGATAATTTTAACTACAGATTAATTCATCTTTCATTCCACCTTACTAACTTTGTCAAGTTAAACAAATAAAGGGTAACTGAAATATACTTACTACATTATTAACAGTTTTCCGTGCGATTACAGGGTTGTTAAAAAGTACCACAGATACAACTTCTTCTTTGTTGTCATCATCATTTATTGTTAAAGAATCATTTTCCTTCACATCTAGAAGTTCAAATCATATAAAAATCAAAATGATTTTGATAAATTCTGTAAAAAGCTTTTGAAAAAATAAAATAATCAAATCTTATCTACTTTTGATTTGTTTGTCAATCTTAACATTTCTGTTGATGAACATATGACATCTGATTAGAGTTTGAAGTCGGTGCCATTGGTCCTACATCTGAAAATGGTAATATAAAAACAAATCCGTTATTGTTTTGAGGCTTAAATTAAATAAAATTTACTACAGTTCTTACAACACAATTTATTTTTTAATGTCCAAAAGCTTCAACCAATGAGCAAATATAATATGTGAATGTTTACATTGAGTAAATGTCTGGGCAATATTGCAATTACAGCAACTAATGTCTCTATCAAAGCTACGTCGTCTGGTATCTGTGCATATTAAGAAAAAATTTAGTTGATATTTTGTAAGAATAAAAACTTATAATGGAAAAATAATTATATTTACCATCACCTTCTTGGAAAGAGTTATTCTCATCATTTTCTAAATGGCTTTTAAAAGTCCGGGAACTTAAAGGTCTGTAAAATAGAAAAAGTCAAGGTTCTGAAAAATAGTGTACATATGGCATACGGTTTTCAGCCGTCTTCAATTTTGAAATTTAATTAAAACTAAGGTTTGTTTCCTCATGCAAATCATTCTTTAGCTGGATTTGGATTTATATAATTTTGGAACTTTAGATTCGTTAAGCTTCAACTGTTTGGCTTATGGTTTTAGCTAACAAACTTTACGAACCCTAGTGTCACTTATGAGGAATCATTTTCCGATATGTGCACATATGGCACATCAAAATTTAAAGGTATTTGTGTTATATATTTACTAGAATGTATTGTCAAATTTTGGATTAAAACTAACCATTCCCAAAAAAAACATTTTAAGAAAGAAGAAATAGGAAATGTAGAGAAGAATAAAAAAATATCGAAAGTGAGATAAAAATCATTTAAAATAAAACACAGAACACTCGGAAGTTTGAATAAAATAGAGATCCTATGTACAAGATAATAGGTAAATATAAAAAGTTTATCTTCTTCTCTATTTAACAAAAATACCTGTTTATTTTTCTGTGTCATATGTGCAAATTTCGGAAATTTAAGCAACATCTGATGTATTGTGTCATAGTCGTCGATTATTTGAGAAGCCTTATTTTTTCTATCACGCCATATTGATGTATCTTCTAATGTTTCAATAATCACTGAATATAATAAATACATGTTTCCAATAGCCATGGACATACAAAAATACCGAGTATACCATAATGATATCTTTATTTGATGTCCGTATTAAGTTGGGAGTTTTATTGATAGTGGTTAAAACACTTTTTATGTGCTCTTGGTTATTGTCAAAACATGTTACCTAGCCATAATTAATGGATTTTTTAAATTTTTTTATCATCTACAAATATTTTGAAAAAATGACCATAATCTTCAGTTGTTCCATATTATTATTCATACCTTTCTGGTTTTAAGCACTTCTTCACTATTACGCTTATGATGATTACAATAAGCAATGTACCAAACACACATGCAAAGGAGACTGCAATTATACCGACTACTGTTTCTATCCACGGTGTATCGTCCGAAGTTGGTGCTGTATAATTATAAGTCAGGACTTTTGTGATAGAAAAGTTATTCCAATCTGAACCTGAAAATCATTATTACAGTTTCACTTAGTTATAATTCGATATAGTTACCAACTTTTTAAATTTTTTTTAGAATATCTCAATTTATCCAGCAGAACAGCAAAAACATGTTTATACATTGCCTTTGTCACTTTTATATATATATATATAAAAGTGACAAAGGCAATGTATAAACATGTTTTTGCTGTTCTGCTGGATATATATATATTGCGGACAACTAAGACGAAAAGATCACAAATAATACTTTTTTGGGATTTATAAACAAATTAAACAAACTGAAGTTTTAGCATTTCATTAATTTTAACTATTTGACGTCAAATAAAATCAGTTAAATAAAAAAAAAAAATAAAGAAAGAATTAAGATATTAATTAAATAATTTTAGAGAATTTCAATGTTTTTTTAAAATTTTCTAATTTTAACACAGGTTATTGCATTCCAAAACAAAGACAACTTACCACTTATTCTGTAAGAAGGCGTTCCGTTTGAGGACGCTACCCATGCTTGAGCAGCGGATGCACTTAAGAATGTTTTAACAACATCTTTATTTGCTTCTAAGTTAGTTGTGTTATCTGTTAGCATATATACATGTACTTTTATAGAACTGAAACAGAGTAAGTAATAAACAGCAACGTAATATTGCCCAGAAATATTTAAACAAAATACTAAATATAATTAAAAAATAAATTAACCGGAATAAAAAATAGCTGTTTAAATGGAAAATAAACATAATAATAACAATTAAAAAAAAGGAAATTGAAAAATAAAAAATGGATTTTGCTTGATATACGATAATTATATGACAGTAAAGGGTAGGCACATCTAAATACAAACTTAAAGATTAATATAAGAACTGGGTACGTATACACATACCTCGGTGTTTCCTCTTCAATACACCACCTTCTTATAATGTAGTTTGTATAAGAGTCTTGAAAAACATCAGCGAGTTTGCTCAGAAATGTTGCTTCCAGACTGTTAAAAAGGCTCTGACTTATTGCCATGAAAAATGTTATTACTTTCTCACTCGGAGTAAATGTATCTACACGTACAGTAGCCGACACATTTGTCGTCAGCTGGGGCGTGCCTCCGTCTTTAGCACCAAATGTCAGTAGGTACTTTGAGTCTGTAGTTATGGCGGTCGTTAATGATAACTGACCTGTTTCAATACATAAAACAATTTTAGTAACTTAACTTTATTTTGTGTTACCAAACACACAAAGAAATAATAAATGAAAATAAATAAACAAAAATAAAAATATAAAAAACAAAATAAAACAAAATCATATCAAATCAAATAAATAATATGCAATGAATTTACCAATTGAATACAGACTTTTGTTATTATGAAGAAAAAATGTTTTTAAAATAGCGAGAAAAGTTTTAACAATCCTCCATTAATTAATCATTAGTTTCCTTATAATATGGTTACAGTACCATGATGTCGTATAAATATGTTTTGAAAAGGAAGCCGTGACGGACCAAAATAATAAACAAAAATATAAAAACATTGTTTATAAAAACATAGCTCTATCTTATCTCATACTTTTTAGTACATTTTCACAAGTTAATTTACCTACAGTGCCAAAATAGGACGCTTGAACATCTCAAATGAATTAAAAGAGGTGGTGAAAACATAATGACATCAAAATCCTTACCTGAAGCTGAATCTAGTGAAAAGTAAGTATTAAAATTTACACCATCACTTCCATCATTGTAGAAAGAAACAACCGCATTATTTCCAATATCATTGTCTGTAGCTACCAATGTAGTTATAGAGGAGTTACATACAACTAAATATGGAACTTCAGTATTATAAAACAATGTTGTAAATACTGGCTGGTTGTCATTTATATCCGTTATTGAAATCTCCACCATCACAGTAGATGTTAATGATAATGTTCCGTTATCGACAGCATTTACATAAAAACTAAAGCTGGAATTAGTCTCTCTGTCTGTCTGCCCTATCACTGATATAACACCAGTCGTAGCATGAACTGTAAAGAATTTCTCAGCCTCTGACCCTCCCGAAGCTGTTGTATCTATACTGAAATAAACCTCAGAATTTTCCCCTAAATCAGCATCAGTTGCCGCAATTGTTAAGATAGATGTTCCATTTGGGCTAGCTTCAGCAACAATACCGTTATATGTAATATATGGAAAAACTGGATTATTATCATTTACATCGTTTATTAATATTGTTATATTGATGTCAGAAGACAACAAAGGCGATCCTGAATCCTGGACACGGCACCATAGATAATATGTTTCGTAACTTTCCCTATCTAAACTATTATTGGTATTGATAATACCAGAACTGCTATTTATAATGAATGGATTAACAGTCCCTGTCAACCAATAACCAACTATGCTATAACTTAACTGACTATTACTGCCATCATCATTATCCGTTGCATTCAAAGTCCCCACACTTGTCGCAAATGTTGCATTTTCATCTATTGAAAAAGTATAATTTGAAACAAAACTGGGATAGTTGTCATTATAATCCGAGATAGTGACAGTGGCTGTTATACTTGTACTCAATGCTGGTGATCCATTATCTACTACAGTGATTTCAAGATTATAAACATTCAGTGTTTCCCTATCAAATGCAGTTGACGTCCAAACATAACCATTATCAATTGTAAACTCATTATTATCATTTCCAGTCGTTATATTGTAGGACAATCTGCCATTCTCTCCGAAATCGGGATCTGCTGCTTGTACTTTGAATATAGGTGCCCCTATTATTGTATTTTCACTAATTGTTACGTCATAGGTTCCTGTTATATTTGGTGCGTTGTCATTAACATCAATTAATAATATAGTTAATGTATAAGATGTAGTTAGGGCTGGCGTCCCCTGATCTGTTGCCACGACAACAAGCTCATAGCTGAAAAATGAAATATGTATTATTAATATCTATAAGTTTCATTTGCAATCTTTTTTTTTTGTAACCATATTTTTGAAATCCTAACGTCAAAGAAAAGACATCAAATGATCGTTGTTTGAAAACGTGAATGATGACCTCCGTGACAATCAAGTCAATTGCTTTCTGCATCCAGAAATTTCCAAACTCCCACAAATCCCACAATGAAAGGGTTGTAATTGATTTAAGCTTTTCAACATATATAAATAGTCATTTACCGTCTTAGTTGATCAGTAGTCCCTATGCTTCTTTTATCAGACAACTGTGCAACTTAATCCAACGAACCCCGTTGTCTTTTTCTTTACATTTATAGAATTGTATTTGGTCAATTTCTTTATTCTTCGAGTATTGAACGATTTTTTTACAACCTTGGTATGTATTTTTAGATGAAGAATATTTTACAGATTTATTAGTTTCTGTTACAAATAGTTTTACAAGTAAAATGAAAATAACCATGACGGTGTAATTGGGATTCATAACTGTAAACTACTGGAGAATAATTATTTCTCACCTTGCAATGTTCTCTCTGTCTAGAGCTGTATTTGTTGTTATCTCCCCTGTATTAGCAACAGAAAATGGCGTTGTTGTCGTCAGGGTGTATTGAAACAAGTTGTTATTATTGGTAGATGTATCTGCATCGGTGGCCGTTACCCTTCCTATGGTGGTAGATGTTGCAGTAGATTCACTGATACTCAATGTGTATCGATCTGGCTCGAACACAGGTGCGTTATCGTTAAGGTCATTTAATATTATAATGACTAAACAAGTCGACGTTAAAGATGGCGATCCCCCATCAGAAGCTTCAACTTGTAAAGTGTATATATTCCTAATTTCATAATCTATATCTGTAGCCGTAGTAATTATTCCAGTATTAGCGTCTAGACCAAAAAATGACGTCCATAGTCCAAGATAAAAGCTATAAATCACTGTTCCTTGTGTACCAGAGTCTAAATCGGTAGCATTTACTTGTAAAATTGATGTTCCTACTGTCTGATTTTCATAAATGTTAATACTTAAATGAAAAGTAATATAATCCTTTTAATTTTTAATATTTTCTCAATTTATTTTACACACTGATAATTTTAAACTTTCTTGCCTGTAGGAAATGTTTTTCAGTAGCCACAAAAAATCCAGGTATAAAAACATTTTATTGAATTAAATTCTGTTTATGAATTCATGTTTTATCTGAAACCCGAAAAAAGTTTACACAAACAGATAACTTTATAGTATCCAGTATTAAATAAGGTTGTTCACAATGTAAAGTAAACATTCTAAATTAAATAATAAGTATAATTCTGATATATTATGTTTTACTGATTGTCTTGCATGGTCTTTTATTTTACAAGTTTTTCTTTTTGTTAATTTTTTTTTTATTTATTTATATTTTAGTCATATAAGTAATCAAATACATTATTAAATATGAAATTATACATGATGTATATATATCGACAAATATCCAGTGTTGTAAAAGCGACTTTTTGACATTTACTTGGTATTAATGCCTTACCTGTATGCCACAGAACTGAACACAGGTACTTCGTTGACATCAGTTACGTTAATACTAATCGTCCCTGTTGCTATATTAATACCATCAGATGCAGTAACAAATAGAGTGTGAGAATCAGCAGATTCGTAGTCCAAGCTTGTTCTTAATAATACAACTCCTGATGTTTTGTCTATATAGAAATTAGAATAGGTTGTGTTAAATCCGTAGGTTATGGTATCGTCTGTATCTGAATCAGAGGCAGAAATAATGATAACTGTGGAGGATATGGACACATCTTCACTTAAGGTGGCCGAATATTTTCCTGAAAATAAAAAAGATATCTTAACAAATATCTGAATTGGCTATTTCAACAATGCTGAAAACATTCCATATATTTATGATATACTTTGTGTTGTTATAAACTGATTAACATGTATTCAACATGACGTGTCTTTGGTCAAATCTCATTAGATAGATTTAAAAAATTTAAAAATTATACAAAAATTATTTAACTTTAATTTTTGTTAAATTCCCACTGATCAATTTAAGAGCGAACATGTTTTTTGTAACCTAATTGTATTGTGAGAAATGTACACACATAATTGCATGCCAAAATAATAGACAATTTTAGAGGACAAACTGTATAAATGAAAGATGATATAATTGTTTTTAGAATGCACACTACCTGAATTAGTAAATACTGGTAATGCCTCATTAGTATCATTTATGTTGACATTAATCACTACAGACGTGGACAATGATGGTGATCCACTGTCCGATACGCCGACCTCCAGCTGGTAAAATGATACACTCTCGTAATCAATGGTTCCTGTTAATTTAAAAGGATCATAAAAACAATAAAATCCGAAAAATCTCTTTCCCTTATTTTACTTCTATATCTAAATTTTGTCAAAAAATGTAATATTGATCTAGAAAATGTTTACTGTACAAATAAATCTACATCAATTATAGTAATATGTCATTATTTGTTTTCGGTAAATACGTAAACGACATGAATGGTTTCCATTTTGCCATCGACCAGAGCACCATTTTTTCATTTGATAAAACATGAGTGTATTTGATACACTAATGGCATTGACGGAGACATCGGCAGCTGCTTGAAGCACTGCCACAAAACACAGTTGGTGTGTATCAGAATATCGGTTATACTCATCAAGAAACCCACAGTTTTATAGACGCAAAATTCAGAACACTGTTCTTTCATTAGAGATCTCATAAGATTGTTTAGAACATCGACACTGTTATAGAGACAGAATATAGACCACTAATACTTAACCCCGGTGTTAATATACAAGACGTCGATTACACTGATCAAAACAGTTAAGCTTCTAAAGAAGCTTCTATAGAATGCTCATAAATATTGTATAAAAATAAAATCAATCTTTAATTTAGTAACAATGGTTCTTACCACTAACAGCGACTGTATACACGCCCCCAGTTTCCAAAATCTGGAATTTGTTGTCTGGATTTCTGGTGAATACATAGCTTAGATTACCATTAGACCCAGAGTCAGTGTCTGAACAATTAAAATCAGATACTACAACATAGCCTGCCACTAAATTGAAAAAAAAACTTATACTTTTTATGTAGATGAATATTATGGAAACGTTTTGTTGCCAACTAAACCCAAATCTATTAAATAAACCATTCCCTACGACAAGGGCATGATATTTTGATTTACGTTGGCAACAAAACGCTTCTGTAGATTATTGCGAAACCTAAAATCCTGTAATCAACAAAAAAACCAATCAAACAATTTTTTTTTTTTAAAAAAAAAAAAAAATTAGAAAATCAAATTTATACCACTAATCGTATGAAACTCCTTATTTCATATCTGTTGTGCAGATTTTTGAATTTTTACAAAAAAGGAAATATTCAAAATTCTGCACATAAATAACAATGCAATTCAAAAGTAGCACAAGACAATTAGAATTCCGTAGTGATTAAGTATATGAAAGATATAACTAAATACCAGTTATTTAATGTGCTATATAATTGAGACAAAAAGTAAAAACAATGAAAACATTAAGTACAAGTAATAAGGTTGTTTCAAATAGATTTGAGAATGATTATAAAACGTTCATAATTTTCTTAAGTTGCATTTAATAATCAGTTTTTGTAATTATAAGTGTTAAAGAAAACATACTGTAAAATCGCTGATTTACCAATCCGATATACAAGCAAAAAGCTAACAGACCCGATTAATAAGATATTTTTACTTAAAAATCTTAACGATACCAGAGATGTTCGCAAACCTTGCAAGACTAGCTACCGTTATGTTAAGTATGGAAATCGTTGCAAATTGTAAACCATAAATTCTTTTATGATACAAAGAAATTTTATTAATGCAGTAATCTATACTAAACTATTACTACCGCCTCCTGAATGGATTTATTTTTAACACAGAAAGCTATTTACCTGCATTTTCGTCGACAGACACCACATGCGTAGTGGGAGAGCAAGCCGGGCTGTTGTCATTGACATCCAATAAAGAAACTGTCGCTGTTCCGGTTACCTTTTACAATTACAATAATTTTATTATTTTACAAACGGTGGTTAAGTGATAAAAATTTTTAAGAATTAAGAATTATTTTTACTTTACCAAATTATGAATTTGTAAACCATTAAAATTAAGTGAAAATATTATATAATTATGTTATTATCATTTTTTTTTAAAAGTATCATTAAAGTTGTTCTGTAAAAATCTTAAAATTCAAGCAAATTTTAACTTTTTATGAACTAACTAACAGAATTTTAATTATAAGTAATACAATAAGGCATTTCATCTTACAAAATATCCTACGTAATATGTGAGACCTTACCGTAGAGGACCCTCCGTCTGTAGCCAAAACCTCCACTACGTAACTTGTATAGGTCTCGTAATCAACTTCTTGAGCTAGTATTATTGTTCCAGACAATTTATCTACTAAAAACTTTGATAATCCGCTGTTTGTCACTAAATTTTACGAAAAATATCAAAAGGTTTAAAAAAATAAAATAAAAAAACTTTGGTAAGCATTTGCAAAACTTTTTAAGGTGACAAGATCCGGAATGAAATACAAATAAGTTTTATTTCGTCGATATGAGAGAGAAGTCGAGAGAGAACCGGCACCATTATTTGACACGATGTAAGTAACTACATTAAAAAATCACTGTTGCAAAATAAAAGAGATGAAATTTTGGTAACAGGTAAACTTAGTAAAAACGCGAAGACAACAAAAGTCAATGATAGAAACAACAAAAAAAACAAAACAGCCTAGGAAAGATCTACTGGGATCATGAAAACAATCTTAAACGGGACAGGATAAAATACACTTTGATCAAAGATTAATTTTGAGACATGAACTACAAAGTATATACTTGGGCCACAAATTATTATGAAGATAGGACAAGATAAGATATACTACGACATCGGATAAAACTGAGACATGACTTTTTTAAAAAAAAAAAAGATATCCTAGGAACCTCGGATTAAAACCAAGACACGACTTTAAAAAGATCCACGGATTGAAACCTTAGACAGGAGAAAATGGATACAACGAGGATCCTAAATGCATTTATATAATGAACCACTTATATTTTAACAAATTTTTTGTACAAGAAATGTGAATTTCAAGGAATTGTTAAGAAAAGACTGAGTAAAAAGAATTTCCAGATTTACTGTTCTTAATTTTACAACTTTTTCTACATTTATATTAGCTAAATAATTAGAATTAGAATTTATTTTACCCGAACGGATTTAGAGTATAAAAAGATAAACTATACAAAACAAAAAGTAAGCATTTATTTACATACCCGAGTTAATAGAATATTCAACAATACCATGTGGGCTCGCGTCACTGTCAGTGGCTGCATATGTCAGGATCTCAGTTGCTAAGGGCGTGTCCTCGTTAATTGAAACGGTGATTGGATTAGTGGCAAAAGTAGGCGTGGCTTCATTTACAGCTGATAATGACACAGCAACGGTCACCGTACTAGTGAATATTCCGTCAGTGACCTGTGTTGTTAAGAGATATGACGTAGTACCCGTGTCGTAATCCAAAGCTACAAAAAAAAAAAAAAAGTAACCCCCGGCTTTAAACAAAAAAGAAGTATCCTTGTCGTAATCTACGGCTATAAACAAAAACCAAAAGTATCCGTTGCGTAATCTACGACTATCAACAAAAATATAAGAGATATGACGTAGTACCCGTGTCGTATTCCAAACTTACAATCTAAAAAAAGGTACCTTGCCGTTATCCACGGCTATAAAAAAAAAGAAGTATCCTTGTCGTAATCTACGGCTATAAACAAAAACCAAAAGTATCCGTTGCGTAATCTAATCTACGACTATCAAAAAAAACATTAGATATATGACGTAGTACCCGTGTCGTATTCCAAACTTATAAAATAAAAAAAGGTACCTTGCCGTAATCCACGGCTATAAATAAAAAAAAAGAAGTATCCTTGTCGTAATCTACGGCTACAAACAAAAACAAAAAGTACTCGTGCCGTAATCCATGGCTATAAACAAAAAAGACCAGTGCCGTAATCCACGGCTATAAACAAAAACCAATGGTATCCGTGTCGTAATCTACGACTACAAACAAAAACAAAAAGTACCCGTGTCGTAATCCACGGCTATAAATCCAAAAGTATCCGTGGCGTAATCTACGACTATAAACAAAAACAAAAAGTATCCGTGGCGTAATCTACGATTATAAACCAAATCAAAAAACAAAATATGTCCGTGTCGTAATCCACGGCTATAAGCAAGAAACCAAAAGCACCCGTGCCGTAATCTACGGCTACCAACAAAAACAAAAAAAAAGTACCAGTATCGTAATCTACGGCTATAAACAAAAAACAAAAAGTACCAGTGTCGTAATTAACGACTACAAACAAAAACAAAACGTATCTGTGTCGTAATCTACCGCTATAAACAAAAAACAACAAAAAGTATCCTTGTCGTTACCCATGGCTATAAACAACAAAAAAAAAAACAAAAACAAAAAGTATCTGTATCGTAAGCCACGGCTTAAAACAAAATCAAAAAGTATCAGTGTCGTAATTCACGGCTACAAACAAAAACGAAAAGTATCCGTGTCGTAATTTACGGCTACAAACAAAATCAAAACGTATCCGTGTCGTTATCCATGGCTATAAACAAAAACAATAAGTATCTTTGTCGTAATTCACGGCTTCAAACAAAAACAAAAAGTATCCGTGTCGTAATTTACGGCTACAAAAAAAAAAAAAAAAAAAAAAAAAAAACGTCTCCGTGTCGTTATCCATAGCTATAAACAAAAACAATCAGTATCACGGCTAAAACCAAAAACAAAAGTATTCGTGTCGCAATTCACCGCTACAAACAAAAACAAAAAGAATCCGTGTCGTAATCCACGGCTATAAACTAAACAAAAAAGTACCTGTGTCTGAATCCACGGCTACAAACAAAAGCCAAAAGTATCCGTGTCGTAATGCTTAAACAAACATAAAAAGTATCCGAGTAGAATTCAAGGCGACATACAAAAACAAAAAGTATCCGGGCCGTAATTCATGGCTATAAAAAAAAAAAAATAAATAAATAAATAAAAAAAAAAAAAAAAAAAAAAAAAAAAACACAAAAAGATTCCGTGTCGTACTCCACGGCTACAAACAAAAAACAAAAAGTATCCGGGTCGTAATTCACGGCTACAAACAAAAACAAAAGTATCCGTGTCGTACTCCACGGCTACAAACAAAAACAAAAAGTATCCGTGTCGTACTCCACGGCTACAAACAAAACAAAAAGTATCCGTGTCGTACTCCACGGCTACAAACAAAACAAAAAGTATCCGTGTCGTACTCCACGGCTACAAACAAAACAAAAAGTATCCGTGTCGTACTCCACGGCTACAAACAAAAACAAAAAGTATCCGTGTCGTACTCCACGGCTACAAACAAAAACAAAAAGTATCCGTGTCGTCCTCCACGGCTACAAACAAAAACAAAAGTATTCGTGTCGTAATTCACAGCTACAAACAAAAACAAAAAGTATCCGTGTCGTACTCCACGGCTACAAACAAAAACAAAAGTATTCGTGTCGTAATTCACAGCTACAAACAAAAACAAAAAGTATCCGTGTCGTACTCCACGGCTACAAACAAAAACAAAAAGATTCCGTGTCGTACTCGACGGCTACAAACAAAAACAAAAAGTATCCGTGTCGTACTCCACGGCTACAAACAAAAACAAAAAGTATCCGTGTCGTACTCCACGGCTACAAACAAAAACAAAAAGTATCCGTGTCGTACTCCACGGCTACAAACAAAAACAAAAAGTATCCGTGTCGTACTCCACGGCTACAAACAAAAACAAAAAGTATCCGTGTCGTACTCCACGGCTACAAACAAAAACAAAAAGTATTCGTGTCGTAATTCACAGCTACAAACAAAAACAAAAGTATTCGTGTCGTAATTCACAGCTACAAACAAAAACAAAAAGTATCCGTGTCGTACTCCACGGCTACAAACAAAAACAAAAGTATTCGTGTCGTAATTCACAGCTACAAACAAAAACAAAAAGTATCCGTGTCGTACTCCACGGCTACAAACAAAAACAAAAAGATTCCGTGTCGTACTCGACGGCTACAAACAAAAACAAAAGTATCCGTGTCGTACTCCACGGCTACAAACAAAAACAAAAGTATTCGTGTCGTAATTCACAGCTACAAACAAAAACAAAAAGTATCCGTGTCGTACTCCACGGCTACAAACAAAAACAAAAAGTATCCGTGTCGTACTCCACGGCTACAAACAAAAACAAAAAGTATCCGTGTCGTACTCCACGGCTACAAACAAAAACAAAAAGTATCCGTGTCGTACTCCACGGCTACAAACAAAAACAAAAGTATTCGTGTCGTAATTCACAGCTACAAACAAAGCAAAAAGTATCCGTGTCGTACTCCACGGCTACAAACAAAAACAAAAGTATTCGTGTCGTAATTCACAGCTACAAACAAAAACAAAAAGTATCCGTGTCGTACTCCACGGCTACAAACAAAAACAAAAAGATTCCGTGTCGTACTCGACGGCTACAAACAAAAACAAAAAGTATCCGTGTCGTACTCCACGGCTACAAACAAAAACAAAAGTATTCGTGTCGTAATTCACAGCTACAAACAAAAACAAAAAGTATCCGTGTCGAAATGCACGGCTATAAACAAAAAACAAAGGGTACCCGTGGCTTTAAACAACAGCATGAAAACAAATGATTTGAGTGATGTTATATTACATCCATTAAGATTTTTTTATTTAAACCGAGGCTTTCAGATGGTTGAGAATTGAAGTCCCTACGGAAACTAGCGATCTTCGCTTAGCGAACTGGCAAACTTTAACACCCTGGTATATGCTCTAAGAGGCACGCACTTTGGATTAAGACCAGTATGATTGTGAATATAACATTAGGCTAAATAATTATCTTTTAGTACTGAAATGTCTCCGCTTAAAACTTAATATCTATAGAGTGATATTTAAAATATATTTTTGTGCATTTGTTAAAGATATATACCTTTAAAATATGGGATTTATTAAATAGATTATCTGTTTTCAGAAAGGGTATATTCTGGGTAGTAATGTTGCACAAGTTATGACACCAGTTTCGGGGGAATGTATTCTGTGTAGTTATGTACATTCGAGAGTTATCTCACCTTTGTTTGTTGTTACAACTCCTGCGGAGGATATTGTAAAAGTACCGTCTGTATTACCACTGGTTATAGCGTAAGATAACGTAGTACCGGTATCAATGTCACTACAATTTAACGTTACTACCTAAAATTATCAATCGAAAAATTATTATTATTGTTACTATTCTTATTATTAATTAACTAATTAATTAATTAATTTATTTATTTATTCTTTTTTTATTTATTTATTTATTTATTTATTTATTTATTTTTTTTTTGGAGAATATAATTTGCTAGTCAATAAACACTCTTCCTATTTGTAGCAAGTTTCTCTTCTGGATATGTGACGTCTCGATATAAGTGAAATATTTTTGACTGGGACGTTAAACACCGTTACTCAACTCCTCTGGATATGTAAACAGTTATATCAAGTACGATAATGTTAGCTTTGCTTTTAACGTTATTTGTCTAGGTATTTTTGTTATAAAACTGTAATCTTCATTTTCACAAAATGATTCTTATTTAGCTAAAAATTTCGCTGTTTGTTCAGTCTATTTTGAACAATAATGACCTTTGAGAACAGTTATATATTGAAGAATAATAAATCCTTCAAGGTAATGTTCTATAACGCCTCTTGTTTAATAAATAAATAAATTTATTTATTTATTTATTTATTTATTTATTTATTTATTTATTTATTTTTACCTTACCGTAGTTCCTGAAGATGCTGTTTCTGTGAGCGTTCTAGAATAGAAATAGTGTGAACAAGATGGGGTGTTGTCATTGACGTCCGTAACAGTTATAGTCATAATATACGTGCTAGATCTAGGTGAAGACCCAGTGTCCTTTATTTGTATATTTAGTACATGGGAAGTTAAAGTTTCATAATCTAAATCCCGGACTGTGTAAATATATCCATATACTTTGTCGATGGCTAGGACACCAGTGTTACCAGATCCACCTACAATAACAACAAAAAATACGTATACAGGATTGTTAGACGTTCCCTTTAAAATGTTGACTTTATGAAAATGATTCAGGAATACTGATATATTAATATCAACGGTTCTAATGACTTTGCAAAACAAAAATCAATAAAGAAATAAAAGAATATATCAACTACAAAAAGGCGTATCTTGTTTCTAATATTCTTTAAAAGATTTTATTTTTTAACGAAATTAATGAGTTTTTTAACACATTTGAATTAATTTGGAAAAGTGAAAATATTAAAATGCATTTGAAGCAAATTTGAAAAAAAAAATCAGTGCAAAAGTCTTATACTGTCTATGGTCTCTGAAATGATATTTTAGTGATTCACAATAGAAAACGGTCACATCATTGGGATATATTATTTTCTTATATCTTTTGTGAATTTCTCAAAATTTGATTGGTAAAAAAGAAATGGAGTAAAATAAATTTCAACCTGTGATTTAAACAAAGATTAGGAGAAAAAAAACTGACATCCATGAGTTGTTGACATTACGAAAAATGCCCCATGCTTAGAAAAACTTTTGTATGCGGTTCGAACGCAACTGTATTCTGAATCATTAAAATACTTGTTTGATCGATGTCAATACGTGACAAATTTAGTAGTTATACAGTATTATAGATTGTCATACTATAGAAAAAATAAAGTACAAGTACCTATAATGGCGTATTGTAAAAGCCCGTCGTTTCCATCATCTTGATCACTGCCAATAACCCGACAAACAGTCGTCCCGATACCAACATTTTCTGCTACCTATTTACAGTAACATAAATATACCAATGGTATTACTGTGGTCTTAAATAAAGTCATAACTGAAGAGGCATTACATTACCATCTAAAATGACGGGACATTTACTAAAACAGAACAGTATCAATAGTTAAAATAAACATCAACTGAACAGAGAAATAAAAACTTGAGAGGGACTTGTAGAAGAACAATCAGTTGGTCAGCGAGTAAGTAAGTAAGTAAGTAAGTAAGTAAGTGAGTGAGTGAGTGAGTGTGAGTGAGTGAGTGATGAGTGCGAGTAAATAATTGTTTTCGTGATGCTTGAAACATATTATTCCTGGCAAAATGACTCATATATTGATCTTCCAAAAGCACAAGCTTGTCTCATTTCAACTACACGTACTTACTGTGTGGTATCAGTCATAATTGTCAATTAATTATTTCTGTTTGTTCATTAATTTATATCGCTATAATTCAATGTTTAGACTTAGATGTGATTAAGTTATGAAATCAGATGGCTTTTTGGCGACAAATACTTATCCAAATGTCTGAACAAATTTGTATCGCATTTCTTACCTATAACCCGACTCAAGCTTATTCTAAAATTAAGTTTTTTGTGTTATATTTTAACTAGTCAAAATGCCATTATCTCTATGTTTTATATAGCTTTGAGAGAAAATAAAAAGGGTGATGATTTACCATGGGGATGGCCTTAAAAAATTCAAAATTTAAGATATTTATTCATAATAATGTCTGTTAAGCCTCTATTTACAGAAATAAGTAATAATAAAATTTGAAATAAAACTTTAAAAAGTGATGAAATAATTTATATAAGTATATGTACCGTGACCGTAGATGGACTGGTACCGTTGATTGACGGTGTAAATTCGTTCACTCCATTCACCGTCACAAAGACATAAGCCGTCCCAGTAAACTGCGGGGTACTTGTGTATGTCTCAGTTGCCGTGACAACCAGTTTGTAAGTTTTACGTGCCTCATAGTCAAGTACGTTAGATGTAGTCTGTAACTGTGTACCAGATAGAATAAACTTGTTTGTTGTATCATCACCGCTTAATATGGAGATAGAATATACGGCATTGTTACCACTGTCGACATCAGAACAGAGCAGATCAGCTAAACTAACACCTAAAATAAAATGTATGTAGAAATCTGTAGCTAAATAAAATAATAGCGACCGAGCAAAGCAGGTTCTTCGCTTAAATCATTTTATGGCTTTTCCTATACCGCTTATTGATGTTCTTTATTTACCCCTTAAATAGAACTTAAGCTACTTTGGCTCTAAATGCGCGTTTTAACTTTCACCATCTAACACCTCTTTTCCGTTGGTGACTGCATTTTACTTTAGCGAATAAATATATACCAAAAACAATCTAGCCGCATTTGTTTGAACAATTTATTTAAGTGTATAAGGAAACACATCCGTTTTTGTTTCAGTAGTTCGAATTTTATGGCACAAGCAAAAATACGATTTTTGGGTTGATAAATTCATCATTGATAAAGATAAGTACTATTTCGTTTATCTGTAAATTCGTAGGTTCGGATATCCACGAACATTTTTAACACCACGATAATAAATGATGTCATTATATGTTAGCCTGTAAAAACGATATCGTTCTCGAAATTTGTGATTTTGCTTAATGTTTTAAACATCTGTAAAAGGTGTATTGATCACGTGGTTCATTAACAAATTCTATTTGTGCTGACATCAGACATGATGACAAAATGACATTCAGTTGCAGCGGTTTTGAAATCACACACAAATGGCCAAGTACATTAAAACAAGTTCATTAATAATATGAACAAAACATCATGATAAGCTACTTCTGGCGAAAGTTCTACCGGAACTAACAACGATTCCGGTTTTCAAATTGGAAACAATGTTTGGTGATTCATACATAAAAGCATTACACTAAAAATATTTCTTCATTTTAAAAGTTTTATAAATCGTTTTCGTTTTTCTATAATTGAAGCGTTTCTTGTCAACCATGAAAACACGTGAATCGTAACAGGTACTTGCAAAGAAAAAATAAAACGGCATGTCGATTTATAGGCCGATAACACTATCGAGTTGGCGCCCCCTGATCCGCTAGAGGGCTACACCTTCCGGGTAGTTCACGGATGTAAACAGCTTGGTTGCTACTATCATGTATCCATTAAATGCCCGGTGTATTAGTTTAAGTACACCGAATGTTTCATGTTATACATAGACTGGACTGTTGTTTTAAATACATCTTTTACTTAAAATTATTTATCTTTACTTGTCATTCAATATTACAAAGTTAAACATCGATTTTATACGATTTGACGATGCGTATGTTGACCTAATATTGACACGTGTTCAGTTAATAGGGAGGGTTGGCCCTGATTAAATTGGTGAATTAAACAAACGGTTCTTGCCGAATTGCTATATGGTTTAACATCGTTTGATTTTTTTCCTTCTTGCTCGTTAATCTTAAACAACGATATATATAATAAAGACACAACGGGAAATCCGAGGTTCATACTCCAAATAAAAAAATTACTGTATTCGAAACATACTGTGTTTGTTTAATTAAGAAGAACAATTTCAGCATTTATACAACTTACACACAATGCACTTCAATAGGACAAGTATTAGCTTGATAAGTACACATTTCTGAAAAAATTATTATTACCCCAAAAATTTCAGATTTAGTGGCCATATTGGAAGACACAACGATAAATCCGGGTTTCATATCAATTTTGCATAAAAACACATCAATTATTATTATTATTATTATTATTATTATTATTATTATTATTATTATTATTATTCAGTGTGTGTGTGTGTGTGTGTGTGTGTGTGTGTTTGTTATAACCCACCTGATGCAGTATTTTCCGATACAGATACGGTATATACAGCTGGATTAAATGTAGGAGGATTATCATTAACATCAGACAGTGGGAGATAAACTGTTATATACTGAGAGTAGCCGTAGGCCGATGTTTCTAGTACCCTGAAAATATGGTAAGTGTTTTATACATGAGGAGATACAAACAAAAGTTATAAGAGTAAATCTCAACTTTAACAAGGCTTACCTGAATATCTTAATTAACCTTAAACCTTTCGTACCCAAGCCATATTAAGCATCAGTTTTCTGACACTAGTGTCTATCCACACTTAGTTCCAAATCATTTATCCATTTTGCGTTACGGAAAGACTTTTTTCCCAAACATCCCTGTTTCTACCATCATCTCAGAAATAAGATAAAGAACGTGTACTTTGTGAAACACGATTGCTAACTCTCTTTAAGGAAAAATGTGATAACTCTCTCTCTCTCTCTCTCTCTCTCTCTCTCTCTCTCTCTCTCTCTCTCTCTCTTCGAAAAAAGTGTAATAACACACACACACACACACACTCTCTCTCTCTTACACACACACACACACACACACACACACACACACACACACACACACACTATGCCATTAATTCTAGAATTGTATTACAAAAAAATTCTCTTTTGGTTTTTTAAAGGTATGTTTATTGTGTATATACCCATGTGGTAGCTCAGTTAGTTGGGTGCTCATTCTGTTTGTAGAATGTTGCTTTCCCTCCACCAGTTTTTATTTTTCATTGCAATTGAGCATTTTTGTTTTTGACCAGTCCTGCCACTTTTTCTTTATCTCTTCGTCAGTTCTCTTTTCTCTCGAAACAGCATTATTTTTTTTTTACTAATTAACCCCCATTTCGTATTCTTTTTTTTTCTTTTTTTTTCTTTTTTGTTACTATTAATGTCAGGTTTAGTTAATTGGTATAGTAAGCGGGTGTTGCTGAAAATACCCGCCAACCATTCCATGTACTCGTTCAGTAATTAAAGTTGATGGGATTGTAATAAAAGAAATTGACAACATGATTTGTTTAATTGAAAGAAGGTCTGCTATACTAATTCTTCTATTTATCAATTTTTCTATTAGCCATAGTAATTGATAATTAAGTCAGTTTCTATTTTTTTTTGAATTTATTATACTTCAATTCCATTAGTAATGTTCAGCTGGTTTTTTTGTAGGATGTTTACATTTAAATTTCACACATGCGGTAATTTTAAGTAATCATAGAAATAATATCTTTAGGCTTTTGTACAAATTCATGACAGACATTGGATTTTTAATTTTAACAAATAACGCTTTAAGAATTATTTCATGATCAAGAAGTGATTTACTTGTTATTCTTGAAATTTCCCCTTGAAAGTCCCGTCTTGACATTATTGACCAATCAATCTAACTGTTACATACACAATATTACAGATTTTTAAGATTTTGCCAACGAAACGAAAACATGATGTTCCGGACGTAAGGTCTTCGTAACTCCTATTCTAAGAGAAGTTTAAATATGCTTCGAGATACCCGTGTACATCTATCGCAACTTATACTTTAATTAAATTAAATTAAACTTTATTTCTTTTACAACGATTTAGAAACAAGTTGTGCAACTTATATTAATCTAGCTCGTTGGCCCGAATTGTAGCGCGCGTGAGGTCTTATTGTGGGAGGAAAACCGGAGAACCCGGAGAAAAACCCACGTGCTCAAGCAGGTGACCTCATACCTTATCACATACGACGCTAGGAATCGAACCCCAGTCGCATTGATGATAGGCGGGAGCGCTAACCACTGCGCCACTTGAACACCCAACTTATACTTAAGACACACGTATAATATACTAATGTGTAGGATTTACGAAAGCTTCGAGATACCCGCCTTTGGTTTGCAGGCTTGCATGATGTCGGTTAGGGAATCGTACAAAGATTATTGGCGAGGTAGAAACGAACTGAGAGCTGATGATCAGGCAGTGATTTGTGCATAACCACCTACCCTTCCCTTTGTTTTTTTTTTTTTTTTTTTTTTTTTTTTTTTGCTAATTATTTTCTATGCCGTGCTTAGTTTTTATTTTTTTATAATATATATCATGAACTCTGTGAAATTGTTTTTAATTAATGATTTATACATTAAGCTTGAGCTTGCAACTAGGTTAATTTGATCTTGTTTTATTTCATAGTTTGTAAAGAAAATATTTATTTTCGGAGGAACGGAGAAAATAAGAGTTATTCTTCTTAGCTTGTATATACTAGTATACAGTAAGAGATCATAAGAAGCATATTATTTTTAGTAAAAAAGTATTGGATATTACATGAGTTGAGGAAAGGTCCAGGGCGGAGACACAGACCATAACTTAAAGCTGTGTAACATACAACTCACTTCATACAACATTCTCTGTCAGTGTATATTTTTTATCTTTGGGTGAATTAATCCTTTGTCACTTAACAGTGAACAATTACTTTGTAGTATGTGTAAATGTGATAATACAGAACTCTGTACTAGTGCTTCTAAACAAATTACAGACTTGCTAAAATAAATAACCGAAACGACATCAAGCTTAAGATATGATGACTTCACAAGATTTTAAAATTGAATTTTATATCATTATTAAATTATTTTAGTGAAATTTAAATAATGTCACCCTGGTAGATGTCACCTGTACTTTTATGGTTTGAAAATTTATCCCAGAATTTAAAGGTACAAAACAAGAACAGTTAACATGTATTTCTTCTTCAAGATAAATAATCTAATACCAGGTCTTTCCACAGAAGGTCTATTGGCGGTGTTCCTATTCTTGTCATCATGCTTTTTATGGAGTTATTTCCCAAATTTTACAACAACTGTATCACTGCCAGGTTATCGGTCGAGCTGAAAACAAATCCGGACATTTCGATATAAATCTCAGACTTCTGTGCTTACTACTGTGGATTTTGGAAAACGGACAGGGGAACAAAAATTTTAAAAAGATCAGCTGGCTGGATTATGTCAACTCTAATTTGGTAATATTTAGATTATGAATGTTCAATGACGCGGAAATAGTGTCAAGACTTTCGCTATACATTTCATGATTATTCTTAAAAACTTAACGCAAATTATTTCAAATATTTTAGTACAAAATAGGACATCACTTTAAGATGTATTTTAACTTACCTAAATTGAAAAGTAATTGTTCCGTCAGTTTCTCGGTTCAGTTTCTGGTTAACTCTCAAGATCCGTCCATCAAGTGTGAATTTTGCTACCGACTGAGATGTTATGTAATAAGAAAGAGGATTACCATCGAGATCCGAGGCAGTCAGCGTTATGACCGAGGTTCCAACTGGGGTATCTTCTGATATAGAAGTCAGGGTCTGACCGTTGGTGGGGCTTGTAAAAGTTGGGGCATAAATACAGGTACCTGTTTCAAGTAAAAACTAAGTGTTAGAATAACTTACCTACATAAACTGTCAAACAAGATGTTATCTTATTGTTTAATTTTCAAGTCTATGGATGTCCAGTGTGCGTTATTGTACGTTAAAGATGTAATAATGACGGACTAGAAGAACAACTCCAATTAATCCGGAGAATATTTATTTATTTATTTATTTATTTATTTATTTATTTATTTATTTATTTTGGGGGAATCTTATGATTTTTTTTCCATCAAAAATAAAAATAAAGATTTAGAATCAGTAATTGTGTTTGATAATTTTTATACTTGTATTAATATAAATTTTAGTTTAGTACTTGACGGCAGAACAAGTTAAGTTAAAGTTTGAAGATGCTAGAATGATGTTTAAATTTACAGCTAGAATTTGATTTACTTTGTATCTGAAGAAAGAGTCAAAGCGACATGCTGCAACAAAATAAACAGAATGAGTACTATATCACTTGGTACGTAAACAAGTGAGATAACAAGACGGGTACCAAAACAAGCGATAAAATCGTGTCCGCCTTATGGTGTACTACACTTGAGACAACAAGACGGGTACCAAAACAAGCGATAAAATCGTGTCCGCCTTATGGTGTACTACACTTGAGACAACAAGACGGGTACCAAAATAAGCGACAAAAGCGTGTCCGCCTTATGATGTACTACACTTGAGACAACAAGACGGGTACCAAAACAAGCGACAAAATCGTGTCCGCCTTATGGTTGACTACAAGTAAGACAACAAGACGGGTACCAAAATAAGCGACAAAATCGTGTCCGTCTTATGGTGTACTACACTTGAGACAACAAGACGGGTACCAAAACAAGCGACAAAATCGTGTCCGCCTTATGGTGTACTACACTTGAGACAACAAGACGTCTACCAAAACAAGCGACAAAATCGTGTCCGCCTTATGGTGTACTACACTTGAGACAACAAGACGAGTACCAAAACAAGCGACAAAATCGTGTCCGTCCAACAGTGTATTTTTGTAGAACACTAAATGTCCGTCTTATTCCGTTTAATATGTTAAGCTATTTCTATTATTTTAGCTGGATTTGGTTTTGGAACTTTAGATTCATTAATTTTCAACTGTTTGGCTTATGTTTTTTATCTATCAAACTATCAAACTTTTCGGCGCTAGTGTCACTGATAAGGAATTGTTTTTTCGAAATGTGCACATATGGCACATAAAAATTTAACAGGTATTTGTGTTATATATTTAGTAATATTTTCATGAAATAATTGAATACATTACCTGGCTGATATAACGACACGACAATAACATGTATTAAAACTCCTGATACGACAAACATTGTAAAAACTTGTGTACTCTCAAAATCGCATTACTTCTGAAATAAACTTGTTATATCCCGGAAAGTCACACCGTTGAAATTCTGGAATAGGTTGATACATTCTGCAAACATCATAAAATTATCCAGGAATTGTTTTATGCATTTTTACAAACCAATATCTCCTTAATTGATTAACAGGACCATTACTGTTCTTATTTAGATTGCCAAAGTGTAAATTATATTTCAAAATAGTGTAAAAATGACCTGGTTTAAATCCAATAAACGTCTAAGCACAAAATACATTGTGTAAGTATACACTGTGCTCAACAGTCCAATACATCGCTTTAATAAATTTAACAGACATTTTTATAGCACGTTTTGTCTTCATTGAATTAAAGCCAAAATCATATAATAAAGACACAATACAACGTTAATCGATCAAAGAGATTTAACCATTCGATAATAAACTTCGTTAAGGACTGGACTTTACGTGAAGAAGTGATTTGTGAATATATTTGATAAAATTATAAGCTTTAAACAATAATAAAATGACCAACTACGCAATTTTAGACTATTTATAGTTTTAAATTCCATTTCAGACACAATATTATTATTATTATTAATATAATTTTTTTTTTTTTTTTTTTTTTTTTTTTTTTTTTTTTTTTTTTTTTTTTTTTTTTTTTTTTATAGTCATTTCAGATTTCAGACACTTTTTTATTTTATATATATTTGTCATTTTACAGATATTGTCTTCATTGGAGATGGACATAAAACTATGGGAAATATATGTATTTAATACGTATTTCATCAATCGGTCTTATCCATATATCCAACATATGCATGATTGTTATAAAAACTGTGTTTTTGTAACTTGTTCGAAAACAAAGTGATAGTATGTTATGAGCCACATATAACGTCAGTTTTGTCTTAAATGTAATTGTAACCATACATAATACTTTTTCATCATTTTTCAGAAATAGAATTTTCAGAAGTTATTGCAAACAGATATTTTATATTTTGTTAGACCACCGACATCATTATAATTTTTACCTGTTTCATATCCAATAAACAGGTGCGAGTTTTAATTGTGAACATGTTGTTCTTTTGTTGTTGTTGTTGTTGTTCTTTTGTTGTTGTTGTTACTGCTGCTGCTGAATTTTATTACTCTTGTTTATTTTTGTGTGTCTTTGTTTCTTATGATTGTTGTTAAGACGTACTTGTTATTCAGTTGATATCATTTTACTCACAAACTTCAGACCTTACATAAAGTTTTAAGAATATTATAATACCAATATATGTGTATTCAAGGCTTAAAGAGACACAACTCTAGTATTCACGATTAAAACTGTGTAAATATTTTAAATATCTGGAACACTAAACTGTTTAGTGCAAACAACAGCACTGTATTTTCAATTTGTTGTTACTGAATTGTCAAAGGATCATCGTACTTGGTACTTACTTATTTTCAAATCTAAAACAGATTTTGTCAATATTTAATTTACTTCTAGATCAAAGTCCAGAAATAATTATGATGCCATGAATAATTACTAATGTCTTATTTCTCCAAATGGCCGAATTTATCAATATTGGACTAAAAGGTATTTGTTTTGTCTATATGGAGTTCTAATTGCATTTCGGCCTCAAAATCGATGCCCTTAATTACTTTTTCAACGGAGCAACAACCCTGCATTTTACAACATAACATCAACTTATCAAAGCTAACCACATTTTCTGTTAAGGCCTAAATCACATTCCTTTCGGGAAAATATCGTTTTGGGAAAATATACGGTTTGTTTTCTTTTTACCTCTAAAACTTACTCTATCGGTATGAATTACATTTTTTAAATTCATTATTTGTTAAATTAAAATTTATATCATTTTCTTCATTTTATTTATTTATTTATTTATTTATTTATTCATTTATTATTCATTTGTTCATTCATTCATTCATTCATTCATTATTTATTTATTTATTTATTTATTTATTTAACGCACCATGATATATTATTCGGCGTGTTAGTCTTACTACTACAATCACATGTTATTTATCTATTTTCATAACAAGAGATGGTTTTAAGTACAGTTTATTAACTGTATGGAAAGGCTTGAGGTAATTATACGTTATGAATAACGGTTTTTCTTGTTAAATCATTGTCCATTAAATTGTTTTAATTAGTAATCATAATGTAGTTGGCCCAGTGACAATGGACCTTATTACATTGTCGGCCATGTTTATTTCATGTTTAACATATAACTCTATGTCTCGTAAAACACCAAGACTCACGAACTTTAGTTATACAAATGTCAATGACATCGAATGTACATTTCCTGTATCACGTGACCCAGTTAACTCATTTCAACACGTGACCCAGAGTTTAAAACAGCTTTATTGTCAACATAGAAATAATTTGTAGTTTTATGGATGTTTGGTTTCAGAGTCATTATTCATTTAAAATCTGTGCAAGATAAAGCCATTATATGTTTTATCTTCTTGACATGTAATTAAGTATTGTAAAGCTGCATTAAGTTTACCCATTATTGAAAAAAAAAATCTTAATTTTTTAATCAATATAAATTGGTTGTTTTAACGATCTGTGCGATTCATTTTCTTAAGTTTACTCTTATAAGCCCATAATAAATGGAAATCCTTAAAGCTTGGGGTAACTCGATAAAATGACGTTTTCCCGTAATAACGACGTTTTTTCGGAATATTTGACGTAATCGTTATCCATTTCATTCCGCTAAAACGTTAAGAGGTATCGATCACGTGGTACACTGCGAGTCCCATTAGGTTGGAGCATGCGGGGAAGTTCTACAAGTAAGTAAACAATGGCGTCGACAGAAAGAAAACTGTTCGTGCGAGAACGACAACAGATTCTAAAACGAAAAGAACAAGGGCCAAATGAGACAAACTGTTCTAAGGATTCGAATCGGCAAAGCTTAGATAATAAAAAATTGATGTAAATACATTTGTAAAACAATAGTTTGGTTTGGATACGCGCGACAAAATGGCCACATCGCTATTGGACCACCTCACCCTAACCCTAACCCTGCTCTTGTGCTTTGTTTGTTGACGTTGTCTCATTTTTGATAAAGAATCGCGTGATCAATGGTCTAAAATAAGAATTTTAACGTAAGTAAAAGTTTGATTATGGAACCAAGTATAACATTTTTCATGAGAGGCATATTGTGACCGCTGATTATTAAACTCCCGACTATGGACGGACACTGGAGTTAGTTGTCTGAGGTGTTTATAGTACTATAGAAACACGCCATACCATCTCATTCATTGTACAACCGTAAAAAATACGCAATTTGAAAGTAAAAGATTAAAATTTAGTCTTATTTACCTAACTGTGAAGCAACAACCGTAAAATCAAACATAAACTTGTCAAAACAACCAGAAAAAGATATAATAATGGAATAAATAAGGAGATGATTACAATATTTCTCACTTCGGAAGGACACTAAATATACTAACAAAATGACATCCAGGGGTAAAGCTTAATACTTCTGTAGGTTCCAAATGATATTCATTATATTTAATCCGGTTACAGAATTATTACCGGATTTAGTGGTATGCTTGTCCGCGAATAGCCGAGAAAATACTGATGCGACGTTAAATATGATTTCAACCTATCAACCGACAATATCGTCTTACTCGAGCTATCGCAAAAAAAAAAAAAAAAAAAAAAAAAAAAAATTACTGAAATATGGTGACGATTAATTTTAATTATTGAGACTCTCTGATTATAAAACTCCAGAATTCAGTTGGGTTTAAGATTTTATGAAAAAATTGTTTCCAGTAGTTGCGTTTTCTAACTTATGAAGGATACTGAATATTGGACCTATTTAACAACCACTGTTTCCTCAACACCACACAGTTTAAAATGCATTATTTCCCCAAAAGCAACCCTGGTCAAATACTGAAACACGACTTGTGTGGTTTCTTGGATAAATTTTATTTCATCTTTAAAAATGTTTTCGTGTTTTTCTAAATGTCGTTATTGACCTTTTAACCTGACGATTTCCGGTCATTTAACTTTAATATCTTTTTGACATGAACATAAAAACATTTATTACCAATTCATCTTTTACTTCATCTAAGGGCCAGTTACCGGTCAGCTCCTGAAAATTACTTTTTGAGAACACACTACTCAGTTTTCCCAAATAAGATGTGGCTCGGAACCACGGTTTTGTGTTTTGGTACATGTTTAAGACACAACTGCATAGTTATAATCAAACACAAACATACCGGTCCACGTACAAATCACAACACGTAATTTTCGACCATTGAAGGGAGACCAGGTGCTCCGGAAGGATAAGCACCACTGTAAGGCTAGCTACACCCCCGCGCGTGAAATAAAAATAATCATCAATATTGTGGTAAAGGCGATAAAACGTTTAAGGAGTTTTGTAAGCTGTGTGCTTGCAGAATTTCCGTGTCATCAATTTTTGGTAAGCTGCTTGCTTCATTGTAGAAAGTCCCCGAAGTGGAAACCAGCTTTACCTTACCGTATTAACAGTGAAACAAATACAACGTACGCAAGAGAATCGGGTATATTGTTACAAGTATTTGAAAAATTTATAACAGAAAATTGAACTTATCACGTTTATCACTATAACTTCAAACGTAGCCTTTCTTGGGTGTCATAATTGAAGTACAATACAAATATAAAGCAGGATTTAAAGAATATATACGTGTATAAATCATGGCCGCTAAAGAGTTGAGTTGAGTTGAGTTGAGTTGAGTAATGGTGTCAAGAATATTTCACTTATATCGAGACGTCGCCAGCTATAGGCAAAAGTGCAGAAATTTTGCCTGTGCGTTGCGCTGATGGCATTATACAGTATGGTTTTTTATCGTGCCATGCCTGTCATGACGCGGGACCTCGTTTATTTTAAGTTCCCTTTCGAAAGATCCATGACTTTCATTTCGAAATGCTGATTGCTTGGCAAAAGAACAGTCATGTTCAACAGCCACTTTCATGTCTTGGGTCAAACCCGGCCGTGGTTTGAACCCACGACCTTCCACTTACGGAGCGAGCACTCTACCAACTGAGCTACCGCAGTGGCCTATGGCTGCTAAAGAGACACTTACAATTAGAAGTAATAGAAACAAACAGAACAAGATTAGATCACGTAAAGTACAATTACTGGTTTTGTTTCATTTAACTTAACTGATGTTTATAGTAAATATAAACCCCACTAAGGAAAATCTCAGGAGAATTTGTGATTTTGTTTTCTTGATGTAAGTGTGATTTTGTTCTTCCTTGGACACATATCAGACAAAATTTATTATGATAATAAACCAAGAATGTAAAAAAAAAAGACTAATAACACTATTGGTTTGATTCCATGCGAAACAAGTACACCGATTGACTTGTTTCGTCAGACCAATTACGTCAGTGGAGACTTTCTACATGTATATTAATATTTTTTCTAACCAAAAATATTTACTGTTAAAATAGACCAAAAACACAGCAATTGTTATACCCAAATATCATAAGATATATATGCACCTAAGTTTTCAAGAGATTTGCAATAATTATTCTGTATTGTTCGCAAAAAAAAAAAAAAAAAAAAAAAAAAATCTGTACATATCATGGATCACCGTAACTTTCATTGTTAAGGCGCGGTTGGAGACAACAAACAACACCGTCCTTGTGTTTTGGGTACATTTTACTTTATGTAAATTTATATAACGAAGACATGTTGATGTACAATTGCGTTTTCAACAGAAGCATGGATTAATAGTGGATAGCACAAAACTACATTGTAATGACGCACCATAAGGCATGTTGATGTAATGGACACATCACAAGGCATGTTGAAATGAACACACAGCAAGGCATGCTAATGTGCAATAATAATTACGTTGAAGACGGTTAAACAAATGACGAAACATGGCACATTGCAGTGACGCATTACAAGACATATCAATGTGCAATTTTAATTACATTAAGGACGGCTAAACAAATGATAAAAACAGCAATATATTGTAGTGACATTTTGTCATTATATCAAGCCTTTGTTCTTGTTTTTGATATATATGTCATCTTTTGTGAGTGAACACCTTGTTTTTACGAAGAATTTTTTATAAAGAGATTAAAAAAAAATAACTACAATATCTAATTTTGACAAGTCATTTTTTAACTTATTTTTTACAAATTTTTCACGATCACTGTAAAGCATTATAATTCGAAACTTCATTTTTACGTTTCGTTGTTTCTGTGTGCAACGGTGATTGTGGACACTTCTATAAATCATGCACATGATTACTAATATTGTGTGGAAAAAATTAAGTCAATGTTTCACCATTTATTTTTAATTTCATATTGTTCTGTTTTACCTAGTTCATATGTTTATAATCAAAACTGTCGTGGGTTTTTTTTAAAGCCCGGATGTGAAATAACAAGATATATATTAAAAAGTTTAACCTTTAAAAATTATTCAATCTATCACCAAATATCAACATGATGAAAACATTTTCAAAATTCTTGATCAACCAAAGGCCAATTTTAACCGTTAAATTGAGAATAGAATTTGTGAAAGCGGAACTTTAAAAAATATGATGTCTTAAATAAAACTGTAGCTGTATTTTTTTCCAGAACTTTACTGAACACAGCTGAAAGCATGTATGAACTAGAATCAACTTTTATAATGCCAACCAAACACCATTAAAATTTGTTATAGCCGTAAAATTATAAATAAATTTATTTGTGACTTATTCCTAATTTTATGGTTAAAACAAAGTTTTTCTCATTAATATTTTCTTATTAAGAAAAAATAAATAAATAAATAAATAAATAAATAAATAAATAAATAAATAAATAAATAAATAAACATTTTTCGGTAAAGTATTTAATTTTCAAAAAATTTATCGATTTTTTAAATAAGAAAATGTGAAGCTAAATCTGTACAAGAAGCATAAACATTTTAAAAATTATTTAATTTTTCAGAATGCAATATTTAATAATTTCTGTATACCATTTCAGGCAAATTCTCTTTGAAAACTAGCATCATTTGAGTCACTTTTACATTTCGGTGTGAAATTTCTTCCCTTGTTAGCGGATAGAGCGGGTCTTCATTGTAATTATACATCATGTTTCAGCCAAAATATGACAGCGATATATATTTTTTATTTATCAGGCTATAAATAAAAACCTTAACGATGGGTGCAGGTAACGACTCACCTGTCCAAACATCCTATATGGATGTACATGACATGCTCATATATATATGTACGTATTTCCTAGTGAAACGCCAGTTTTACATACTCTGTGCGGTGAAGCGCGTCACGGAAACATCAGAAAAACAAACTGAATGAAAAACGAAGGATTATAAGTTACGATGAACTTAAACACAACACAACCGAAACAGTATTAGAAAAGATATGAAATTTAGTGTTATACAAAATTTCACATGGATATTTATATATTTTCTTCCGTTTTATTGTAAATTTAGCCAATGTAGGGGTAAGTACATGTACATGTTTATATATATATATATATATATATATATATATATATATATATATATATATATATATATATATATATATATATATATATATATATATATATATATATATGGGTTGTAATGGTATTGATATGTATATATACAGGTATATGATGTATGGGGAATAACAAAATGCTTTAGTGCTTTAGGCAGATAACATCGATATCAGAAATTTGTAAGAAGTCATTTGCTGTTTTGGTTAACGTTTTGGGTCCTTTATCCTTATACACGCAAGATTGAATATCAATTAGCATAGCTATCGATTCTCCGATTATAGCCAAAAATAAGACAATTGTCATGTGCAAAATTCTGAATATTTCTTTTTCTGCTTATGACACACTGCACTCTTATATCAGAGGCTTATGAAACCTAGCCCCTTAATGATATCAACCAAATACAAACATACCGATCTATGTCCAAATTACAATCCCAAATTCAAACATACCGGTCTATGTCCAAATTACAATCCCAAATACAAACATACCGGTCTATGTGTCATGTGCAGAATTTTGAATTTTTACAAAGAGAAATATTCAAAATTCTGCACATGACAATTAATTGTCATGTGCAGAATTTTGAATATTTCTCTTTGTAAAAATTCAAAATTCTGCACATGACATATGTCCAAATTACAAGCCCCCCAAAAAACTTTGAAAACTGGCAATATATGTAATAATGTTTCGAAGTTTCAATTTATACAAGATTTATTCTTTAAGATTATGGATATTATTTGTTTGTTTATTTAAAATTTTAATGAATTTTATTATGAATAGCTATATTTTTTTTTCATTTGGCCCTTTCAGCCACCGTACATAACAATACATTTGTAAATAAATCAAATTTCATTTATCTCCTTTTTTGTAAGTTTCTTCCAATTAATATTGAATCGTTTATTTTTTAAAATTGAAGAAATGAAATTAAACAGTATAATTTACTCCATAAACTTATTATTGTTGGACGAGATAACTATAATTCTAGTTGCTGTCGTTTTTAATGTTTTTGAAATATAAGTGCAAAGTAAAATATACATGTGATATTTTTATTTGGAAATATTTTTACTTGATTATTACAAAGACAATTTAAAAAAAATATTTGTTTTAGAAAAATACATATACTTTATTTCTTTAACTTTCAAAAGTCTTCAGACTGATGTCTCTTAAAACATTATTTGATCTATCAAAGATCAATCTAAGAAGAATTTATCAACTGGTCGTATTAGTTTATATTTGTTTGTATTCTCGGATTCGTTTCCTGTTTGCTGTGTTCCCACAATACTGTCATTTGATTGCTGGTCTCTACTTTTTTTTCTCTCGTTCGTACTCGGATTAATTTCTACGTAAAACTTTTGCTTTATTACAGAAATTAAAATAAAAAAATGAATTCTGACTTTTTAAAAATCTTTTTTAAAGTTAACATTAAAATTTGACTGGAAAAGAAATAAGAAGCTTGCCTTTTCCTAAAACTTCATCTATTACCGTAATGATTCTCCATTCGAATGATGACCCTCGTTTTTTGTTCTGGTGGAGATGACCTGTTCTGATTTTTTTTTTTTTTTTTACCTTTTCAAAATTAATATTAGAACGTAATTGGAGAAGAAATCAGAAGCCCAGCCATTCTTTTCATACAACTTCAGCTATTACTGATATGTTTCTCCATTCGTATGATGACCCACGTTTTTTATTGTGGTGGAGATGACCTGTTCCAAATATATTTTGTAGTAAGTGTGTCAGGTGATTAAGGTTTACTTGTACAAGATTGATGGAAATGACCGCTGGTCATTCACAAATCATCTAATGACCTCATAACATGTCAATATATCGAAGTTTATCTTTTAATTACACATCATGTACATGTTTTATCATGAAGTTTGTGTCACTCAGTGTGAAATTTTTAAAATGTAAAATTCTGACCGATATCACGAGCTCAAACAACAAGATCTCTGTAACTAAAGACTTCCTAGGAAAACTTGTCAAAAATTTGAAATACCTGCGTTTCATTTTGTCTTAATGTAAAAAAAATCCAAATCAGAAATGGCCCTTTTTGACATATTCATTTTGAGTAAAATTAATTTTCAATTTTAGAAAATGTGTTAGATATATATATATATATAATACACATACCAGTTAAATTTTAATGTGCCAGATGTGCACATTTCGGAAATTCATTCCTCATCAGTGACACTAAGACCGAAAAGTTTGATACATAAAATATATAAGCCAAATAGATCTAAAGTTTCAAAATTATATAAATCCAAATCCAGCTAAGGAATGCTTTGCATGAGGGAACAAACCTTAGTTTTAAATAAATCTCAAATTTTAGACAACTGAAAATTTTGCTAAATGGTACATTTTCTGACAGCACAAAGTATGCCTACTGAGTTATGGATACCCTCGGGGAGTTTACTCCACCAGCAGCGGTACCCGCTAATTCTATTGTAAATAAAACACAAAATACATAAAAATATACGCAGTTACAACTTATATTAATTACATATTATTATTTATGGTCAAAATTTGTCAACAAAAAATATTAAATAGTGATGCAAATGTCGCATACACAATTTTTACGATTTTAATTTTTCCTATGAAATTTTTTAAAAAGAAAATTTCGAAGACACTAAAATCATTCTTTATCGCATAAAAGATACCCCCAATTTTACCTCTCCTTACGTAGCTTAATTAAATGATCATTTAATTTTGAATGATAAAACAATGCCACGTTGTATTAACTGACATTCCCAGTAAAAGAGTTCACATATTATAAAAGTTCAGCTGTCTAAATCTTTTGTTAATTTTATTTGGCAAATTTGATGTCTTTATATGTATTTTTAATTGTAAAGATATTCAGAAAATTAAGATGTAATTTTAAAGTTTACTTCTAGCTGATTTTAATTTAGTCAAAAACATCGTTTGTAGATTAAATAAAGGTTGTCACAATGTGTTGAAATTAAGTTAAAACCAAATTTAATTAAAGAATAATTGTAAAAGTGAGATTCATTCTGAGAAGATTAGGTATTTTAAACGATATTAGAGGAATGGCAGTTAAATATTTGATATCAGGGCTGTTATAGCCTGGCCATGTGAACGGCGCAGGTTTTGGGTGCATGAACAATCGACGTAATTAAATAAATTTGCGCCATATCACGTCATTAATAATAATCATAATAATAAGAAGAAGAACAGCAGCAACAACAACAACAACAACAACAGCAAAAACAACAACAACAACAATAATTATGATAATAATAATAATAATGTTTGACTACAATGTTTGTTCCATTACGTCAGGTGAGAAACATTTTTATATCTAGGTATAAAATCTAAGATTTTAAACAAGAAACCCCGGATTTATTGAAAATGTACATCTTACTTTTATTAAACTTAATTGGAATTTTTAGATTTCATCTCTTATTAAAAAATTTTTTTTTCTTCAGAATCCCCGGTCAGTGTGACGATCTCAGAAATCCAAGATTATTTTATAACAAACAAAAGATGTGTATTCCCTCCAGTATTTATCTTGACAATAAACATTACCCATAATACAACATTAAAGTTGACACTCACCAGAAATGAAGATGCTCATCATAATAGTCCCGTTTATATGTTCAGGAAAAGCGGAAATGGTCACATGGCCTTAATTAAACAAGCCGAACTTCAGCCAACAAAGGTAAGGAATTATTATTATTTAAAAAATAAATAAATAAATAAAGGTTGTTTTGGTTAAATAATAGGTCAAAAATAAGATCTGAAAATTTCGTCCTCTGTCCAGCGAGATTTTGCGATTTCCGGTTACAAAAACAATTTGACGTTGATTGACAACACGTCAAATGACGTCACCAAGCAATCAGTCATTTGACGTAACCGTTACCGACGGGAACATTTGTTTTCTGAAATTAAATTGCGAAAAAAACACTTTCTCATACTGGAAAGTGAACAAGGATTTCATATATATACATGTACAACTTTTTTTCTAAATTTTAATTAGAATAATTTAATTCTTTGATGAACGATATTTATTTTTCTCGCATATGTGATAGATTTATCTCACTGAATGGGTGGTATTATATTTTTTCCATATCACACTCTGCGTGCGCACGTGTAGCCTATCTCAGTTTAACGGGGACTACTTTTTTTCAATTGGCAAGGGTCATAATTTTGTGGGAAAAAATTATATGAAAGCAACAAAAAGACTTTTTTTTATGATGAATAATATCATTTTTACTAAACGATGTATGTATATAAAAGAGAAAAATCGTTTTTTTTTATCATTTTTTTTTTTTTTTGCCGCGTAGGTTCACATCCTGCCTTGAGTGAAACGTTATTTGTTATTGTTGCGTTTTTTGTATTTCTTCCGCTAGCAAAATTCTTCAACGTAATAGAAGGGATTCCGGTATTTTTCGTAAATTTTATGCGAGAAAAATAATCAATTACTCGACTGAGGTCGAGATGGGAAATTTCCGATCTCGTGGTCAGATTTTTTTCATCTCAAACTCGGCAGAGCCTCGTATGAGATGAAAAATCTGACCACTCGATCGGAATTTCCCCATCTCGACCTCAAACTCGTAATAGATTCTCTTTATATCAATATGATTATGTCAGTTGAAACAGAAAACAAGAGTACAATATAACTAATGCCTTGTATCTTGTTTATAACCAGAAAGACACCCAACAATTATAGTTTGTTGATGGTATTTAAAGGTACAATTCAACTAAAGTCTTCATATTTGAACTAACCATATGATATGAGTGACATATTTGAATTAAAATATAAAAAGTACGTGTCATACTTTAGTCTATAAGTGACAATAAACAGGAAAAGGATAGGTTTAAAAGTACAGTTTTACTAAAGTCTTCTCCTTTGAACTTTTACAATACCATTGTCTTATTTACAATACGATGTGAGTGACATCTATGAATGTATTAAAGACTTAATTAGTATATCACAATTATTTCACTCATAATTAAACATATATAGATCTTAGCTAATGTTAATTATGTTGAGATATACGTTGACTTTGAGGTTACAACGTGTTTCTACTATGAATTATAATGACTTCTAAAACCAGATTTTATATAATTTTACATGGTTCTTTAACCCGTTTTAATTTACAATGATGCTTTTAACATCAACATTTCTTGTCGTTTACGAGTTTTGGGTCTATTGTTTTTATAATTACCTATATATGGAAAATGAAACATTATTTACTTTAAACTGATATTTAAACATGATCAATTCCACTATTGAACATGTAGATTAACTGTGTGTATTTGTTTCAATACATTTTCGGTGTGATTTTCATTTTTTTTAACTTGCTTTGAAATCTGATTTGTATAATTTCAAAGCATACAATGGGAAACTTTCATCTTTGAAACATCATTTAAAATTATTAGCATGCAAGGAATGGCAATTTTTTTGCTGACAACTTGTATAGTTGACAATGCCTACACCACGCTGGAACATAAAACAAAACAGGGAAAAAAACCTGCTACTTGATAGAATAAGTATGATGTGTTCGGTTTCTGTTACATATTCAAAGTTGTTAATAAGATAATGATTGTAAGTTCAAAAAGAAAAAAAAAATAATAGAATTTAACGAAGTGTCATAAATAGCATATAGAAACGATATGTCCGTTTCTGTTAAAAAATCATAACGTAAAACAAAAAATTAATTTGGTCACGTCACTAATTGTGTTGTACATTATAAGTTCAAAAATTAAAGGTTAAGTGAATTGTACTTTTAATATATTTAAATTTCTTATTCTAAAGTCGACATGGATCAACAATGACCTGTCCGATTTTAATAAAATATTTCACCTGTACCAAGCACACCTGTGTCGATGCTAATTCGGTAAAGTACTGGAACATCTAAAGTACAGGTAACTGTCCGTAATGGGGGTTAATTGAAGGTCCGTAATTGGGGTTTATTGAAGGTCCGTAATGGGGGTTTATTGAAGGTCCGTAATGGGGGTTTATTGAAGGTCCGTAATGGGGGTGTATTGAAGGTCCGTAATGGGGGTGTATTGAAGATCCGTAATGGGGGTTTATTGAAGGTCCATAATGGGGGTGTATTGAAGGTCCGTAATGGGGGTGTATTGAAGGTCCGTAATGGGGGTTTATTGAAGGTCCATAATGGGGGTGTATTGAAGGTCCGTAATGGGGGTTTATTAAAGGTCCATAATGGGGGTGTATTGAAGGTCCATAATGGGGGTGTATTGAAGGTCCGTAATGGGGGTTTATTGAAGGTCCATAATGGGGGTGTATTGAAGGTCCGTAATGGGGGTGTATTGAAGGTCCGTAATGGGGGTTTATTGAAGGTCCATAATGGGGGGTGTATTGAAGGTCTGTAATGGGGGTTTATTGAAGGTCCGTAATGGGGGTTTATTGAAGGTCCATAATGGGGGTGTATTGAAGGTCCGTAATGGGGGTGTATTGAAGGTCCGTGATGGGGGTTTATTGAAGGTCCATAATGGGGGGTGTATTGAAGGTCCGTAATGGGGGTGTATTGAAGGTCCGTAATGGGGGTTTATTGAAGGTCCATAATGGGGGTGTATTGAAGGTCCGTAATGAGGGGGGGGGGGGTTGTATTGAAGGTCCGTAATGGGGGGGGGGTTGTATTGAAGGTCCGTAATGGGGGGTGTATTGAAGGTCCGTAATGGGGGTTTATTGAAGGTCCATAATGGGGGTGAATTGAAGGTCCGTAATGAGGGGGGGTTGTATTGAAGGTCCGTAATGGGGGGTGTATTGAAGGTCCGTAATGAGGGGGGGTTGTATTGAAGGTCCGTAATGGGGGTGTATTGAAGGTCCGTAATGGGGGGTGTATTGAAGGTCCGTAATGGGGGGTGTATTGAAGGTCCGTAATGGGGGGTGTATTGAAGGTCCGTAATGGGGGGTGTATTGAAGGTCCGTAATGAGGGGGGGTTGTACTGAAGGTCCGTAATGGGGGGTGTATTGAAGGTCCGTAATGGGGGGTGTATTGAAGGTCCGTAATGGGGGGTGTATTGAAGGTCCGTAATGGGGGGTGTATTGAAGGTCCGTAATGGGGGTTTATTGAAGGTCCATAATGGGGGTGTATTGAAGGTCCATAATGGGGGTGTATTGAAGGTCCGTAATGAGGGGGGGTTGTATTGAAGGTCCGTAATGGGGGGTGTATTGAAGGTCCGTAATGGGGGGTGTATTGAAGGTCCGTAATGGGGGGTGTATTGAAGGTCCGTAATGGGGGGTGTATTGAAGGTCCGTAATGGGGGGTGTATTGAAGGTCCGTAATGAGGGGGGTTGTATTGAAGGTCCGTAATGGGGGGTGTATTGAAGGTCCGTAATGGGGGGTGTATTGAAGGTCCGTAATGGGGGGTGTATTGAAGGTCCGTAATGGGGGGTGTATTGAAGGTCCGTAATGGGGGTTTATTGAAGGTCCATAATGGGGGTGTATTGAAGGTCCGTAATGAGGGGGGGTTGTATTGAAGGTCCGTAATGGGGGTGTATTGAAGGTCCGTAATGGGGGGTGTATTGAAGGTCCGTAATGAGGGGGGGGTGTATTGAAGGTCCGTAATGGGGGGTGTATTGAAGGTCCGTAATGAGGGGGGGTTGTATTGAAGGTCCGTAATGGGGGGTGTATTGAAGGTCCGTAATGGGGGGTGTATTGAAGGTCCGTAATGGGGGGTGTATTGAAGGTCCGTAATTGGGGTTTATTGAAGGTCCGTAATGGGGGTGTATTGAAGATCCGTAATGGGGGTGTATTGAAGGTCCGTAATGGGGGTTTATTGAAGGTCCATAATGGGGGTGTATTAAAGGTCCGTAATGGGGGTGTATTGAAGGTCCGTAATGGGGGTGTATTGAAGGTCCGTAATGGGGGTGTATTGAAGGTCCGTAATGAGGGGGGGGTTGTATTGAAGGTCCGTAATGGGGGGTGTATTGAAGGTCCGTAATGGGGGGTGTATTGAAGGTCCGTAATGGGGGGTGTATTGAAGGTCCGTAATGGGGGGTGTATTGAAGGTCCGTAATGGGGGGTGTATTGAAGGTCCGTAATGAGGGGGGGTTGTATTGAAGGTCCGTAATGGGGGGTGTATTGAAGGTCCGTAATGGGGGGTGTATTGAAGGTCCGTAATGGGGGTTGTATTGAAGGTCCGTAATGGGGGGTGTATTGAAGGTCCGTAATGGGGGTGTATTGAAGGTCCGTAATGGGGGTGTATTGAAGGTCCGTAATGAGGGGGGGTTGTATTGAAGGTCCGTAATGGGGGGTGTATTGAAGGTCCGTAATGGGGGGTGTATTGAAGGTCCGTAATGGGGGTTGTATTGAAGGTCCGTAATGGGGGGTGTATTGAAGGTCCGTAATGGGGGGTGTATTGAAGGTCCGTAATGGGGGTGTATTGAAGGTCCATAATGGGGGTGTATTGAAGGTCCGTAATGAGGGGGGGTTGTATTGAAGGTCCGTAATGGGGGGTGTATTGAAGGTCCGTAATGGGGGGTGTATTGAAGGTCCGTAATGGGGGGTGTATTGAAGGTCCGTAATGGGGGGTGTATTGAAGGTCCGTAATGGGGGGTGTATTGAAGGTCCGTAATGAGGGGGGGTTGTATTGAAGGTCCGTAATGGGGGGTGTATTGAAGGTCCGTAATGGGGGGTGTATTGAAGGTCCGTAATGGGGGGTGTATTGAAGGTCCGTAATGGGGGTTTATTGAAGGTCCATAATGGGGGTGTATTGAAGGTCCGTAATGAGGGGGGGTTGTATTGAAGGTCCGTAATGGGGGGTGTATTGAAGGTCCGTAATGGGGGGTGTATTGAAGGTCCGTAATGAGGGGGGGGGGTTGTATTGAAGGTCCGTAATGAGGGGGGGGGTGTATTGAAGGTCCGTAATGGGGGGTGTATTGAAGGTCCGTAATGAGGGGGGGTGTATTGAAGGTCCGTAATGAGGGGGGGGTGTATTGAAGGTCCGTAATGGGGGGTGTATTGAAGGTCCGTCATGAGGGGGGGTTGTATTGAAGGTCCGTAATGGGGGGTGTATTGAAGGTCCGTAATGGGGGGTGTATTGAAGGTCCGTAATGAGGGGGGGGGTGTATTGAAGGTCCGTAATGAGGGGGGGGTGTATTGAAGGTCCGTAATGAGGGGGGTTGTATTGAAGGTCCGTAATGGGGGGTGTATTGAAGGTCCGTAATGGGGTGTATTGAAGGTCCGTAATGGGGGGTGTATTGAAGGTCCGTAATGGGGGGTGTATTGAAGGTCCATAATGGGGGTGTATTGAAGGTCCGTAATGGGGGGTGTATTGAAGGTCCATAATGGGGGTTTATTGAAGGTCCATAATGGGGGTGTATTGAAGGTCCGTAATGAGGGGGGGTTGTATTGAAGGTCCGTAATGGGGGTGTATTGAAGGTCCGTAATGGGGGGTGTATTGAAGGTCCGTAATGAGGGGGGGGTGTATTGAAGGTCCGTAATGGGGGGTGTATTGAAGGTCCGTAATGAGGGGGGGTTGTATTGAAGGTCCGTAATGGGGGGTGTATTGAAGGTCCGTAATGGGGGGTGTATTGAAGGTCCGTAATGGGGGGTGTATTGAAGGTCCGTAATTGGGGTTTATTGAAGGTCCGTAATGGGGGTGTATTGAAGATCCGTAATGGGGGTGTATTGAAGGTCCGTAATGGGGGTTTATTGAAGGTCCATAATGGGGGTGTATTAAAGGTCCGTAATGGGGGTGTATTGAAGGTCCGTAATGGGGGTGTATTGAAGGTCCGTAATGGGGGTGTATTGAAGGTCCGTAATGAGGGGGGGTTGTATTGAAGGTCCGTAATGGGGGGTGTATTGAAGGTCCGTAATGGGGGGTGTATTGAAGGTCCGTAATGGGGGGTGTATTGAAGGTCCGTAATGGGGGGTGTATTGAAGGTCCGTAATGGGGGGTGTATTGAAGGTCCGTAATGAGGGGGGGTTGTATTGAAGGTCCGTAATGGGGGGTGTATTGAAGGTCCGTAATGGGGGGTGTATTGAAGGTCCGTAATGGGGGTGTATTGAAGGTCCATAATGGGGGTGTATTGAAGGTCCGTAATGAGGGGGGGTTGTATTGAAGGTCCGTAATGGGGGGTGTATTGAAGGTCCGTAATGGGGGGTGTATTGAAGGTCCGTAATGGGGGGTGTATTGAAGGTCCGTAATGGGGGGTGTATTGAAGGTCCGTAATGGGGGGGTGTATTGAAGGTCCGTAATGAGGGGGGGTTGTATTGAAGGTCCGTAATGGGGGGTGTATTGAAGGTCCGTAATGGGGGGTGTATTGAAGGTCCGTAATGGGGGGTGTATTGAAGGTCCGTAATGGGGGTTTATTGAAGGTCCATAATGGGGGTGTATTGAAGGTCCGTAATGAGGGGGGGTTGTATTGAAGGTCCGTAATGGGGGGTGTATTGAAGGTCCGTAATGGGGGGTGTATTGAAGGTCCGTAATGAGGGGGGGGGTTGTATTGAAGGTCCGTAATGAGGGGGGGGGGGTGTATTGAAGGTCCGTAATGGGGGGTGTATTGAAGGTCCGTAATGAGGGGGGGTGTATTGAAGGTCCGTAATGAGGGGGGGGTGTATTGAAGGTCCGTAATGGGGGGTGTATTGAAGGTCCGTCATGAGGGGGGGTTGTATTGAAGGTCCGTAATGGGGGGTGTATTGAAGGTCCGTAATGGGGGGTGTATTGAAGGTCCGTAATGAGGGGGGGGGGTGTATTGAAGGTCCGTAATGAGGGGGGGGTGTATTGAAGGTCCGTAATGAGGGGGGTTGTATTGAAGGTCCGTAATGGGGGGTGTATTGAAGGTCCGTAATGGGGGTGTATTGAAGGTCCGTAATGGGGGGTGGTATGAAGGTCCGTAATGGGGGGTGTATTGAAGGTCCATAATGGGGGTGTATTGAAGGTCCGTAATGGGGGGTGTATTGAAGGTCCGTAATGGGGGTTATTGAAGGTCCATAATGGGGGTGTATTGAAGGTCCGTAATGAGGGGGGTTGTATTGAAGGTCCGTAATGGGGGGGGGTTGTATTGAAGGTCCGTAATGGGGGGGGGGGTGTATTGAAGGTCCGTAAAGGGGGTGTAAGGTCCGTCATGGGGGTTTATTGAAAGTCCGTAATAGGGGTTTATTGAAGAACAACGCAATAAATACTAGTATGAAATCAAACACAAACATGCCCGTCTATGTCCAATGTTGAAAACTGGCTAATTCCGTTAAACACATGAACTTTCAACAGGGAAATGAGACCGGGTGCTCCGGAAGTCAAATTTGAAATGCTTATCATTGGCATTATTTAGCAACAAGATCATTATTATTATAAAATTGCTATACCGGATTTTACTGAATAAGATTATTTTGCAAATCATTAAAAATCCCTAATTAAACAGTTACCTATTGTTACCAATTATATGGCACTAGATAACATCATTCAAATGAACTTTCTTTCTTTTTTTAGCCGCGAATGGCTGCAAAATTGCTGATGCGGCTTAAAACAATAACTCTTTCTTTCTTTCTTTTTCCCCGGTACCCTAGTTAACTGTTGTTGGTAACTTTATGTTTGCATTTTCTAGCCAGTTTATGAATAATCTGAATACACATAAATATGATGTCTTGGACCCTAATGTACAAACGCTTCCTCCTGACAGATACTATGTCATATGCAAAAATAAAGTACCACGAATCACTGAAAAATTACAGTTAAATTTACAACACTGAATAATTTAAATTTCTGAACATTCATAAGATCAATTTTCATTAAAAACTTACAATTTGTTAAGTTATTACTTATTTCAAGGATAAGGTTTTCATGGCTGGTCAATAAAAATCAGAAATGATGAGATATGATTTGTCATCACTGATGCTTGTTTTTCTAAGCGCTATATTTCTAATCATTTTTCATTTCGTCATTTTCCACATCCAAAAGAATAAAACATATTTTTAAGGGGAGAACTAAATGACACAAGTAAAACTTTATCTGTTAATCTAAGAAATTCTCATGAAAAAAACCCCGACCAATGCCCGGTTAAACATGATAGGTAATGTGATTACTAAATAGAACTAGTTTGTTATTGAAGAAAGCGTATCATGTATGTTACTAGTACTTTTGACATTTATATTGAGATATAAGTACATATAACTACCATTGTCATTTAAAATGACTTGTGTATATATTATTTATAAACAATGGAAACATTGTGTTCAAATAATAATTTGTGTATCACCAACAAACACATGTTTCATTGTAATGCTTCATTGAACCACTTTACTTGTTACAAAACACATTTTTTTCGTAATGCTTTACTGAACCACGTTAACTGTTACAGAATACATGTTTTCTTGTAATGCTACACTGAACCACGTAAACTGTTACAGAATACATGTTTTCTTGTAATGCTTCACTGAACCACGTAAACTGTTACAGAATACATGTTTTCTTGTAATGCTTCATTGAACCACGTAACATATTAGAGAATACATGTTTTCTTGTAATGCTTCACTGAACCACGTAAACTGTTACAGAATACATGTTTTCTTGTAATGCTTCACTGAACCACGTAAACTGTTACAGAATACATGGTTTCTTGTAATGCTTCACTGAACCATGTAAACTGTTACAGAACATCTTTTTATTGAACGCTTCATTGAACCATGTAAATTATAACAGAACACATGTTTTACTGAACCACGTAACATATTAGAGAACACATGTTTCATTGTAATGTTTCATTGAACCCCGTAAACTGTTACAGAACACATGTTTTCTTGTAATGCTTCACTGAACCACGTTAACTGTTATTTTCTTGTGATGCGTCTGAACCACTTTACTTGTTACGAACAGTTTTGTTGTAATGCTTGACTGAACCACTTTAATGTTACAAAACGCGTGTTTTTGTAATGCTTAACTAAACCTCTTTAACTGTCATAGAACACATAATTTCTTATAATGCTTTAGTAAACCACTTTAACTGTCACAGAACACTTGTTTTCTTGTCATGCTTGACTGAACCACGTAGACTGTTTCAGAACGCTTATCTTTTTTTAAATTTAATTTAATTTAATTTTTGTTATAGTAGTAGTACTTCACTGAACCACTATAACTGTAGCAGAACATATGTTTTCTTGTCGTACTTCACTGAACCTCGTAAACTGTTACAGAATACATGTTTTTCTTGTAATGCTTCACTGACCCACGTGAACTGTTACAGAACACATGTTTTCTTGTAATGCTTCACTGAACCTCGTAAACTGTTACAGAACAAATGTTTTCTTATAATGCTTCACTGAACCACGTAAACTGTTACAGAATACATGTTTTCTTGTAATGCTTCACTGAACCACGTAAACTGTTACAGAATACATGTTTTCTTGTAATGCTTCACTGAACCACGTAAACTGTTACGGAATACATGTTTTCTTGTAATGCTTTACTGAACCATGTAAACTGTTACAGAACATCTTTTTATTGAAAAGCTTCATTGAACCATGTAAAATATAACAGAACACATGTTTTACTGAACCACGTAACATATTAGAGAATACATGTTTTCTTGTAATGCTTCACTGAACCACGTAAACTGTTACAGAACCCATGTTTTCTTGTAATGCTTCACTGAACCACGTAAACTGTTACAGAATACATGTTTTCTTGTAATGCTTGACTGAACCACGTAAACTGTTACAGAACATATGTTTTCTTGTCGCACTTCACTGAACCACGTAAACTGTTACAGAACCCATGTTTTCTTGTAATGCTTTACTAAACCACGTAAACTGTTACAGAACACATGTTTTCTGGTCAATCTTCACTGACCCACGTAAAATATTACAGAACCCATGTTTACTTGTAATGAGCCACCGCGGTAGCTCAGTTGGTAGAGTGCTCGCTCCGTAAGTGGAAGGTCGTGGGTTCGAACCCCGGCCGGGTCTGACCCAAGACTTGAAAGTGGGTAGTGACTGTTCTTTCGCCAAGCACTCGGCATTACGAAATGAAAGTCTCGGTTCTTTCGGATGGGAACTTAAAATAAACGAGGTTCCGTGTCATGGCAGGCATGGCACGATAAAGAGCCCTGCTGTACAATGCCATCAGCGCAATGCACAGGCAAAATTTCTGCACTTTCGCCTATAGCTGGCGACGTCTAGATATAAGTGAAATATTCTTGGCTGGGACGTTAAACGCCGTTACTCAACTCAACTACTTTTACTTGTAATGCTTCACTGAACCATACAAAGAACAAAACCATTTATTTCTTCTATTTCATTATAGACATAAAACAAATATAATTTTAGAAGAACATTGACATTATTCATTTCGAGAAAAATATTAAGTTTTGAAAGTTGACCATGTAGCCCCCTGGGGTCAGCATCGTGACAACAAAGTACAGTAATAAAGCATCCTGACAATAAACCTACTGCACGATATAATAATTTTATGTCTCAAACCAAATTTCTTTAAATTACAAAACGGATTGCCATGGCAATTAGTAATTACAGTTGAATCATTAATTTCAGACATTTTTATGTCTCTCGGTGTCACCAATGGATGTTTACTTAATTCATAATAAACGGACTGTTGTTTTATCTTAAGACCTAACTTTCAAAATCTGAAAAACGACGTCAACTAATGAAACTTTACAGCCTTTTAATTAGGTTCCTTAATGAATTTATGTAACCCCAGTAAGATATTTTATAACACCGAACGCCTCCGTGAACTTGTAGTTCTATAACACACGTTTAGTGTTATGCTAGCTAAATACAGGAAATAAAGACCAAGAAAATTTAAATTTAAAATTATTTAACCTTTTACAACTTATTTATTTAATATGTTATTTCCGGGAAATCTAATAAAACTATGGTATTTAATTTTTATTTAGAATTATTAAACCCATAATTTTTAATTTTTAAATATTTCCTTCTAAATTAAGTCATTTTCCTGGGAATTACCCTATCTGATTGGCTATTACATTATTTTTTTCAGACGCGTGATCCGTATGGTTTGCTTTCCTCCCGGCTTTGTGCCCATGGCTCATGTTTTGTAATTGAGCCATATTTATCAATTTAATAATGATATTGAATTATTTATTATTTGATAATAAATAAATACAAACATAGTCCATTTTTAAATTACAATGAAAAACCTTGAAAACTTGCCAATTCAGTTAAACACGTGACCTTCCAGCAGAAAAGTAAAGCCGGGTGCTATTGAAGGGAAAGCACCACCTGTCTAGCTAGCTACACTCGTATCCATTTCATTATTCCTTCTTTTTATTTTATGTTAACAATGTAGATACATAAGTAAAACGGTATATGTACAAACTGGTTTAAATTCTCTATGAACATCGATTTTAAATTAACATGCAATAAACCTTACACGTTCTCAGTGCCGCTTGCTCTATCTATCTATCTATCTATCTATCTATCTATCTATCTATCTATCTATCTATCCGTCCGTATCTATCTATCTATCTATCCGTCCGTATCTATCTATCTATCTATCTATCTATCTTAGATAAACCTTACACGTTCTCAGTGCCGCTTGCTCTATCTATCTATCTATCTATCTATCTATCTATCTATCTATCTATCTATCTATCTGTCTGTCTGTCTGTCTGTATCTATCTATCTATCTGTCCGTCCGTCCGTCTGTATCTATCTATCTATCTATCTATCTATCTATCTATCTGATTAAAATTTACAGGATTAACATATACTTGACATTACCAACCATACTGATAACAAACAACAAGTTATAACAAAAAATAAGACACAATACAAAATATCACCAACTACAAAATATCACCAACTACAAAATCACCGACTACAAAATATCACCGACTACAAAATATCACCGACTACAAAATATTACCAACTACAAAATATCTTCGACTACAAAATATCACCAACTACAAAATATCACCGACTACAAAATATCACCAACTACAAAATATCACCGACTACAAAATATCACCAACTACAAAATATCACCGACTACAAAATACCACCGACTACAAAATATCACCAACTGCTGTTATCAACCTTTTAACTTTGGATAAACGCGGAACAATTTTGTTAAATGATCAAAAAAAAACTCTCGTTCTTAAAAAGTCTTAAGTAAAACTATCGTCTATTGGGGAAAATATTTGCCCTTTAAAATCAGACCTTGCTTTTCGGACACCAGCTGAGTCTGAGAACCTTTATTTGTCCCTTATCGAGAACCATAATTCAAATTTAAAATTCCTAAAAAAAATTAATTTCAAAATATTGAAATACAGACTTTATATAGTTTTATTATAAGTAAATTTTTTGTTTATTTTTCCGTGGCAACATTTACCTTGCGGATGTTTTAATTCAAATAAGTCTTATTTACTGTTGTTAAAACCATCCTATGTACATAAAATTTTGTTAGTTAAAAAGAAATTAATAAAAATGATAATACATATTTTTTTATAAATTGTCCCCTATCTACTAATGAATGGCTACCGTTGTACACGAGGATATATTTTTGTCACGATTTCGGGAGTTTTTTATGCCGTATAACTAGTGTTGTTGAGAATCTAGAACTATAAGAATGGTCTCATCACATGAGTCATTAACTGTGCTGTAAATGTAGATGTAAAATTTCTTTATTTAATTTTATTTCATTTAAAATGAGCACAAAAAATTGTAAATTTCTTAGTAAATAAGATCATGCTTATGTAGATAGAATGTGTTTTTAAGACACGCAGATAAATCTGAGGGAGCTAACAAAGGGTCAACTAAATCATCAGAAAATCTATTTTATATGAATAGATATTTCAATTATTTTTTAATGTAGCGTTACAAATCAACTCGACACACATCCCATACATACCACTTTCTGTATTTTGGCATAAATCTTTCAATATCTAATTACATGTATTCTGTTTTTTCAGAACTTTTTCTTTTCAATATAAGAGTTTGACACATATTTTCATATAATGCCATTACACACGTGGACAGACACATGGACAAACACACGGACAGACACATGGAGAAACATATGATTATGATTCTATACACTCTTTACTCTCTACTTGTCCGAGTACAAATCATAATATCGAACTTTGCCCTTATATTACATTAATACATCGGTACTCATGACAGCAAACACATGTAGCCCTTAGGCAGCAGTGTTTGTTTCACTGGGTTAATATGTGCTAGCTGAAATATTTATATCTCCTTTCCTATTTCCATTCATAGCCTAATAGTTTTTTTATAGAGTATAGATGATTTTGTCTTCCACATCTGTGTCACTAGGTCAGGGGTTTTCGAAGATATGTTTCCTAATAACAATTTTTAGAGTAAATAAAAAAGAATTTAAACAATGATCTGTATCACATGTTAAATGGATAATCTAAATCTTATTTTGTTATCATTTAGAACTTCAATAATTTGCGTTGACTTTGCATTTTTAAAAATCCCTTTATAGTGTATGGGAATACTGGTTCTTATGAAGGCTTGTCTTTACATCCAAGAATGAAACATAATCGGTTTGTAACACAACTGAAATATTTTGGTTCAAATACAAAATAAAAAAGAGTTTTTAAAAAGGTGATGAAATGTTGTAATTAATGTTAAATGTTCGGTTTCTTGATGTCAAACGATTTCTACTCAGAAACATCATTATTGTCATCAATTTATCGACAAGTATTCTACGTCATAAATTTTGTCATTTTTAACCAATTTTACATATCTTTTGCATTCTCAGAAAATGTTCCGTACGCCTCAAGCCGTGGTATTTCAGGTACCGTTTTTACACTAGTGAATATTGACTGGTGTATATTTTTTCACAGCTCATCTTAGCTTTGAATTGACTTTATATAAGAAATGGTCTGTAAAATCATAAAATCTATTTGATAAATAAAATTAAAAAAAACGATGAAGACGAAAATTATCCCTCCCTCTGTCTTTATTGGTGGGTTTGACTAGATGATAAATATGTAATTAATATTGAAAGCCTGAATATTTATTTAATTATGCAAGCTAAAAGTAAATGGCTTTATAATCAGTTTGAATACTTTTCTCTTATTTGTTGTTTTATTTATTTATTTATTTATTTATTTATTTATTATTCTGTCTGTCTATTTATATATTTATTGATTTTCGTTTAATGTTCCCTGTTTCTTGTTGTATTGGCTGTTGCCAAATGTATGTTTCAGCTAAAAATTGCTTTCTGAATATAAGACAACATTCGTGATTACAGCTGGCGCCATATGATAGGTGTGTTTTTCTTTTGTCCGGGAAATAAGAAATTTAAGTCTTTAGATAAAGTGAAATTTTCACATTTTTTGACATTTTATATAAACAAAAATCAAGAAGTAATTTCTCATCACCTTAAAAGAAGAATGAAAAATTATGAGCCTCTCCTTAAACATGACTATACAATTCCCTAGACAAAGACTTGTACATGTATTTTGAATTAATTAATGACTCTATACAGCCGAGTAACAAAACGTGTAGACGATATACATAATATAAAATCTAAAGCGGACAAAGATGTGTTTCTAATACGGTACCTTAGGGAACAACGATTGTGACATAACATGTTAAATACACATGCAGGTGTTGCGCAACATTAGCATGTTTTATACCTTTAAAAGCACTTCCTCCTTCCGGTAATAAGTAAAGTGTCATTTTATTATCCCGATACGTAGTTGCGGAATAAGTAACGGATCTTGTGACGTCAGCTGTTTAAGGGCGTGTATAACTTATTGATTGTTCGTTTGTTACTGCAAGGAATTTCTGGTCCTGACATTTATGTTTCTGGCGTGTCCTATACCTGCTGTTAGACCACAAAAATACACCAATGAAATATAGACACTTCATATATAGCCTTCCTTTAGTTTAATCACTTCGGCTTACTTAGAATTTCTTAGAATTTATAGTACACTGTTGTATATTTATTTATGTTCTTCTAATGGGTTTTATTTTATTACACAGCAAAGTCCCAGGGGCGAGAAAATATCGCTGAAACTGACAAATGTTAATTCACCATCACTTTTGTCAGGGGGATCTAAAATGCCAAAAATAACGAATTTATTTAGGATAAGAAAAAAAGTTTGTAGTTGAGCATAAAGGGTATATAATTTACAATAACCAAACTCACCAAAACGCATGAGAGAGAAATCATTTCAAACTAACATAACGCGTTATAATTCAGTAATTCCACGTACTCTTTACTCTACACGACATTACACTACCATTTCGTTACAAAAGCAATAAGGAAGAAAACTTGCTTGCTGTTTAATTCACTTTGGTTAACTGAACACAAGATGAATATTTCATATATAACCAAAGATGGTAAGCAATCTATTTTATATTATTCTCTCTCTCTCTCTCTCTCTCTCTCTCTCTCCTCTCTCCTCTCTCTCTCTCTCTCTCTCTCTCGTTCTCTGACAGTAGATATGTTAACTACCAATGACAACAGAAAGGAATAAATGAGACTCGATTTGTTGATTGACAATATGTGACGGATTTATCACCTTTGTGTTTAATTCTGTCATTTTTATTGTACGTAATTGTTAACTATGCCAATGTGTGTTCTTATTATATATTTATACATGTAAAATACACTGACGTCACTTTCTCCGTACTGGCCGCAATTGTTAGTTGTATTTAGATTTTAATGTATCTTATTAAATTAATTAAATGGCGGTTAGGTAATTTGTAATGAGATGACATGGAAAATGTTTAAAATGTTACTTCAGTATAATGATATTACTACATGTGGCTAAAATGTCGATCGTCCAACTGTTACTTAGCTTTTCTCGATTTGGAGAGAGAGAGAGAGAGAGAGAGAGAGAGAGAGAGAGAGAGAGAGAGTTAAAATATAAGATGCACTTTCGTAACCATAAGGAGTTAAATATGCATTGATAACTAAGTATTTATCAATGCATAGGTAAATACCTGTTATATTTTGCAACAACAGTAAGTACACGGAATCCTCCAAAATAATCGTAAAAAAGAAAAATAATTATACTTATTTTGAAGTTTTTTTCTGAACATCTAAATGCATACAAAATAGAAACAATTGAAAAAACGTTTACTAATATTCGAAGATGAGAGCGAGAAAAGGGTTCTGCAACTTATTTGTCTGACCCAGTTGCCATGGTTACAGATCTACTTGTACATTCTGTAAGATAACCTTACTGTAAAGACTATTATATTCAAATTCGTCATATATATAATATAATAATTTTAAAAAACTGGTTTTTTGTTTTAAGATACAAGCAAATTCGTTCCTGCCTTGTGTGAACTTGTCACCTTAGGTTCAAAGCAAAAAATTGTTACAAGGTATAAATGTTAGGGTTTCTTTTGTCAAATTACACAATTAATGACAATTTACCAAGAGGCTTAACACGTCACGTTTCTGTTTATATGAAACATTTTATAAAATAATCTTGTTTATTTTTCACCACCCAAACTTTATTATTTTGCACGATTGGTTTGTTATTTATGGAGTTGATTTTGAAAATCAACGCACCCTGTACACCAATCGTCTTTTTTCTGATGTTGTATAATTTATATTTTTTCCCACGTATGGAATTTTGTACAGTGATTGGTCAGAAATTATTATTTAATGTTCTAATAAGTTTTATAATTTGTCATTCCTTTTAATGGGGTCGAGGTGACCTAAGAACCGACTTGAGCTAAATGCTCTCGAAAGCCGCTGAACAAAGGGCCTCAGTGACCAGGTGGTGTAAGGAACTGGTTAGTGCATCACATTTCCTCTCACTGCCTAATCCTACCCAGGCCACATCACTTATTTCCTGTACACGACACCCTGTAAAACAACAGAATTGAATCAATCAACATTCTTTGCTTTTAACACATGGATACAATTTTGTCATTATGTCCAAATGTCTTCTCAAATCTGTGTTTTGTTTGTTTAGTTGTGGCGCGTCATGGCTGCTATGGTAATTGCCAGGTGAGCGTTTTAGTTGACAAATAAATGTATTCTATTCAATCAACATCAATAACTAATATCTTTGTTATGATTTTGTTCATATATTTTGTTTTCTTGTAACTTTATGACTATTAGTCATCGCTTATAACAATTTTTTTTCCAGAAATTTGCCTACTATCAAGATTCTGCGAACACGGCTTCCATTGAAGTCACGTGCCAGAAAGATGACATCATTTATCCTGAACTGGTAAGTAAAATGTCTATTAACCATCTATTTAAAATCTATTCTTAGTTTAATGTATTCCAATATAAAGTCAAATTTAATATTTGTGTCAACTTCAAATACAGAAACCACGTGCTTACTACATTAATGTGTCATTGGTTGATTTAAATTTAACCCTAATTAATAAAACCAAGTTCAAATTTTATTGATTTATTCTGTCTGGGGAAAATTAGGACAGGAGACAAAGAGAGTCGTAAATATGGGTTTAACTTTATATATTATAAAATATAGTTCAATTTCTTGTAAAACCTTAAACATATTCATAATTTTGATGACTTCGTAGCACACTGTTTTTTTTTTCGTAAATCCATGCTTTCAAAAGATCGGCGGAATAATTTAGCCAGTTTACCTAATACATGTAAATTAGTACGCATTTTTGTATTTTCTTGTTAAAGCAATTTTTGGTAAAGAGTGTCTTTGTCCATATTGTAGAGATGTACATAGACTACTTAAAATCCTTAATATTAGCTGTTAACATTCACAGTGTTGTGGTGTTATTTTATTTAAACGATGAAACAAGTACAAAGAACTCGGATCAAGTATAAGAGACACAACATTGATATAGACTATTTCTCCAAGTAAAACTTATTTTTAAATTGTCCAACAGTCATAATGTATTTTATCTGCGGGATTGGTCTATAATTCAAAATAATTTCATTATAATTTTTTTACATTAAAAAGTCTCAAATTCTCTTTTTCTCTGTAACCTTAGAATTTAGATGACGTTACATAAATTTTATGGTTTTTATAAACATAACATTATAATATTCTTGTTGTGAAAATATTTCAATGTAAACAACGACAAAAATATGTTTTGTAGTTTTGACCAAGTCGTGGACGAAATAAAATTTGACCCGACACGAGTTAGCCATATAAAATTCAAACTTGTCACCATATCTCCATGTCATATTTTTTGTTGTCAAGTCAACTAATGGCGGGAAACATTGTTATCATTCACTGTTGTATGTCCACTTAATTGGTTTGTAGAAATGCTGTCAAATTGTCAGATTTAAAAAAGGACACAGTGTCCGAATTCCACGAGATTCTTCTCGAAAACAAAAATATCTTTTGACAGTTCGGCAAACGGTCCTAGTGACGTGTATAGTTTATAAAACATTTGAGGTTTATTGTTTTCATTTTGAAAAATAGTCCGTAAAATATGTACAGTGCAGTTTTGTTTTCTGAACAGCTGAACGGAGACCTTTAGTGTTATTGTAAACGGTTACCTAGTAAGTAAATTACCCAAGAAAATTCATAAAAAAAAAAAAAAAAAAAAAAAAAAAAAAAAAAAAATGCATATAAACAGAACACCATGCCAATGAAAATATCTCCTAACCCGAATACAAATTAACAAAAACTACATGCTTATTTCAGTTATTCTCATTTTAAAAGTCCGTGATTTTATGAATAAACAAAGGGTTAGTTGTCTAAATGCGGATTAATTGGAAACTATTTTTATAGGAACAATATTTCTTTTATATTAATACTTTTTACGTACATAAATGCTTATAGAAACATTTTCTTGCAATGCCATGACACTTAGTGTTTCTTTATGAAAGGTACAATGTATGTCACAAACGTTTTCGGTCTGTATGTTATTTTTATCAATTTCCACGCCTATTTTTTATTACTTAGTCACTTGCAGGGTGCAGTTTTTTAGGTTTTAGATTTCATTATTTTTTGTCATTTAAAGCTCTATTCATAATTACTACACCCACTATTTTCTTTTTACAGTATTTACATGGTAATTTTCCTCTACATTATTTTCTGCTATATAAAGCTATTAATATTTTTACCAAGTTTATGATTATGTTGGAAGAAGATAGTCGATCCTGAGATTTATCTGCCATTTTGTACCACGCTCAGGACTCTAAATTTGAAATAAATGAGATGTGAATTTAAAAGTTTTTGAAAATCTTAAAAGAATCATTAATCACATACCAAATGTTATCATGACTCATTAAGTTTTAAAAAATTTCATTTTTTACAAAAAAGACTGATAAAATACATCATTAATTACCAAATCTGAATATATTACCTATTTATTAACAGATATCCTTGTTCCCTTATCCAAACGGTCTTATAAAAACGTCGTAACAATTTGAATATTTTTCTTCTTTCATTTTGAAGAAAAATTGAAAACAATTGAAGTATACATTAGGTTAAAGCTGCATTAAGTTTACCAAATTTCTTAATTTTTTTTTTTGATTTTCTAAAAATATATTTTTTTAAAAGTAGATATCTTCTAACCACGATCCGTGACATTCATTTTCTAAAATTTCATTTCTTTTAGCTGTAAATAAACGGAATCCTCTGACCGGTTGGTCAGTGTTCTAGGATGGTAATTATGAGCTTGGAGCATGCACACGGATGTACGGAAAAGCCTAGAATCGAAAGTGAAACATGACAGATTGCATTAATTGTCCTTCATTAATATCCAGATGTATTTGAAATGGTGTTATTTTCCCCTTATTAAGTCAAAAATGACAAATTCAACGAAGTTCTGTGTTTAATTTATCGTATTTCAACATTTTGAAAGTTGTGTTTAAATGACCCGGGCTTTGGTGACGTAACCATGTTCTAATATTAGATCCCAAATGCTGCATCTCGCTGGGTAAATACTGTAATTTCTGTATTTATTCGAGCTTTTATCGTTGAACCAAATGTAACATTGTTCATTAGGAACATCATTTATTAGATTAGCACTGTTTAATTTTTTTTTCTTTGGAAAACTTAATGCAGCTTTAAGGAATAAGAAGTCAAATGAAAAATAGAGACAAAACAATCAGAATTATATTTTACTATTTTTTTTTTTTAAATCCAGAAATTGAAATTTTGTAAGTATTTCACTCTGTGTAAAATTTTCATGTTCTGTATATAATTAAAATCTTACGGTAATTTATATAGAACATGTGTTTGATTGACTTTTTAATGTTCTCATCTGACATACATCATGTTTAACAAAAACGTTATAAGGTCATACTTTCTTTTTTATAGTTTATTTAATCAATTATTTCTTTCAAAATCCTTAGAAGATGCCAATTAACTTATCATTTGTCATACCATCACTCCATTCATAAATACTTTTAGTGATAACTAATTTTAGAAAAAAAACTATTACTTAAAACAATTAGATATTAATTAATTTTTTTAAGTTAATTATTCTACTTCATAAATCATTAATATAAATTGTACTTTAATTGTGACTGTGTTTCATAAACTAATAAAGCTATGACAAAGTTTTCTCAAAAACCTTTCAGCCTTTACTTTCAATAGGGGTTGCATTTCCTGTTCTTAAACACAGATATACATAGAAATTTATGGTGTTTTTCGACAAAAAATGCTGCCTCAAAAGGATCCCGAGAGTCTTGTTTCCATATGTTCTCCAAATATATCTATTTGATCTATTTGATCATAGGGTAGGTATTGTATGCTGTTTCCATGGTAACACAAGATCGATGTTAGACCAATATAGACCGACAGTAATGGAATCAATATTGTACGTGTACAAATCCTAAACCTTTTTTATGATATTCCCGTTGCTCAATTGTTATAAATTCTCCATGTATCTGATTATTTTCAGATGGGTACATTTGTTCATGGTAAGAAGGAGTACCTACTGACGCCTAAATCCTTTAGTCCCAATATTCACAGCCATGGTTCGGCACCGTATTTACAACTGAAGTATGAATTGACACAAATCAATCACCACAATCATCCTTTATTCCATGATTACAGAACACTCCGTAAGTATGATTTATAATGTGTGTACTGATTAGTAATTCCAAGCAAGGGTATCGTATTTTCTACCTTCAGTTGGTAAAAGGAAAGTAAGACACACAGCTATATAGATGTATAATATTTGTCTAGCAACACTGGATATGCTTTTCTCGCATATGTGATAGATTTATCTCACTGAATGGGTGGTATGATATTTTTTCCATATCGCACCCCGCGTGCGCACGTGTAGCCTATCTCAGTTGAACGGGGACTACATTTTTTTCAATTGGCAAGGGTCATAATTTTGTGGGAAAAAATTCTGCTGTGAGTGAAACGTTATTTGTTATTGTTGCGTGTTTCGTATTTCATCCGCTAGCAAAATCCTGCAACGTTATAGAAGGGATTCCGGTATTTTTCGTAAATTATATGCGAGAAAAATAATCAATTACTCGACTGAGGTCGAGATGAGGAAATTCCGATCGAGTGGTCAGATTTTTTATCTCAAACTCGTAATAGATTCTCTTTTTCTCTGTCTTTGTGTCCTTATACTGATAAAGATGTTTTTAAATAAATATGCACATTTTGGCACAGCAAAATTAAACAGGTATTTTTGTTAAATACTTACTGACCTTGAGCGGGTACCGCTGCTGGTGGAGTGCAGCTCAACGAGGGTATCCGTAACTCAGTAGGCAGTACTATGTGCTGCCAGAAAAATTTTAAAATTTTCAGCCGTCTTAATTTTTGAAATTTATTTAAAACTAAGGTTTGTTCCCTCATGCAAAGCATTCTATAGCACGATTTGGATTCATATAATTTTCGAACTTTTTATTAACTAATTTTCAAATGTTTAGATTATTAACTTTTTTCTATCAACTTTTTTGGCCCCTAGTGTCACTGATGAGGAATGTATTTCCGAAATGTACACATATGACACAACGAAAATTAAACAGGTATTTTTGTTAAATATTTGCTGCGAAGATTGGTTTGGCGCATTGAAAATCTTCCGTATGATTATTTGAAGTAAGTTTCTCATTTTAAAATCAAAAGGACCACCGTATAATATTCAATTTTGATAATCCCCATACATCTATTTATAAACATCAGAGATTCCAATTTTTTTTAAATTCGCTAATTGTACATGTATTTATTTAATATGGTAACATCGTGAGCAAACCGTGAAAGATCCAATTCTGCTTGACCTTCAAACTTTTCTGAATTATTTTATTTCTGTAAGTCACCTTTTTTCCTTGAGTATATATTTCACACATTATTGTTGTTGTCTGTTACTTGTAAGATTAAGATAATGTGACAACAACTCCTACAGTTTACATATATAAACTTACTATATATAACTATATACCAACTACTAATCCTAAAGCATTCTATTTTCGGATGGTGAAATTGGCTACATAAAGCAAATTCTGTAATAGATGTGAAAATGTCACACAAATACTGTTAGTTTGTTTGTGTGCGCGTTACAAAATCGGGATATCTGTAAATAAATGGAAAGATTCAGAATTGTGTTAAATATTGATTGTAGTCAGAATGTTGAAATAAAGTTCTAACTTATGTATTAATAAGCTCTCTATAAGATTAACGTTACTCTCTTTATGTTACTATGAAATATTTAGGACCATTTATTTGACAGTGAACCATCAATGAACATTACTATAAGCACTCCGCCGTCATCATCTATTACTGGTGCATGGTGGTATTCCAATTTAAATAAAATAGTTATTGATTCGAATGCTAAAAATTATCGATTTATTGGATGTTTGATGAACAGGTAGTCTTTTTTGTCACTGCCAAAAATACCCCACTGTCAGAATACCCCACGGGAATATTTTAAGTTTGCGTGCTCAAAGTAGGTAGCTTTCCTCCAAACACTCCAGATTCCTCCGCCTTTATAAAACCTAAACCTTTCGATTAAAATTAAATCATCTTTACACTATTCCGCCTCGAAATAAGTGAAAGAATCTTAACTTGGGCTTAAAACACCATTACTCCACTCTTTACACTATAACTCCGCTTTACTTAACACGTGACATTTAAAGATTTGTAAACCTATACATGTAGTATATTTCAAATACATGTATATTTTACTTTATTTCAGCTGGATTTGATACTTTCGATCATTTAAACAGTAGTCCTAATTCATCACCAATAGTAACCTCACAGAGACGTCATCAGTATCCGGTAAACCGACGCCGGCGTCAGATCAGCATACAAAGACCTTATATGATAGATATACTGGTGGTAATAGATTATGAAATATATAGAGAGTAAGTTTTGTATAGAGTATTAACAACACAGATTTTTTTGTTCATTTAAGCTTAATCACTTTCCTAATCTTATGTTAAGTGAAATCTTTAAATCGAACTATTTCAAGAAAAATACTTGGAAGTATATTAAATTGCACAATTTTAAGTTACAATGCAATTACAATGTAAGGAAATTGTGAAATTGGAGCAATACCGCTCATCACCAAAACAATCCTCTTCAGCATTATTATTTTTAATTTGGTAGAACAAGGAAAACATAATTCATTACAAAAACGATAAAGTAAAGAAAATTACATAGTTTTCTTGTTGTAAACCATTTTATTATTTTTGTTATTTATTTAGATGGTTCAACAGAGCCCGTGGAGCCACCGACGAAAAGAAAAGCGAAAGGACAAAGTTTGAGTTGAAACGATACTTTTCACATTTTTTGAACGGGGTATGTATTAAATGCTGGATTAAGACCCTTTTCAAAATCTGTCGAACCGGGGAAACACAAAATTTAGAAATTTTGACGGCGCCCTGAATTTGAAAAAAAATCGTCATTCTCAGAAAGAAATTGTTTATTTAGAATTCAGAATCAAGAAACGACACAAGTTGAGTTGAGTAATGGAGTTTTACGTCCCAGTCAAGAATATTTCACTTATATCGAGACGTCGCCAACTATAGGCGAAAGTGCAGAAATTTTGCCTGTGCTTTGCGCTGATGGCATTATACAGCAGGGTTCTTTATCCTGCCATGACACGGGAACTCGTTTATTTTAAGCTCACATCCGAAAGAACCGTGACTTTCATCTCGTAATGTAGAGTGCTTGGCGAAAGAACAGTCACTTCCCACTTTCAAGTCTTGGGTCAGACCCAGACGGGGTTCGAACCCACGACCTTCCACCTACGGAGCGAGCACTCTACAAACTGAGCTACCGCAGTGGCCAAGGAACGACACGAGATCTAATAAGTAAAGAATAGAAATCGGACTTGAAGTAATTACCGTTGTCTAACCTGTGTTTTGTTTATGATATCAATATCCATTACATTTTATGTAAATAATATAAAACTTACAAAGCTAGGCTATAATAGTTTCTTTTTCTCTATAAAACACACCAATGTTAATTTTACTTTCTCTAGCTTATACTGCTGATTGGAGAAAGTAAAATATAATTAAATATTAAAATGTGAACAGTAGTCAAAAGATAGCTAATGTGTTGTCTTCTCATTTTGTTTAGCAGCAGTAAATACGGTTCATTCACTGTACATTTATTTGAATTTATAGGCAGGTGCTTGTTTCTGTAATTTGACTGAACTAAAAATCAGGTTTATATTATTGTATTTCAGGTTGATATGCGTTATCGGAAAATTCCAAACCCAGAACTTAACTTCCGTGTAAAATTGACTGGTTTTGTGATTGCTGATGTAAGATATCTTTTATTACTTAATGAATTTAAAACCATCTTACAGTTTTCTTCAAAACTTTTCAAGGAACAATGGTTTTACAATATTATCTCTTACCAAATGTACAGAAGTAATAAAGAATAAACAATTAATTTTCTTGTTTTAAGTACAAATGGTATAAAGGGCTTCTTTAGACATTAAGATCGATCTCAAAAACTTTTATTGTCGTCATCACAATATTTGTAAAAAAAAATAAATAAAAAAAATAAAATTAAATAAAAAAGTATGAAGTCCTAGAAATATTTTATTTTCAGTAGTTATTTGTTCCTTAGGGGGTGTGTCTAGCTAGACAGAAGATGTTGTGCCTTTCGGAGAACCCTGATGGAAGTTCGTTTATTACACTTAGTTAATAAGTGTCATAGTTTTTCTTTACTTTGGATGATATGAACACCGATATGTTTGTTTTAACTAATATCTTTAATATAATTATATACCAAATTAATAAAATTAAAATCTATTTTAAACACAGAGTGAATTCGCCTACCGTTGGACAGAACTAAGAAAAGAGTTTGCTATTCCTACAAATATACTGGATGCCGATATCGCTCTTAAAGACTTTCGTAGTTGGATAAATGACACAAATGAAATACCACCACATGACCATGCCATGCTCTTTACTGGGTTTGTGTTATTGAAATTGATTGTCTTCTTAATAAATAGATTATTTGTTTATAAATGAAATAATTTTTATTATAATAAATTTTGAATTTTTGTACGCCTACATGTATGTGTTAAAATTTAAAAAAAACAAATCTAAAGGTAAAAAAGTTATGAAGCTCAATACTTTTTATTGCTGTAAGAAGAGAAAATTTTAATTATTTTCAGACAATTTAGCATTTTGAAGAAATTTCTTTTTGACTTAGTTATTTCAATCTTGATTTTAAATTGACCATCTGTCAAAACATTTTATCGAATACAAACATATTTGTCATGAAAGTTTTATAATATACCATTTGCGCGTGACTCAATCGAGTCTCATGCCAATAGCCCGATTACAACTAAAGTTCATTGCAAAAGAAAATAAATATTTTACGAATACATAAAATTAACAACACGTGTTGTATTGTAAAGTTCAAGTTAATTCAATGACTTTTTTTTATTTTTTAGGTATAACTTATACACACTATCTTCAAATAATACCAAACTGCTACATACATCTGGTGAGTACAAGAAATAGTTCAATATGTGACGTCAGACAACAAATTGTCGTTACGTCAAAAAACAAGCAAAAGAAAAAACCAGCGCAACAAAGAAAACATGCCACAGAGCTGATTTTTTATTTATTTTTCATCCATCATATACCGGTTTTACAGTCAAATAGAGGTATGAAAAGAAACAAAATTGACAAGCAAACACATAGAAGTCTCCTACCGACCCTAAAATAACTACGCAAGGAAAGTAAAGCGTCAGAATGTCAACCTGAAGACTCAAATGTTGAAAAAAAAAATAAAAACAGGGTGTTTTGACATTTTATCTAAAAAAACACAGTGTTTTCTGGTCATTTGATCATTAGCTAAAACTATTAAATAGCACATCTCAATAATTTTTGGAATATCATCTTATACAATTTTATATCCCATGGAGGTAATAGTTCTTTGCAAACACTGTGAGATTTCATGTCATATACAGTTTGTACACATGAATTCTGATTGAGCAAATGAAATTACGTCAAAATAGAGTCATTGAAAGACAAAAAAATATGAAGAAAAGTTATAAGACAAAGAAGTTTTCACTTTTAGAAATAATATTTTTGTTTACAGGTCTAGCCTTTATTGGTTCTATGTGTAGAACAAATGGCGACAGTGTATCCATAGTTGAAGATCATGGCGGATTCCAAAACGTAGCTACAGCCGCTCATGAACTTGGTCACAGGTATGTTTTTCAATAAAGGCTTGAGCAGTGATAAAATAATTTAATTTACAGATTTTTTACTTCGCGTAACGTTGTATTGTTTGTTCTTCTTGGGATAGTTTTAATTGTTTCTTTCTTCAATTTTTTGCCTACGCTGAAGCATCACTTAATGACGTTATAACATCAATATTTTATTTTGACGGCATTCTATCGCTCAGATTTGAAAAATTAGTTTTATATTTTGCAATACTTACCCAGACTAGTGATTAAATTTAAACAACAAATTGTAAAAAACGTGTAGAAAATATGTTTAAGGAATTGAACATTTTTTAAAAAATATTTTAATTGGTTTTATTTTGTTTTTTTTTTCAATTTTAGTCTTGGGGCATTACATGACGGAGAAAAGAATGAGTGTAATTCCAATAATCGCTACATCATGGCGGCTTCTGGATACGGACCTGTCCCCCTCGATATGCGACATAATCAGTGGCATTTTTCAAACTGTTCCTTGAGATATTTCAAAAACTTTACATCTAATCTTGCAAGGTAAGACGGTATCTATATCAATTTTAAAACATTGAGGATCGAGAGTTTGTAAATACATTGAAAAAACCATGAATACAGAGATGACAGTATTTGTCAGAGAACAAAAAAAAAAAAAAAAAAAAAATAAAATAAAAAATAAAATAAAATAAAAAAAAAAAAAGAAAAAAAGAAGAAGAAAAAAGTAATAAAACGGTGAAACTATAACGACGTGTCATATACCGTGTTTTCAATGCATTGATTGATAAAATTTAAATCTCGGTATATGACAGTTGCATTTATACTTACTTTTGTACGACTATCATATATGTAGATCTTCTAATCTCTAATCTGTATTAAAAAAAAAACAGATGATCAAATTGACGAATTATGCGCCTAATAAATATAGTTTTTTTTCTCAATTTTAAACGTTAGTGTAGATTTAAGAACATTATACGCCTCATATCAATTAACTCGTCAATTAACTATATTTCTTAATTGTGTGTTGCAGGAACGGTTACACATGTTTGACAGAAACCTATTCAAATGCCAGTGTAGTAGCAGCTAGCGAAATGCCCGGGCAGCTTTATAGCCCTGACGAACAGTGCCGCCTTATCTGGGGACCAAAGTCATATATGTGTAGAGTAAGTGTTAAAGCTGTTTTTTAAAGTTTTTTTCAATTTTCTGAATTTTTTTTATTTTCTAAAAATATATATATTTTTTAAAAATAGATAACTTCTAATAACGATCTGAAAGATTCATTTTCTAAAATTTCATTTCTATTTGCTGTAAATAAACGGAATCCTCTAACGGGTTGGTCAATGTATAAACAATTCAGTATAATTATTTGCTTTGAGCATGCGCGCGGGTGTACGGAAATTCCAATGAATCGAAGGTGAAACCTGACAAATTGTATTGTCCGCCATTAATATCCAATCGTATTCGCAATGGTGTTACGAATCCCTTACAAAGTCACAAATGACAAATTTAATGAAATTCTGTGTTTAATTGATCGTATTTCACCGTTTTTTAAGATGTGTTTAAATGACCCGGTTTTTTATGACGTAACCACTTTCTAAAATTAGATCCAACAGGCTGCATCTCGCTGGGAAATTATTGTTTTCGAGCTTTTATCGTTGAACCAAATGTAAAATTATTCATTAGGATCATCATTAATTAGATCAGCACCGTCTTAAATTTTTTCCAAGGAAAACTGAATGCAGCTTTAAAATAAATCTTACAAAAATTGTCTACATGTGTATCATTGTGTGTATTTCATTTATACTTAGTACAAATACCACCGGCTGTATTAGCAAAAACAAAATTAAAATCTTTCATGTTTCATTCAAATTTATTATTTTTTTAATAGAAACTCTATTTTTAAAATATCCGTACTTTAAACGAAGCAATGAAGTAACGAAACTGATTTACGTATTATACAATTTGTTATTTTCTTAAGCTATCAAAGATAGAATGTCCATAATGAAGTGTAATATCGTAACTGGCCTGAAAATGTTGATATTTTCATTAAGTTCTATTTAATGGTCTGCCAAAATTAATTGAAATATACAATCAGTTTATTATTTATTTTACGTTTTAGGGTGTTGAATTTGGTAATGAACGAAGCATCTGTACAGCCATGTACTGCAGGGACCCAAACACTGCTTCGGATTGTGTTCTTCATACTGCCGCTAGAGGGACATCGTGTGGAGATAAACGGGTAAGCATTTCAGAGGAATGTGAGTGGAGTGGAGTTATAGTTTTTACGCCAATTCAAGATTCTTCACTTATTTAGAGGTGATCATTTCTGGGATGGTGCCCGGAGAAAACCACCGACCTTCGGCAATCGAACTAACAAATTGTCTCACACTAGGATTTGTCCCCAGTGGGATTTAAAGCCAGGCAGTGAGAGGCGTTGTGATGTGTAGGCGCGCTTTAAACCACTCTGCTTCCGATGCTCCTTAAAAGAATGGGGAACGGGTTTAAAGTTACAATATTGTAAATTATAAGCATAATCTTAACTTTGAAATGTAATGCTTATTATTTTACAAAACCGTATTTAACACTCGCAATTTGCTTAATTTCTTAAAATGTTTTCATTATTAGCTTTATTTCAAAGCACTGCTCTTTTCTCCAATGATGATTGTACAAGTATGAGAAATTTGACATAAGTTTAAAAACCAAAATTTTAAACGCAAAAAAGTTTGTGCTTCACACCATTTATTACTGTTATTATTATTATTACTACAGTGGTGTGTAGATGGAGAATGTATATTCAGCATGAGGGCGCCGGAGAAACATGGTGAGTACTGATATTGAATTAGGTTTATTTGATCAGTTTATTAGTGAACGAATAATGGCGCACTTATATTTGGAATAACATTGAGATCGCTTTAACAAAAGTAATTTACACAAAAACATCATAAACAATTAAATTAGTAGTTGTACCACGTGATAAAAGTACCACGTGATGAAGATATCTTAACGGTTGTACAGAGCATTATAAAAGAGGTTTGTTAAAGCTGCATTAAATTTTCCTAGGAAAAAATTAAAACGGTGTCGATCTAATTAATGATGTTCCTAATAAACAATGTTACATTAAATTGTCATTTGTGTTTTTGTAACACCATTGCAAATACATTTGGAAATAAATGACAGACAATTAAGACAATTTGTCATTCGATTCATTGGAAAACCCGTACATCAGTGCGCATGCTTCAAGCAAATAATAATAATCGTTTAACAACGACCAACCCGTTAAAGGATTCCTTTATTTACAGCTAATAGGAATGAAACTTTAGAAAATGAATCTTACGGATCGTGGTTAGAAGTTATATAAAATATGGAAAAAAAAAGAAAGAAAGAAAATTGAAAAACTTAATACAGCTTTAACATCATAAATGTCAATTGATGTGATTTCATATTCAGTGGAAATAATTATTTCCCGCAATCGTTAGGACTATCACGTGGTACACAGACAGACCCCACTGTGCATATAAATGGAATATTGCTTTAAGTAAGGCCATATTTGATTAAGTATTATAACCTGGAAACCTTCTTCCCGAGTTGTCTCAAGAAGTATATATGTAACACAAATACCTGTAACATTTTTATGTGCCATATGTGCACATTTCGGAAAATCATTCCTCATCAGTGACACTTAGGGCCGGAAAGTTTGGTAGATAAAAACATAAGCCAAATTGTTGAAAAATAATGAGTCTAAAGTTGCAAAACTATATAAATCCAAATCCAGCTAAGGAATGGTTTGCATGAGGGAACAACCCTTAGTTTAAAATAAATTTCAAAAATCAAGACAGCTGAAAATTTTGCAAATTGGTATCATTTCTGACAGCAAAAAGTACTGAAATAAACTCAAAAGGGTTTTTTTTTTGAATAGTGTAAATTACATACAAGTTACTCTATGTTAAAACTACAGCGGTTCTTACACCGGTTAAACAACAGTTTGAAGTCAATGTTGTCTGTCTGCGGATTTTTTTTACCAAAAAATGCTTAATTATCTGACGTCAGACTATAAAAATTATTTGTGAATAAAAAAAGAATTTGTGTATAAAAAATAAATTGTGTACTTTTACTCAAATTTGTGTATTTTGAGAAAATTAATGAAAACTACAAAGTTCGTTGGTTAATTTTGACGGTAAATTTTGATAACGATTTTTTGTAGAAAATTGTGTGCTTGGTGACCAACCTGGAATCGCTTTCTCAGGACAAACCTGTGCAGAGTTAATAGAAGTTACACCGGCCTATTGTTATCAAGAAAAGGTCAAGGCCAGATGCTGTGACAGCTGTAGAAAGAAATATACATGGCGAAAAGGTAGGTATATTTTTGCGCATATTCTGATTATTGACAAAGAATTTCAAACTTCTTATTCAAAGGTAGAAAATTATGCCCATTATCATTGAAATCAACATTTAGTGAAAACTTGATGGTTTTTCTGATAAAACAGTAGCCGATGTTGTGAAGTGAAAGCTACATTTTTTAAATTTCAATTTTGAAGGAATAAATGAATAAGATGTATTTGAAACAGTTCCAGTTAACACTATTTACTTTTTATATATTTCTAAAAAATTTCAGATTTTTATTAAGATAGTCACTTTGAAATCTCAAATTTACACAAATACATTTATATTAGACGGACACGTTGTTATCTTGTAAGCAGTATTGTCGGAGTAACTGTATGAAATATGTACTTTTCTAGAAAATTCATAAGACTTGGATTAATTTTGATATTTTTCTAAACGCTTTAGTCGTAACGGGTATCGCTCTCCACATTCGCGATTACTGCACAGTAAGAACATTACTAAATCAGTCGCATAGTGGATATCGCAACATCAGTTGTTTTCTTTCAACATGTAAAACCCTATCGTGGCAACATTTTCCATGCTACAGAAATATCTTATAGTAATCCAGAATAAGTATAGCGGATGAACTGAAAGGTTTTCTGTGAAATCTTAATGTAATTCATTACCGTCAACTTCGGGAATCCGACAGTAACTGATGTTTTATATAAGTATGGTAAACTAAAAACTATATAAATCCTTTAGGAAACAGTGCGCTAGCACTTGTTTTTAAGAAATAGTAAAATAGTCAACTTACTAGAAAAATTAATGTATAATAAAAGCGCGTAATGGATATACTAACACGTAATAAATCATCTGTGACTTTGCAGGTTGCGAGTATGGTGATCAAATCCGTGGTTGTCAGCCATGGCATTGTAATGATATCCTACCAGAGAGAAACAAATGCTGTGGTACCTGTATGCTTGGAAAACCAATATTTACCTCTCCTAAACAGATACCTACTGACACCCCCGTTACCATGACACCACATCTAACACCTCCAAGCACGTGTATAGATAAAGCTTTTGTTAATGGACAAAAATGTGAAGACTTCGTCACCATCAACGGTCACCATCTTTGTTATGAGGAAAGAATTCAGTCGTTTTGTTGTGAAACGTGCAATGCTTTTAGAAGGATATCTTACCCAGGTATGTTCCATTGTAAATACTCAATTTTAATTTAATTTTTTTTACGATTTGAAATTGCTCTCTTTCTTGTATTAGATAAAGTAGATTTGATTAAGGCAAAAAGTTCAAGTAGCCGATACTGACAACGTTGAAATAAGTCCAGTGTCACGGAAAAGAACCTTCTTGAATAGATTTTGTGTTTTCGAAATTGCCTGTGTGGTGTTACATGATTGTCATACTTGCATAGTAAAAACAATTGTTAATTTATAATTTTGTTGTATGTTTTTTTCAGAATGCCCCTACGGTGACAAGAGTCCGACCATATGTAGGATATTCTCCAACTCGACTACAGCGTTATGTAAACAAAATACTGACAATTGTTGTGAAACGTGCTATAACGGAAACTCAAATTCTGCTACAACAAATCTACGAGGGACTATTAGTATTATTGTTGGATTATGCTTACTTTCATTAGTGAAAATTCAGCTGGTCTGGTTTAAGCCCAGTAATTGATTTTATAGCAGTGAGATGTAAAATTCAGCTAATTCACAACAAAAGTACAAAAAGTGGAAAAAGTAGAGTCCGGGATCGGGGTATATTTTACTGAGTTAGTGGAGTTACAGCAATTACTTTTTTTACGCTAAAGTATATTCCTAAGCACAGAAGGCTAATTAAGGGGGAAAAAGAACTAAGAGATCTCTTGTGAATTGGTCAATTTAACATCATTGGAGACACCATGATTTCCTGCGGTAACTTGACATCACCGGAGACACCATGATATCCCGCGGTTAACTTAACATCACCGGAGACACAATGATATCTGCTGTAACTTAACATCACCGGAGATACCATGGTATCCCGCTGTAACTTAACATCACCGGAGATACCATGATATCCCACGGTAACTTAACATCGCCGGAGATACCATGATATCCCGAATCGACATTAATGAAGATTACCATGATATCCCGAAGCAGAACCAAATAATGCTTACTGGACGTGTTGTGTGACAATCGAATAAACTAAGTAAAATTCGCTAAAGCACCGGACAATCTTCCGCTAAACAAACGAAAACAGGCCAGTGTTGCACTTTCATAAACCAGACAGATGTGTGAATTCATTGATGATAACAAAGGTTCCCAATATCTCAATGTCTACCACAGTATTGGTCAGTTTGCGATAATCAGACTTAAGTCAATAAAATTATCACAATAGCTACAAAAGTTTTAGACAATCGTACCGTAAGATTTTCAAAATCATAATTATTTTTCAGTTATTTTTTTTAATGAGGTCTGTTGGGGACATAAAATAAAAGCCAATAATAAACAAGGAAAATTTAATTACTTCTTAGTAAAGTACATAAACTTAATTTGAGGCAAGCAAGGTTCATATTTTTTTGTTAAAAACAAAGTTGGACGAATTTGTACCCAATGTTAAAGGTAATAATATACGAACACGTTCTAGACACAAACTAGTTTAAGTTAATTATACATTGATTATTTTACTATGAAATTAGTGCAATATATACTATCCTTTCAATGTTTACTTGTTACTATGTTTTTGTCGCTTGTAATAAATATCAATTCTAGGAAATAATTTATAAATAACTTTATACAGACAGTCTTATTTTTATAATGTAATGTGCAAAGAAAAAATATTCATTTTCGTTTTCCTAAATTTATCAATCTGTTCCCTAAAACCAAGTTGCTCATCTGTGTCAAAATATTTTGTAATTTCAACAAGAAACTTGCAAATCAAGAATAAATGCATAATACACAATATACAAATTATAGAATAATAATAATAATAATAAATATATGTTATAAATAAGTATAACGATAGTTCTTTAGAGACACAAAATGTATAACGACATGTAATATGTTTTGTAGGAATGAAACGTTTTATCGGGATACAACTGAATCGCGATTATTTTCTTTCCATTACAATACATACATTACATATAAATAATACGATGTGATATTTTTCTATAATCTAAATTCCTTTTTTTAACCCTTTTGTTGTCATATACCATTTTTTTTAATTTTATCATTATTTTTTTATTTTATCATTTAATACATTCAAAAAATGGTATATAACAAAGTTGTTAAAGAAAACTTGTCACCGGTTACTTGTAACATAGATGCATATGCGTTTTTGAGATCATGACATTTAAGATTTTTTTTAAATCCATAAATAAAACAAAGAACATATGCTCTATCTGAACTTTTGTCGAATATATACATTCTTTTTTAAAAAATAAAAATCACAAAAACTTTATTTTTCAAAAAAGTAGTCAACTATATACTGTAATTTTAGAAGCTTTTTAAAATCTTCTATCTGTACTCTTTTTGTATTGTATTAAAACTGATTGAATCATCGTGACTTACAAATCGTGAAACATGTATTGTGAGGTAGGCGTCTGGTTTCAGCCTTTGATATAATTTTTGTGTATAGTGGAATTTTTCATTGTAAAAATAAATCGAAGTAGTCGTATTTGTACAAAGAAATGTTATAAATATTTGATGAAACGGGTAGTCTATGTAACTGGGTGTTATCGATTTTAGGTAATTTTCATCATCATTATTTTTTATGTTATAGTTATTATCTCAACATTGCTATTGTCTGTGCCATATCACCTTATCATAGTAAATATAGTTTTTATTTAATACATGTATAAAGTAGGGTTTTTATTACTGTTGATGCGTGATCGTGAAGAAAATACAACGTGCTATATTCCAAATTGTTATGTAAGTGTAACTATTAGTGAAGTATGATACTGACTACAGGCTATATAATTATTGCAAAAATAAAGTAAGGAGGTCAAGGTAGTCTTTTACATAATGGACATCGTGAAAATTCAGTTTCGCAAAAGGTTTGGTACAAAATACTGGAAAAAGATGGTATCACTAAATTGGATCAATATTCACCCGGCATCAATAGATTTACGCCATCATTACATCATACAATACCTATTTATTAATCATATTTTTCGTTTAAATGACGTCATCGGTAAATATTTCATCTAGATATTTTTTATAGATTAGTTGTAATTGATTGTTGATGATATATTAGTATTAGTTGTTATACAACATTGTTATCTTTAGTTGAATTTTACAGAAAATGTATCAGATTCTTAAAAGTACACACTAAAAATACAGATATTTATTCTCGCTATATTGTATATTGAATGAAAATTGAAATAAGAAACGGTCTTTCTATGAGGATTTCACTTAGAGAGAGAGAGAGATAGAGAGAGAGAGAGAGATAAAATCAAGCAATAACAATTAATGATAAATTCATGTTATATTCTACAGTGAGAAGAAATTCAATGAGAGAGAGAGAGAGAGAGAGAGAGAGAGAGTGTTTTTCCATGATAAAAATCTCACTGCTGTCAAATTATTTTTATTAGCCATCTGTTTAACATTTCTGATCAGATAGTTAAAACAGTGCAGAAGTGCCATTGCTCAACTCGAGTGTCAATTCAAAAGTTTTAATTTTAAATAATTTTCATATTTGTACATTTAAGAATTGACTGTCATTTTTTCCTGGGTTATCAAGGAATGAACCAGATTTTAAAACTAGCAAATCTGATGAACTGCGAAGCAGTTCATTTTAGATTTGCTAGTTTTAAAATCTGGTTCATTCCTTGATAACCCAGGAAAAAATGACAGTCAATTCTTATATTTACAATATTTTTCCTAACATTCTTTTTACAAACTTCTCGATTGCGTCATACAAATAAGAAAGAAAAACCGGTATATACCGAATCTGTCGGCAATGTAAACATTCTGGGAACAGCCAATATGTCAATAAAATAATTCCCGCCTTCTCACTGATTGTGTGACGTAATAGACGGTTTAAAAAATAGTACGCTGGAAACAAAAGTATATTTCATACAATTTTATTCGAATAGACAAACAAAGTTACAAATTCATATTGATTGTTAAATTACAGCTATTAAACGTTGAATTTGTCAAAAATCCCGTTTGTATGGATGACAGGGTATTGGAAACATCAATGCGCGACGTTTTGTTGGACTGTGTTGTGCACAGGTCCGAGCATGGAACCATCACGTGATTATTAGTTGCTGGTAGAGAAGAAGAAGCATGGTCAGAGGCAGAGGGAATTACGGCAGAAGTATTACCAGTGACAGTTGATGAAAGAAGCGAACTTAAAGCATGTTTTTGAATGGTCGAACAGTCGCGAGAGTAGCTCCTGACAGAAGCCTCATTCCGATTCCATAACCGCTCATAAACATTATCTGTCTGGTCTCAACACCGGCATCGCTCATAGCTTGTATGGTAGTGGCCCGCATGCAGTGTGCCGTGTAGCGTTTAGAACACCCTGACGATGGAAATATTTTTAAGTATACAATAAAAATCGAAACAAATATTTTATTTATTTTTTTAAAATTCAATATTTTTCTTTCATTTTCAATGTATATTTAATTAAATAACACTATAAAATGTGATGGCTTGAATGTTAAAAATAGATTGGTAAAGTAGGTCACGGGAATTGCCTAATGTTCTAGATTTTTTCTACAATGAGTTCAAGGAATTCAATAGGTGTTGTAAATATTTTTTATTTTTTGAAAAAATATTTATTTTGCTATAACGTGAAAAAAACTTGAAAAAAAGAAGGAAATATCGAAGTATGTACGTGTTTTTGTGAGATAAAAACAGATAGCTAAAAATAGGTCAGTTAGGGAAAAACCAGAAATAGTATTCATGCGCGATGTGAAAAACCGATGTTTATGCGAATAATGAAAACAAAAATCAAACTGGGTTCAACGTAGAAATTATTTTTCTATTGTAAATATTTTGAAATGACACAATAAAATTTACAATAAATAGATATTTGTTTTTATCGATAGTTTTCTTTGTTCCTAAATCATAGACAAATGTATTCAAATAACCTTAGTAGATGCCCCAGCTGTTTAATGGTTTGAGGGTGGATGAATGGTGTAAAGCGTGCTTTTACAAAGGTCTAGCAACCGAAGTTCCATTACAACAATAAACTGTCCTACTTCTTTGGCCAAAGGTATCTAAGTGGTTTTCTCCAACAATATTTTTTTCTCACCATCACAGAAAGGTCCGCCTCAACATAGGAGAAAAAGTTCTGACTTAGTCCTATTATTATCATCGTTAATTCATTTGTTTTACTTGTGGTGTTTTATCTGTTTTTACTTGACAACAAATAGCAAATGGGATATAATAAGTTAAAGTTTAAAATTCAACAAGTCAGAAATAACAAGAAAACACAAGCCGGAAGAGGGTGGTTTCCTACCAGTGGTCTAACTTCCTCTACAATACTACCATGATAAAAATCTCAAATGAAACAAAACATCAAATATATAAGGAACACAACAGACAACATCCATTTTGCTTCAACTTCGGGTGAAAATATCTTGACTTGGCAGCAAAAAAAAAAAAAAAAAAAAAAAAGCAAACCAGGAATCCACTTCAAGAAGACAGTGTAGCAAAATACATTGTTGTATTTCGACAATGAACAGGTGCTAAGCATGACAATGATGTTTAATAACTACTGTCTGGAGACATCATCACTAATTATGATTTCCAAGCTGAAACAACTGGTATACATTATGAAAAAAATTTCAAGGTTTATTTCAAAGCCCTTTTTAAGTTCTCAAACAAATTTTGTGGTAAAGTATCCATTATTTCAATAAGCAAATTCAGTATACCCAATCTGCTATCATCAAGATAGAGAAATTGTTCCTGAAGCACAATACCAAGATGAGTGGTTCAGGTGTCACAGATAACTCAATTTACATGGAACATAGATCTCTATACTATATAGCATTGCGACCACTCAATGTCTAATCGGATACTCAATGTAAGGAGAACTAATTTTATCTTTAAGGCCATTTTATCACATGTCCTCCTGTCATGTAAACCATCCACTAAAAACTATTTCATTTGAAAAATTCCAAAATGACAAAATCAAGCTATTTTGAACATTTCATGTGAAAAATTGTTTTTCAATATTTAAATTTCAACAAAATGGGTTGAAGACTCAATGGGCCGGTTGTTTTTTTAATTTCTATTGAATGGGTGTAAAGTGTGGAAGGAATTATAAATAATTGCATAAAGCAAGGTGCACAAGTTGATTTATTTAAATACTTAACAGAAAGTCATAAAATTGGGAAAAGGTCCAACAATGACAATATATATGAATAGTAATGAAACAAATATACTAGCGGAAAAAAGTAACTGTGCATCAATAAAATTTATAATTTCGCTATTATTACTGAATGTATAAATCTGAAAAATTTGCACAAATGGTAAGTGTATATACCTCTATCATATCGCTCGGTCATTGCATCAATTGCCCGTGATTTTTACGCTTCATGCGCACGGGTCGGTTTTCAAGCAATTGTCGCCCAGCATTTCAGTGTGACAATATTTTAGGAATAATTTACTGTTGTTTGTTTGTTTGGATACCAGAAAACCAGAAAAGCAAGTTTATTTGGTTGAAAGCTTCCATAGTGTAATGCTCCGCGCAATTGGTATGCTTGAGGCTGGTCACAAGACATTTTGGTGTCCACAGAAACACTGTTTATGCTTTATGGAGACGATACCAACAGTTTGGCACCACCAGAGACCGCCCTCGTTCAGGACGTCCACGCGTGATGACACGTCAGCAAGACAACCATATCCGGCTTGTGCACCTCCAGAACCGTTTCCAAACTGCCAGTACTACTGCCCGGAGCATTCCTGGACTACGCCCAATCAGCCCCAGAACAGTACGGAATCATTTACGGGAAAGACATATTCGCCCACGACGTCCGGCAATCCGTCCAATTCTACAACGACGTCATCGCACAGCTCGACTTGCATGGTGCAGAACACATTTACGCTTCAATCGACGAGACTTGGCACAAATTATGTTCACCCATGAGTCCAGATTTCACTTGGACAGCAGTAACAGACGCTCCAGAGTGTATCGGCGCATTGGAGAACGTTTTCATGACGCGTGTGTGGTGGAACGATGTTCGTTCTGTGGGGGCAGTGTAATGGTTTGGGGTGGCATCACAGCGAATGACAGAACTCCTCTGGTAGTCATCGACGGGAATTTGACCGGTGTACGGTACCGTGATGAAATCCTACAGACCCATGTCATCCCATTCATTCAAGGACAGCAACGTCACTTTTCAGCATGATAATGCAAGACCACACGTCGCACGGGTTGCAATGGATTTTCTGGCACAGTATAACGTCAATGTGTTACCGTGGCCAGCCGTTTCACCCGACTTTTCTCCATTTGAACACGTATGGGATAAAATGGAACGCCGATTACATCATCTGCCCAATCAGCCTGTTATATTGCAAGGGTTGGCCCAAGCGTTAGACCAGATATGGAACAACATCCCTAAAGCATTCTTTAGGCATTAAATCAACTCTATGAGGCGTCGCTGTCAACCCTGTGTCAATGCTAATGGTGGTCACACACGATACTGATCTTGTGAACTGACTTTTACTATCTGCTATGTTTCTAGTCCCCTGCGTATGAAATAACAGTATCTGTAACCTTCTCAGTGACATGAATTTGTAAAGAAATATCTAATAAACAAATTCGAAATTATTCATTTCTTTGCATTTTCAAATTATTTTATAATCTCACATTTCAATCATGCACAGTTACTTTTTTCCGCTAGTATATATATATATTTATATATATATATATATATATATATATATATATATATATATATATATATATATATATGTTAAGAAAATCTCAATCATTTTAACATTTTTTAAAGCTACAGTAAATTGAAAAAATGTGCACCAGAAACTTTACATTGGAATGGACTGGATGAGATGGACAGTACAGGACAGATAGGCAACAGGGTGACAGCACTAGCTTTCCACACTTTCATCCAGTAGCTAATAAACCAATGACTTTTAAAACATAAACATTTTTGTAGTTTTCTTTCATATATGTATAATAATCCTATTTTTACTAAAGATTTGAAATTTAAAACCTGTCATGGCATTAAGGTTTCACTACATCATTTGAAGTCAGGTGCACATCTTTGATAATCTTTTGATATATACAGTACAAAGTCACTAAGTTTCAAATTCTGGAAAAATTGGAAAAAATTCCTGAAATATTTCCAAAAAGTCAGGTGCAAATCTTCAATATTTATAGAAACATTCTGTGAAGTTTCAAGGTTTTTGATTGAAAACTGTAGGAGGAGTTGAGTTCACAAAGTAGGTACCCCCACTTCAAAAACTTGCTTAAAAAAGACTAAGTTTCAAAGTCTGGAAAAATGGGGAAAAAATCTTGAAATATTTCCATAAAGTCAGGTGCACATCTTCAATATAATATAGAAACATTCTGTGAAGTTTTTAAGGTTTTTGGTTGAAAACTGTAGGTGGGGAGTTGAGTTCACAAAGTTGGTACCCTATTTTCCCTAAATGCCCACCCACCCACCCGACATTCACCATACTATAAACCGGGTTTGCACTCTGTGCAACCCGGCCAAAAATCAATGGAACAAAAGAAAGTTCTACAGAACCTGAAAAGGGAGACTACTTCTAATGTATTCAGGACTGGGTAACTAAACATGAAAAGCTTCACTGAGAAACTCATGTATTCTAATAATTCAACACTATATCTACTTAGTGCATGAACATATATTGAATTTAATAATTCCGTTATCCTTGGGATACCCGACTGTCTGAAATAGACCAGTTTTCAGTTGTTCCTTCTTCTTTCTGATTCATGTTTATAATTACTCCAAAGTACAGCCCTTGTGAGCATGGATACTTCCAGTTTGACGGAATAGACAACTGAAAATGGGTTTATTGAAAAGTGTTTCATGTATATCTACATAATGACAAAGACACACACAGACATATTTCAAACAGACAGACAAAGCCCTACTTTGCCACAATAAATATTGTTTGAATGGTATAATTATTGGACTACAATGTGACTATCATATGATAAACAGAACTATAGGGAAATCTTCTGTGTTTCCTACATCTTAACTATGTCTGCATTGATCTACAGATATTGTATAATGTATAAACCTAACAAATAGATGTGAGAAGCAGTCTACAAAAAAGTATAAATAAATAAATAAATAAAATCAATAAAGTGGATGCTGAATCAGGGATATGATATTATGATGTAAGCTACATGTATCCTGTATTTAGACCCGTTAAGAATTACCATCTGTTAGCAATGTATATCTCTATACAACATAATGACAGAGGAATTTTTATAAGTAATTTATTTTAATAAATAACCTAAAATCTGGAAATCTTTTTATTACAAATCTGAAGTTGTAAAAAAAAACTGTTACAGTTTAAAAATTTGTATTTCCAAAATACTTATAAATTAAATTATAAGTTAAATTTTCTTTACTAATAAAAATCAATGATAATGTCTGCAAGTTTTGCTTTGAAATTTTCAATTGTTGCCAAAAATAAAAGTGTTCAGCCACTCAACTTCAAAAATTAAATGCCAGTTATGTCCAATAAGTATTGTTGACATTGTATGACACAGCTTCTTGTGTGTCTTGTAGGACACAGCTTCCTGTGTCTTGTAGGACACAGCTTCCTATGTGTCTTGTAGGACACAGCTTCCTGTGTGTCTTGTAGGACACAGGTTTTTGTGCATCTTGTAGGACACAGCTTCCCGTGTGTCTTGTAGGACACAGCTTCCTGTCCGTCATAGACACAGCTTCTTGTGTGTCTTGTAGGACAAAGGCTCTTGTGTGCCTTGTGAACACAGCTTCTTGTGTCTTATAGGACACAGCTTCCAGTGTGTCTTGTAGGACACAGCTTCCTGTGTGTCTTGTAGGACACAGCTTCTTGTGTGTCTTGTAGGACACAGCTTCTTGTGTGTCTTGTAGGACACAGGTTCTTGTGTGTCTTGTAGGACACAGCTTCCTGTGCATCTTGTAGGACACAGGTTCTTGTGTGTCTTGTAGGACACAGCTTCCTGTGCATCTTGTAGGACACAGGTTCTTGTGTGTCTTGTAGGACACAGCTTCCTATGTCTTGTAGGACACAGCTTCTTGTGTGTCTTGTAGGACACAGGTTCTTGTGTGTCCTGTAGGACACAGGTTCTTGTGTGTCTTGTAGGACAAAGTTACTAAACAAATGGAATGTCTTTGTAAAGAAATGAATTAAATCATTAAATTACTAATAAAGTCTATTACAATCTCTAAATATCCTAACATAAAACAGCCATCAATGGTTAATTATTTAATTAATGGCCCCATATTTTAAAATATCATTTTTCAATTGCAGAATTATGTTAGAGGTAACTCACTCCAATTAGAACTCGAAGTACCAGACCTTGGTTTAAGATTACACAAGACAAGACTGTTCATATGTAACCTGTATATCACTTGTTTATCACCATCATTGATAATAGCACCAAGTTATATTATTTACTGATTATTTGTTAACTCCAACTCTTAAACTATCAAATAACTTTCAATAATCCTCAGTTTACTCAGTATTTTACTACTGTGAATACATTTAAATTCGTGGGCTCCAATTTTCGTTGATGTCAGAAAAAATACCATTTCGTGGGATGATGAATTCGTGGGTTAAGCACCTGTATCCGAATCGGCTTTTTTTCCCATAATAATAAAACAAAATCAGATTAAAAATTCCTTTATGCCGGCTTGTTAACAATTAAAAGTACTCAGGACAGTGTCACGATTCACTGAACTTCCCTATTCACAGGTAATTACCTAATACCTTACAAGTTACTTGATTACTAGTGGCTTCACCTGTTCACACCGTTTCTACTAGAGTATACACCTGATTGATCCAGTTTAAAGATAGTTAATAAACTCCCCTGATCTCTATATACAAATGCTGACTACGACCGTTTTTTCGGGTTACCAACATCAACATGATTATGGCATTACACGTGGTTTTTGTATCTGTTATATGTCGATCAGTAATGGAATTTTTATATGATATTAATAAGCGGTATTTATGAACATTTATCTATATTCGACATTGTCACACATCGACTAAAAATTTATAATTTAAACGACAGATATCCTGATGTACCAAACAGAATTCAGTTTAACAGTTTTTGACGTTTTGTTGCATTGCCAACGACTGGACAGTTATGGAAAGATAAAAAGCAGTATGTTTACACCATATTTTCAAATAAAAATTTTAATGTTTATTTCTTTACCTATCTGATGTGTGTTTATTATAAACAAAAGCAATAAAATGTTTTGTTGGGGGATGTACCCTTTGTTTACCGCCGATTGACCTTACCAGCGTTTGTGGAACCCTGATTCAGATATTTGCAAATATATTTGTTTACATGTAAATTCGTTGGTCATGATGTCCACGAAAACAACGAAAATTGGAACACCACGAAAATTAATGATTTCACAGTATATTTCAATCATCTTACAACACCACAAGTACACTGAATCACTGCACAGGTTATATATCCAATGTCAAACAGCTTAATGTCTTCAATATACACATACATTTATCTTGTCTGTCTATATAAAACTTGTTTCAAAAATGTATTTTGTCAACCAATCACTTCTGTGTGGTCCTTTGTCTATTAGCTGTCCTTTTTAAACCCTACACCAATGAGTTTGTTGGGTTTTTGTTATACTATTCCATTCCTTCCTGTGTTCTTTTCTGCCTTTTACCTGCCTGTCTATTCTTCTTCTCAATATATTTTCTTAATTCTTTATCTTCCACTAAATCAGTATGTTCCATGGCTTTAGTATTACCACAACCCCCTACAGGACATCTGAAAAGTTTAGGCAAGACAAATATAATACATGTAATATATTATCATTGAACGCGAGATAGAACAGTGTTCAATATAAAACCTAAATAAGTAGTCTTCAACTAAGTACATGAATGTTCCATGGCTTTATTTTTACCAAAACCCCCTACAGGGCATCTGAAATGATAACATAATGTAATAGTTATATTATTGCTCAGCCTGGGGTAAAAACAGTGTCCAATCTGGATATGAAGTAAGTGTGATTATCCTGGATCAAGCCTTAAAAAGAAGGTGTCCAAATAATTTATAATGGTCAAAATATAAAATCTTAGCATATACAAGTAGTCCAAATTTTCCCCATATGAAAGGTAGAAATCACTGTATATGGTACCAAAAGAAAAAAACATATCCCAGTAGGACGGCCAGCTTCCAACATGGCTGAATTTAGGTACAAAATCGGAAACGATAGTCAGTCTCGAATTTTTAAGAAAACTGTAGGATGACATCGTTATAAATTTGAAATGAACAAATATTTTAAACAATAAATATTTTTTCCTTCAATTAATCTACAAAATAGCCAAATATCTCGATTAAGTTACGAGATAAACGCTTTTAAAGTCGAGGTTGCCTCACAACTGTCGGACGACACCGGTGCTTCAGACACGTATTGTGAAAAAATTAGGACATATGATGGGTTCTTATTATTAAATTATGAAATAATTTTCATTTCTTAATGTGATCATATTAAAGTTTTGTCCGAAATCGGTGTGGGATGCGATTCTGTCAATTCAGAAAATAGCAGGTGTTGCTCAGAGTCAACGATAGATTTTTCGTTTGTGTATACTTTCCTCCCTTGTTTACAGTTCTTCGTATGAATACGATTAAAAATTGACTTATTTCCTTTGATATAATTTTGGTTTGCATACTTTAACTAAAAAAAGAAAATGATAATTTTCTTAAAAATTCTTTTCAATGAAACAAAGGAAAAAATTATTCCTCAACCAAAGTTAAAAATTTAGAACAAGTATTTCTTGCATGTGGTCAGTTACAAAGTTGCACTGGGGTTCAAATCTTCAACATGCAACAGCTGTAGGTTTAAACCTCAGTCAATTTATACCCAAGACTTCAAAATTTGAAATACTGTCTTCTCACCTGGAACTATTCATTTGGTGGACAGAATATCCACTGTTTCACTTGGTACCAGAACAATGTGACAGGGCAAGTGGTTTGCTTGTGTGTGGCATATGAACTCAGTGAGTTTGCATCTTAACAAAATAAATTGCCCTGACGGTGTGATATTAGTAATTACAAGGCAGACCATTATAAATACTGGCACATCTCCTGCATATATACTTGATTAATGAACTTGCTCCCATTGCAAAAAGCTGAAAAATTGCTGATGCGACATTATAGGACATAACCATATACACTGTATATGGAAATAATTCTGTAGGCATGGGTAGTCAGATAATCATCATGAAAAAATATTATAATTAATATAATAATAACATAAAAAAATATAAAGAAAAAAAATAAAAAATAATTTTTTTTAATTAAAAAAAAGTTGATTACTTATCTGTGGTTATGTGGAGTGGAGTTACCTTGTTTTACGCCCCAGTCAAAATTTCACTTATAGAGGGGGCCTGTTCTTAGAAAGTGGAGGAAACCAGAGTCTCTGCTGAAAACCACCAATCTTTGGCAGGCAAACTAACAGATCTTCTCACGCTGGGATCAGCCAAAGTGAATTTCGAACCTAGGTGGCAAGAGGTACTGTGATATTAAAGTGAGCTTTATACTACAACCTATAAGGCTCCTTATTTGTATTTGCAAAAATGTGTAATGTGCAAAATAATGAAAATATCAACAAAATTAAAAATGGAATATATAGTTCCAATCTGTAGAAATGATTAATATCCTGGAATCAACAGGGGTTTTTAGTGCGTGTGCCAATGTGCTTTTTTTCAATTTTAGAATTCTGAAGTTTGCTTTATTTGAAAGCAATATTGATATCAAATATATATATATATATATTTTTTTTTTTTTTGTTTAAAAATTTGAGTCGAAGTTGTCAGCTAAATCTGTCACTAAAAGATGTAAAGGGAAGAAGCACTGTAGATTCTGAGTATTGAATGTACAGCTATCAATAAAAGAGAGAAATTGAATATTTTAAATCTGTAAAATAAATTTCACAAAACAGAATTAGATATTTTCTGATTTTACATGACAGTTAATCATATGATGACATGTTTGTCTGTGTTGCGGCATATGTTCTGACAGCTTCCTTGAGTTATAATAACAAACTCAGTATGCCATAATTCTCAAATAGATTTAGAAGAAACAACAAAGTAAATTTTAGTTCAAAACATTACATTCTGTTGTTAAGATGTTCAACCTGTTTTTCAAAGGTTATAACTGTGGTATGTTGGCAAAGAAGTAAATTTGTTCCTTTTTCATCTTGCAGTTGGAAGGACAATATAATTTCAGACAAAGCATAAATGTGGACTTAAAATGTAGCATTCTTAGTAACCATACAGGTGAATGGCAAAGCTTTCTTGTATCTAAATCTGAAATTGTAAAGTAACATGTAGTGTTGGTGTTGAAAACAGATACTGTCTGATTTGTATAAATCTCTTATGTAGACTAGATAACACCACTGTATTGTACCTTAATAAATTACTACTTTTCTGAAACAAAAGATATCAATTTCATCAAATGTTAGTGAGTCTAGAATCAGCTCAGGTGTCAAACATGTATCATAACAAGTTTTGAAGTTATCATGGCTTCATGCATAGCATATGCTAAATCCAAGATTTGGATACTCAGGCACTGCAGATTGCAAATAAACCTGAAAGTTAAGTTTAAAAAAAAACAACATAATATTTAGATGGCAAAGTGACATATTCACTGTCTCACAACTTGTAAATTCATAAACTTAAAACTGTTCGAGTTGATATTTTGCAAGTAAAAATTCTACTGTGAATTCATCTGTCTCTCCTTCAGTGTTAGTGCTGACCAATGGAACCTGAATACATGACACAACTGTATGCATACTAATTCAGTGGTCTAACTGTGGTTCTATGCTTTCTATGCTTACATATTGAGAACAAATCAGAAAATTTGATTTAAAAAACCACAACACAACAAACAATAACAAAAAGCAGATGTTGGTCATTAGAATCAGTTAATCTCTCTGCACCACTGCTATCACAAGTTGCATCAGGCAACTGGCTTAATCCCACTTTTAATCTAGCACCACACTCTCTACAAATACAATTAAAATCTTTCAAAGTAATAAAAGTGAAAAAAAAATTATTCAATTTTTGAGACAGATAATATCTTAGTATTACTTTAGAGATATCATGATGACTACAACAGTACAAGGGCCAGGAGGGCGATCTGTGTTTTGATTCCTGCGGTTGGATTTTCGTGGCATTTTTTTCTGCATAAAACTAAAATCGAAACAAAACTAAGTAAAAATTAATTTCAAACTATAAAATCAAATATATAGAACAGTAATATATAAATAATATAAATGCATATCCAACAATTAGTAAGGTGTTTTGTTTTGTTTTCAAAAATTGTCGGCATGCAAGTGATCCAATTTTGTCGACTTCCCGTGTGAAAACCAGTGCAAATGATGGTTTGTATCTGGTATCAAAATGACCGGTATTCTAAATACTATTGATTACATTTATAATTTTTTACCCAATCGGTGTGGGATGCGATTCTGTCAATTCAATTAACAGGGTGTAAACTGGCTCAGCACTGCCCATTTCATTTTGACCTTTCACAACACCCCGCATTATGTCAAGAATTTCGACGTCTTAATTTGTTTTGATGGGTTAACGATTGTTGTGGTCGTTTAGAAAAATCAATTATCCTTCTAATACTTAAGAATTTTTATACAGTTTAAGTTAAAAAACCCATTTAATTAATGATTTATTACGAAAACCACGAAATGCAAATTCTACGAGGTGACGATAAGGCAACACCTAGTGACCACAATTGAATTATTCCCCTTGAAAGGCCCTGAAGATAAAACCGCGGGTTTAACGGAAAATATCGAAGCTGGCTGTCCTACTGTATCCCAAATCTTAACATAATCTTTATCTAGGTCAATGATGAAACAAAATATAGGTCACAGTGACTTATATTTAATTCACTTACACAGAACATTCTACATTGAATGTTTACGCAAAAGTTTTATGACTCTGCAATGTATACCACCAAAGGAAACATCATTTTTGAAATCTTAACATTAATCTAAATCATCTGGGTCACAGTGACCTACATGTTTAATTCATTTTTAAAGCATTCACTGACATATGTACAAATGAAGTTTCATGACTCTACAATGTAAAGAACCAAAGAAATGCAACACATCAGAAATCTTCACATTAACCTTAACCAGATTTCTTAATGAGTTGAGTTGAGTAATGGTGTTTAACATCCCAGTCAAGAATATTTCACTTATATCGAGACGTTACCAGCTATAGTCGAAAGTGCAGAAATTTTGCCTGTGCATTGCGCTGATGGCATTAAACAGCAGGGTTCTTTATCGTGCCATGCCGTGACACGGGACCTCGTTTATTTTAAGTTCCCATCTGAAAGAACCATGACTTTCATTTTGTAATGCCGCGTGCTTAGTGAAAGAACAGTCACTTCCCACTTTCAAGTCTTGGGTCAGACCCGGCCGGGGTTCGAACCCACGACCTTCCACTTATGGAGCGAGCACTAAACCAACTGAGCTAGATTTCTTAATGGATTGATGTATAAACCTTATTCTTTATCCTCTTCCTCAACATCTTTGAGCAAGGGTATCAAAAAGCAGTATATGGGAAGGAGTAAATTCAATTTTTCTCTTTTACTGCATGCTGTAGGAAAATTTTGCTTGCAATATAAATGTTATTACACTTCCAATTTTACAGAGTGTGTGAGAAAAAGAATCCATCACCACAGTATCTCACACATTGTGTGATAGATTCTACATCAAGTATGACATACAGCATGTCTTTACTTACTTTGCTCGTTTCCCTCTTTGTTTCATGTAATTTAGGATACCATCTTTATCATAAGTGTGACTACAGATTTTATTTCTTACTGGATTTTTCATTTCTTGTCCTGTATATGGACATCTTGTATTTAATTCTTGTTGTGTCATCACCAAATCCTCATCAGTATTTAATGGCTGTGATGTTGAAGGTTGAGGGGAGGAATCTGAAAAGACAAATAAATATGGAAATAAGAAAATTCTGAACAATGTCTGACGGACCAAAAACAGATCTAAACTAGAGAAAATATCTTAATCCTTGGTTAGGTTATCCACTATCTAGAATAAAATGGTCAGCAATAGTACCATTCATTACCAGGGCAGTCTACAATTATTTTGCCTGTTTATTGACCTTTATGAATTCCTGTTTTTTTTTTTTTTGGTATCTTTTAGTCTAACTGTATATTTTTTCACGCTGTAAAGTGACCTATTTATTGACCTATATTACACATTGATTTACCTGGATTCCTGATTTCCTGTATCTTTTCATCTAACTCTGTATATTTTTCATGCTGTGAAGTGCCCTATTTATTGACCTATATTACATTGTTTTACCTGGATTTCTGATTTCCTGTATCTTTTCATCTAACTCTGTATATTTTTCATGCTGTGAAGTGACCTATTTAGTGATCTATATTACACACTGTTTTACCTGGATTTCTGATTTCCTGTATCTTTTCATCTAACTCTGTATATTTTTCATGCTGTGACAAATCTTCTTGACCATTGGTCTGTTTTATTTCCTCTAACTTCTGACTCAGCATTTCATTCATGTTGATTTTGTCTCTAGAATGTGATGCCTGAAAGTAAAAAATGAACTCAAATTTACATTTCATTTAATCTTCAAATATACTATAAGGTTTAACTTTCAAATGTAGTATGGTCTAGAATTCAGACATCAATGTTTTTTTTTTTTTTTTTTGTGTTGCCATCATTTCAAATCTGATAACTCCTATACTGCAACATAACTAAAATACAATATCAGACCAGATTATTGGAGTTATGCTTTATGTTTAATTAAATCTTGGAGTTCAAATTGTTAAGCTTCAAGATGTGAAATAAATTGTTAAGCTTCAAAATCTGAAATAAAATTATCATGACATTATTACAAGGGCTAACATCTAGAAAAAAAAAAAACAAGAATGCATTACAAAAACAGTTCTAAAGTTAATCCCAGATGGTGGAAAGAAAGACAGGGAAAAAAATGAAACTTTGAAGTACTAAGGAAAGTGAAATGTGAAAAAAAAAAAAAAAAAAACAAACTTGAGTTCCCTAGTTCAGTCTTACCTGTTGCTATGTGGAGGGAATTAGTAAGAAATTTGACTCTGTTAAAGAATCAAATCCTATACATAAATCTTTATATCTAATATACCTCTTGTTTGACTAAATCAACAGCCTCCATAAACTGACGCAAGTCACGTTTCATCCTAACATAATCCAGCATAATGGATTTAAATTCATCTGTCTGCCTCTCATTTTCTATAAAAAGAAAATAATGTGATGTAGTAGATAAAAGAAAATTCAATGTATTACAAAATTCTGAAATAAAGTGTCTGTATTACTTAACAAACATGTACAGTAAAACTTCTATTGCTCAAATGTCGTTACCTCGAATACCCCGGATAACTCAAAGTCATCTGTTGGTTTTTAGAGTGCTACTCCGGGTTATTAACTGACCTAATGTAACAGTGCTCAAATTCCTCAGTTCTGTAATCTCTTAATCCAATTACGACACACAGGAAAGTTTGATTGGTAAATTACCCGAGTCACCTGCACTTGATGATTGCCCATCAGGAGTCTGTTATTTACGTGACACAAGAGTATGTAGAGTAATGTGTTTTATCGTTATTTTCTGTGATTAAAATGACCGGTAATAACTTGACCTTGTTTAGTCTTACAAGTGCAATTAGAATAAAGAAATTCTATTTTGTATCATCACCTAGTAAAATTAAAATAAAGTGCCATTTTCTAGCCCCATAGCCATATAACATCATACGACAGACTGCTGGTCAGCATTAAAGTTGAAATGAATTTTGTATTTTTAAATGGGAATATCATTCTCTATGATTTTTTAAAAAATATTTTGTGATCAATAATGAAATTTTAATTCAGAAATTTCATTATTTGACTTTTTAATACATTTATATGTATTACAAATTTATAGATTCTTTGTCCGTTGATAAACATGGGAACCCGAACCTCTGATCCTATCTCTTTCGATTGCTCGAACCCCCTTATGGCTCGAATATTTGATCGAAGTCCCTTGGACTTTGAACCATCGCAGTTCTACTTATTCTGACAATATGTCTTTAAAATTGTAGTTTTAATTATTTAAGAGGAGATAGAGCTGAATAAAAGATCCAGATAATTCTGCTGAAAACAATTTTGGTGACTTTCTTTTTTCATACAGATCTAGAAATATACATGTGTATTGCAAATTCACAGAATACAGTAATGTTATTTTACTCAACTTAAATGATTCCATATCAAATGTAAATGAGTTTCGCATTTGTACAATATTATAGTTACAGGATATCAAGTAGCACATTTCTGAACTACGTGTACTATTTCATAGTTTTATCATCCCACTGACTATAAATTTTAAAAATACTTCAAACACTAAAAAACTTATTAATGATTTGTGTGACATTCATCCATGGCATGCACATGAGACATGTGTATATTTAACTGTAACCCGACAGACTAAATGATTCAAACTACTCTGTAAATGTAAGAAGAACAGTGAAACTCGTATAACAGTACAAAATACTTTATCATTACAAATGTTCATGGGGCGGTTAAATTTTGTTAGTTTTGTGCAGAAGTAAATGCCACAAAATTTAATGTATGTAACAGAAATTTCTTACTTAAGTCCCCAAATGAGAAGTATTTTTAAAATAAGAAAAAATTCATAAACTTTTTCCCTATCCATTTGCTATTCTTTTTTTTTTATATTACAAAACTACAAAATTTAACTCCATAAATGTTTATGAAATATTTAACCATGGCCATTTAATATTTGTTCACCAAAACATTTTAAACTTTAAAATTACACACCGATGATCAAACGAATACTGGCTATAATATGTGTTAAACTGTTTTTTGTCTTTGTATGATAAGCCAACAAAAACTTTCCTAGGCTTACCTTTATCATTTTCAACAAAGTCCATAGCAACATCAATTGTTGTTTCCATGCCAACATCAATATACTCTTCTACTGTTTTCATCGATTTGATGGCTGTGTCTACCACGCCAAAATGTGTTCTAGAAGCCATCTTTTACAACTGTTTCTAAATTAAAATTAAAGACAATAGATTGAAGTTATTTCATATGATAAAAAGGTTAGATGTATACTATTAGGTAAATTTGAGCAAGTTTGTTAAGTTGCATCATTCTGTGTGTAACAGGAGGGAGAAAAAATGCAGGGTTGTACCGGGGATTGAACCCATATGTGTAATATGGAATGTCAACAATAACAAAATATCAGGATTGTTAAAAGAGTGAACCCACTATTGAATTACACTTCTTGTGTCAAATTAACCAACATAACACCTATAATGAGTAAGGATTCCATGTTTACACATGTAAATGGTAACGTGTCGGACAATATCCAAATATTAAAATTTATTCGACGGCAGAGCAATGTCGGCCTACAGTAGAATCAAACAATATCCAATTTCAAATTTGGATGTAGATCTACTTACATCGAGTTTTAAAACGAAATTAAAGTTTCATTTTTCTTCAAAATAATCAAGAAGAATTATTTTTCAAAACCGGCTTTAACTGCCAAACAATTCTATTCTTTAAACATCCCGTGAAATATCGCTTTCTTCACTTGAAAGCCTGATTTGTTGATATAGATCCCGCCATGTAAACAGAACTCTTCGGGTTTTATCAATTACTGACTGTAAGAGGAGGTAAAGTCTTAAGACTTTCCGAGTGTGTGCTCTGTTTAAGTTCTGCTGATTTTATGCGCACTATGGTTTTGTATATTAACCATGTTTAGATGTATGTAAAAGATTGCTAATTATCAGATCCGATTATTGTTCTTAGTTGTATCCAGTGGTTTGGTTTAAGTTCTTTTAGTGAGACCATAAGCCAAGAAATACTATTTTAGACTTCTGGAGACTAAATTGCATGTATTTTGGTTATTTGATTACTTAGACCTTCTGCACATACTTAGTTGATTTCTTGAAAAAAGAAATCTTGAAATTGTTTTCAATTAACAATTGTTATTAAGATATCTGATACCAACTTTATTTTTGAAAAAATACACAAGATGATAATGGCATTCTTTAATTACATAAAACAATTATTTCCTTTGAATATCATATAGTCAAATCAGTTGATGTTTCCTGTAAAAACATTGTTCTCAGAAATCATAATGTAATAAAATTTTCAAGAATTTCAGAGTTTTGGTTTTATAGTATGCATGCAACCACATTGGTGCAGATATTTTTGCTCTTTTCTTTATTAATTTGCTATGATAATAATAATAATAATAATTTATTGCTCAAACACAATTTATATTATTGGTTAAGGCAATACTAACAGATTAACAAAAAAAAGTATCTATGTGTTCTCTGAGATTTTGGCTATGTGTTCTCTGAGATTCTGGCTATGTGTTCTCTGAGATTCTGGCTATGTGCTCTCTGAGATTCTGGCTATGTGTTCTCTGAGATTCTGGGATTCTGGCTATGTGTTCTCTGAGATTCTGGCTATGTGCTCTCTGTGGCTCCGGCTATGTGTTCTCTGTGACTCTGGCTATGTGGTCTCTGTGGCTCTGGCTATTTTTTTCTCCATGACTCTGATTATGTGTTCCCTGTGACTGACAATGTGATCTCAGTGGCTAAGGCTATGTGGTCTCAGTGAGTCTGTGGACCTGGCAAAGTGTTCTCTGTGGATCTGGCAAAGTGTTTTCTGAGATTCTAGCTATGTGTCCTCTATGGCTCTGGCTATGTGGTCGCTATGTGTATTCTATGGCTCTGGGTATATGGTCTCTGTGACTCTGGCTACGTAGTCTCTGTGGGACAGACTATGTGATATTGCCGGCTTAAGCTAGTTGGTCTCCGTGACTTTGGGTATGTGGTCTCCATGGACCTGGCTATGCATTTTCTGTGGTTCTAGTTATGTGGTCTCTGATGACCTGGCTATGTTGTCCTGTGGCTCTATGTGATACTCTGGCTGCATTCTCTATGGCTCTGGCTATGTGTTCAGTGTAGCTCTGTGTTGTCTCTATGACTCTGGCCATGTGTTCATTGTAACTCTACCTATGTGTTCTATGTGGCTCTGGCTGTGTTCTCTGTTATACATGTATCAGCAATTTTTCAGCTAATCTTGTCAAGTGCATGGTTATTTATCTCTAAGGATGAATCTAAAAGCAAGTCATAATATCCTGGGACCAGGTGAAGCAGTGAATATTCTATCTGCTTAGAGCTGATTGCCAGATGAGGAAGCAGTATCACAAATATTATGGTCTAGTGTGTCTGGGTTCGAACCTTGATGAATATCTCGAGGTAGATGCTCTACCAATGAGCCACCAAGAGTTACGTTCCATGTGGCTATATGTTTTCTGTGGCTCTGGTTCTTCTAAGTTCTGTTCACTTTTATCATACAACCTTTATCTAATGTCTTTTTTTTTTTTTCAACAAATTTGCATAAAAGCATCAAAATGATAAAAAAATGTCAATATTTTAATGTATGGTTGCATGTATTCAATACACCTAAACATCAAATCATAAAAAACTTTGACCCGACACTGGACATTACCAATGAAAATCAGATTTCACACTTAACACTCAAGGTATCATTATTTAAGTTCTCCTGTACTGTATAGCCATAAATAGCTACAGTAATGCTGATGTGTCTCTTAACAAAAACTCTCTCACACTTCTGTACTGTACCAGTAACAAATAACAAATAACAGTTTCACTTTTAATTCTGTATTTATAATACACAAATAACAAAGTACAATATACAAAACTGAATCACCAAAGTGATAAAACATTTTCAATATGTTATGACTTTGTAAGTTATGATAATCAGAGAAATGGTAACATTTATAGAACTGTATAAAGTAAGAAAATCTGAACATAGGAAAGTTATAAAAATAATAATGGAAAATACATCTGGAAATCTGGGAATCAAACACTGATGGTCACATTTTCCATGTCGTTTTCTTAAAGGTCACAGGTCACCATTTTTATTAGTAAAAAGAAAAAATACAAATAATGATAAGTCTCTGAATAGGCCTATTTTAATGAAATAAAATGCCAATAGCTGCAATAATACTGATGCAGTTATAAACAATAGCTCACTCACTCACTCACTTACTCACACACTCACTTACTTACTCACACACTCACCCACTTACTCACACTCACTCACTCACTTACTCACTCACTCACACACTCACACACTTACTCACACTCACTCACTCACACACACACACACACACACACACACACACACACACACACACACACACTCATTCAATCACTTACTCACACACAATCACTCACACATTCACTCACATCAGTGATACCACTCTGGGTTCTATGCAAAAATTAATAAAAACTTGAAATGAAACAGTATTTTATCTTTTCACAAAAAATTAATTTTATTTTTATTTTTCTTGAAGTACACAAAGGTTTTTGGTGACCTCTGACCTCTAAGTTTTTTATTAAGTTATTTATCTTGTGTAGAGAGACTGACTTAAATCAATGCCAAGTATTAGAGAATCATAGATTTATTTTTCATATGAAATATAACAAACAACACTAAAGTATTAATAAAAATACCTCCATACAGTCTCGAATGTGATCAGTACAGTGTGATAGATTATTTTAGCACCAATAACTACTATATAGCACTTCTGATATGATAGTATATAATATGAGTTCTGTTAGGAATAATTTATTGCTCTTTTTATATTTTCTGGGAAATATTTTAACTGGTATTTTCAACAAAATAATGACTGAAGTCATTTTCATTGGTAGGCAACAAAATTACTGATGAATTAGCCAACATATCTTCTCTTGAGTTCTCATAAATATTTCTTTTACTGGAATTGTTTAAAATCTATCCCAATAATTTTATAGGTCAATTTGTTTTTGTTTTTTTTTTTTTTTTTTATTTTTGTTTTTGTTTTTGTTTTTTTTTTGTTTTTTTTAAAAAGTTTATTGCCATAAAATCTTAAACAAATCTTTATGATAAATTTAGACTAAAGTTTTTACTTAAACTCTACTAAATTCCATCATATATTAGACAAAGAACTGGTTGTCTTTTTGTCATCAATTGAAATATCAGTTTGAGTATGATGAAAAGCCATATCAAAAATATTCAGACTTCGAGTCTGTAGTAATTCATTAAAGAATGTGACATAATGAGTGTTCATGATAAATTGTTAATGTCATATTCCTTAGAACCTACATATAATGCATCAGTGATTCAAATAGCATATGAAAATGAATTTTAGCGAATTTACAAAAAAAAAAAAAAAATTATTCTCTGATCTGAAGCTGAAATTTTGCTATGATAATAATAATAATAATAATAATAATAATAATAAAAGCAATCCAGTGACATTATAGAGTACAAAATCTAATGTTTTTCATGTGCACAATACACATGTATTTCTATTGCTTTTTTTAATTTTGTTATGTTATAAATTTGAGGCATCATTCATTAAACATTAAAAACATATGGTAACAACAAGAATTACTGGAAATACATAACTACTAGTTTTCTCCTAATGGAATAATAATGATCTATTGAACTATGGATATTTTTTTCCCCTCGGAAATGGAAATTTAATGATCTATTGAACTATGGATAGTTTTTTACCCTCAGAAATGGAAATTTAATGATCTATTGAACTATGGATAGTTTTTTACCCTCAGTAATGAAAATTTAATGATCTATTGAACTATGGATAGTTTTTTACCCTCAGTATTTTAATCATAATGATCAACTGAACTATGGACAGTTTTTTACCCTCAGTATTTGAATCATAATGATCGATTGAACTATGGAAAGTTTTTTCCCCTCAATAATGGAATCATAATGATCTATTGAACTATGGATAGTTTTTTCCCCTCAGTATTGGAATCATAATGATCTATTGAACTATGGATAGTTTTTCCCCTCAGTAATGGAATCACAATGATCTATTGAACTATCAGTATTTTCTTTAGTACATATGGTAACAACAAGAATTACTGGAAATACATTACTATTTTTCTCCTAATGGAATAATCATGATCTATTGAACTATGGATAGTTTTTTCCCCTCAGCGATGGAATCATAATGATCTATTGAACTATGGATAGTTTTTCCCCTCAATAATTGCATAATAATGATCTATTGAACTATCAGTATTTTCTTAAGTAATGGAATCATAATCTATTGAACTATGGATAGGTTTTCACCTCAGCGATGGAATCATAATGATCTATTGAACTATGGATAGTTTTTTGCCCTCAGCGATGGAATCATAATGATCTATTGAACTATGGATAGTTTTTCCCCTCAGTAATGAAATCATAATGATCTATTGAACCATCAGTATTTTCCTTAGTAATGGAATCATGATGATTGAACTATGGATATTTTTTTCCCCTCAGCGATGGAATCATAATGATCTATTGAACTATGATAATTTTTTTTCAGCAATGGAATCATAATGATCTATTTAACTATGGATAGTTTTTATCCTCAGTCATTAATGGAATCATAATGATCTATTGAACAATCAGTATTTTCTTTAGTAATGGAATCGTGATCTATTGAACTATGGATAGTTTTTTCCCCTCATCAAATGGAATCATAATGATCTATTGAACTATGATAGTTTTTACCCTCATTCAGTAATTGAATCATAATGATCTTTTGAACTATCAGTATTTCTTTAGTAATGGAATCATAATCTATTGAACTATGGATAGTTTTTTCCCCTCAGAGATGGAATCATAATGATCTATTGTACTATGGATAGTTTTTTCCCCTCAGCGATGGAATCATAATGATCTATTGAACTATGGATAGTTTTTTTCCCCTCAGCGATGGAATCATAATGATCTATTGATCTATGGATAGTTTTTTCCCCTCAGCGATGGAATCATAATGATCTATTGATCTATGGATAGTTTTTTCCCCTCAGCTATGGAATCATAATGATCCATTGAACTATGGATAGTTTTTTCCCCTCAGCGATGGAATCATAATGATCTATTGATCTATGGATAGTTTTTTCCCTCAGCAATGGAATCATAATGATCTATTGAACAATCAGTATTTTCTTTAGTAATGGAATCAGAATGATCTATTGAACTATGGATAGATTTTTCCCCTCAGTAATGGAATTATAATGATCTATTGAACTATCAGTATTTTCTTTATAATGGAATCATTATGATCTATTGAACTATGGATAGTTTTTTGCCCTCAGCGATGGAATCATAATTATCTATTGAACTATGGATAATTTTTTCCCTCAACAATGGAATCATAATGATCTATTGAACAATCAGTATTTTCTTTAGTAATGGAATAATAATGATCTATTAAACTATGGATGGTTTTTCCCCTCAGTAATGGAATCATAATGATCTATTGAACTATCAGTATTTTCTTTATAATGGAATCATAATGATCTATTGAACTATGGATAGTTTTTTCCCCTCAGTTATGAAATCATAATGAATATTGAACAATCAGTATTTTCTTTATAAAGGAATCATAATGATCTATTGAACTATGGATAGTTTTTTCCCCTCAGTAATGGAATCATAATGTTCTATTGAACTATTGATGGTTTTTCCCCTCAGTAATGGAATCATGATGATCTATTGAACTATGGATAGATTTTTCCCCTCAGTAATGGAATCATAATGATCCATTGACTATTGATAAATTTTTTCCCTTAGTAATGGAATCATGATCTATTGAACGATGGATAGATTTTTCCCCTCAGTAATGGAATCATAATTATCTATTGAACTATGGACAGATTTTCCCTTCAGTAATGGAATCATAATGATCTATTGAACTATGGATAGATTTTTCCCCTCAGTAATGGAATCATAATGATCTATTGAACATGGATAGATTTTTCCCCTCAGTAATGGAATCATAATGATCTATTGATCTATGGATAGTTTTTTCCCCTCAGTAATGGAATCATAATGATCTATTGAACTATGGATAGATTTTTCCCCTCAGTAATGAAATCATAATGATCTATTGAACTATGGATAGATTTTTCCCCTCAGTAATGGAATCATAATGATCTATTGAACATGGATAGATTTTTCCCCTCAGTAATGGAATCATAATGATCTATTGATCTATGGATAGTTTTTTCCCCTCAGTAATGAAATCATAATGATCTATTGAACTATGGATAGATTTTTCCCCTCAGTAATGGAACCATAATGATCTATTGATCTATGGATAGTTTTTCCCCTCAGTAATGGAATAATAATGCTTTGTTTAAGTACCCGTACATTTAATGATGCATAGTAAAGACAAACAAAATAAATGAATATTTACAGTACAACCTTATTATAATGCCCCTCAATATGTTTCATTGTTCCCACAGCTTCTTAAGTTCCAAAAATTTTGTTTCTTCTCTGCAACAACGAATAAACACCAGTTTATCCTTGGGTAAAATTATCTACATGCCTTTCAGGATGATATCATGAAATAAGAAATAATGTTTGATTGCTGCTTTTTATTTCCTGGAGAATAAATTTCACTATATTTTAACAGATTTTTACAGTGTAAAATTTAATATTAAGAGAATACTTTCAAGTATGTTTACAGTATACGGTAATACCATTCAGATAATGATTGACATGATTAACATAGATGTCTGCAATTTCTGAAATTTTAGCTGAACATTCCAAAGAAGTAGATATTATACAGGTGTTTTGTAGAATCTGATGGACCTTTCTGATATATTCATTTTTGTAACGAGTTGTTTCTTACAATTTAACATTCCAAAACAAATAATTCCACTTACAGTATGTCAAACAATCAAATCAACTGTGATATCAATTAACTCAGTTTTTAATTAAATATCAAAATAAATTAATGGTGGTCACAAGACTACAGATTCTATAACATCAAACTTTTTTACAACTGAAATGCTAGTTCAAGTATTTGAACAAGGTCAGCTTGTTCAAGTATTTGAACATAGTCAATGATAGTTTGTCTAGTATATCCTTCATCTTCACCAGTTACTTCAGTAGCATAATGCATCATCACACATCTTAGATAGCTGTTGTTGGATAATATTTTTATCACAGTTTTTAAACAGTCAAACATGCCTCAGACAGCTGTTGTAATTATTATCACAAGTAACGAAAGCACAGTTTTTCATCAAGATTTTTTCAGCATTTTTCTGGCTTGCCAAGAGCTGAGTTTTGCATAGGCGGCAGATAACATTTCATCCATGTGTCCAATCAGCTAGCAAAACAATAAAAAAGGTTTAACTTAATAATACACAATTTATTACAGTGAAACTCGAATACCGGTAATGGTTAATTGTTCACCTCTAATAACTTTTCTAATGACTGTATGAACTCTCAAAGTATAATGTATAAGTATAATGGGCTGCATCAAACACCTAAAAGGGGGGATTAGGTGGCTGAGTGGTCTAAAGCAGGTGCTTACGGATCATAGTGCCTCTTACCGCCTAAGTTTGAATCCTGCTTGAGCAGTGTGAGAAAGTTTGTCAGTTTGCTTGCTAAAGGTTAGTTGTTTTCTCTGGGCACTCCAGATTTCTATATCATTCCAGAACTGACCCTCTTCATACATGTGATGTAAGAAAAAGAACTCTGACTGGGGTGTTGAACACCATTACTCCACTTCATCTAAACACATAAAAAACCAAGCCTTTACATATAAAAGTTAAGACAGCAAAGTTCCTCAGATAATTATACTTTACAAGTTCAAAAGAAAATAGGAATGGAGGAAGAAACCAGAGTGACCAGAAAAAAACAACACACACCATCTCCAAGCAAACTTGACAATTTCAATAGCAATTTCATATCTAATGATAATAAAAAATCTGCACAGTCATTATACAGTACTTTACAGGATACTTGTGAACTCCAACATAGTAACGGAGTTATTCTGAGTATCACCTGATATCACAGAATGTCAGAACAGACCTATGTAATTTTATGTATCTTATTATTAGTATATACGTGAATAGAAAGTCAAGCTTCCAAAAACACTTGATATAACAGAATGTCAGAGCAGAGCTACATAATATTTTTAGTCTCCATTTTATATACATATGCTGGAGAGTAGTAGGTCAAACTTCCCGAGACACTTGATGACTTACATCTACAGTGTAATGATACTGGTGAACCTTCTCTTTCATTGGATGTAACTTTGCTATTTGAAACCTCTCCAATGTTGTTTTCATTCTCATGACCTAAAACATAAATATGTGTATATACAGAGGTAGAAGCACAAGCTGTGAAATCCATGTATCACTATTGTTAAATAAATCATGGGTAACTGAAACCAACAAAAAGTAATGTCAATGAAAATTTTTAACCAAACAAGGCCCTCCAATGGGATTTTATTTTCAATAAACTTAATTCCATGAAATACATTCCCCAAAATGTTTTTATTTCGCAAAAAATCACAAAATTTAAACCTACAAATATTATTGATTCTATGTTGTTTTTTTTTTTTAAAAAAAAAAAAAAAACTTTTTAAAATAAAAATCTGACCTTTAAGAAATTCATGAAAATTTTATGACGTGAAAAAGATTTTGGATTTGCGAAAAAAAAAGTGATATGAAAAATATGATAGTTCTACCATAAATCACAACACTTGATAACCACCAATGATTTACCTTCTCTTCCAAGAAACTTGTGGTAACAGGAAAACAGTTCCAGAAATGCCGAAGTAATTCCAACAGAGCATTGTAGAGAGCTTTCAATTCATCCTGAATACTTGATGGTATCATTTCTGTAACCAAAGTAAGGAATGTAAATAAGACGGTCATTAACAGACCATTACATCAATTATCAATACCAAATTATCCGACAATTACTGCTAATTTTTTTGAGTATTGATACCAACAAAAATAACTGTTATGTAAATATGTGTAGGATTAATGAACACTTCAAACTTTGTGGATTTGTTGATATTTTTTATAAGTAAGGTGTACATATTGTGTCTATTTAGTGTACCTTGAAAACAAGATGCATTCAAACAGCTAGTGTTGAGTAATAGTTGACACCCCAGTCAAAATTCTTCATTTACATGACGGGTATATATCAAGTTGGACAGTTGTGGGATGGTGTAAATACATACATGTATATAAAAAAATTGTGCTATTTTATACAACCCAATGGTTATGACCTATTGTGCAGGAAAACATAATTTGATGATCTACATTTTCCATGAAGTTACAATTCACTATTACCGGTATATATAATAATTTCACTATTAAACATACATGTGTATTCTGGATTGTATAAATACTTACGATTAAGCTGGTGAGTGCTGGTACCATGCATTAGTAGTCCACCTGGTGACAATTCTCCTAACACACTGACAGCTGCTTGTCCCGATAAAACCTGAAATGTCAAAAATAAATTCTACATATGTAATTAAGAAAATGACTTGTTAAACTACAGGTAATTTTTACATTATAACACCTGATACTGTATCAATGCACACTCAACTCAACCTGAAATGTCAAAAATAAATTCTACTTGTGTAATTAAGAAAATGACTTGTTAAACTACAGGTAATTTTTACATTATAACACCTGATACTGTATCAATGTACACTCAATTTTCCTTTTTCTATAAAAATAATTAATTTACTTTTTAAAATGTTCCATTTCTTATATAAAAATTAAATGTAAGAACTGAATCCAATTTTTATTTGTATCACTGACAAAAATTTGAAGATACTGGATGCATTTTTATCATGAATACACAGTGTACACAACATCTGTTCTGATCATTTTAATTCATTGCTTAAGTAATGCAATTAACTCTGTTTTAATTTTTACATGTTATGATGTAATTTCTTAATATACCCCAGAATTAATTAACCCAGACACCTTTGTCTGAAGAAATTGTTCAGATTAGAAGGACCTTCAGTTTACTTCAGCTGACAAACCAAACAATATCAATGCCACATAAAACAGTTCAGTGTAACCAAGGTTTTAGATTACCAAGTAATCAAGCTTCGGTTTCAAGAGATCTTTATATTTACACTTATACTTTACCTGAGTCAAATCAGGTGACCAGTGACTTATTTCTTCACTAACAGATGAGGCAGCATTTATCACATCTTCACTAGTAGTGTATCTTGTTGCCATTACAGGTGTGGGTCCGTGTAAATAGCCTTCCATTTTTGTTAGTCTTAAGTTCACATTTTTTGAATTTGTGGATTCTTGTAAATCTTCCATTTTTAATTTTTCACGAATTTTTGCTTTTTTAGCCACAGGTTCACATGATGAACTACTACTGTCACTTTTAAAGGGAGAATTTGTTTTTCCGTTGACTTTAACATGAGACGTATGTCCATTGACCACTTCATTACTGTCACCACTAATGGAGCCGTTAGAGGTAGAAGACGAGGAACTATTTTTAGATTTGTCACTATCACATGATTTTAAGACCATGGTCGAATGATGATTAAATCTTCGTATCATGGTTAAATTTGTCTGATTATTAGTAGTTCTATTATCCTCAGTCACACCCCTGAAACCTTCATCTAATGAAGAGTCTTTAATCTGAGTTAAATCTAACAATGGATCGCTCACATTCTTTGTTATTTCCTCTCTGATTTCTATCAAACAAATAAACATTATTTACAATATATATCTGACTTACCTGTACATGTTATAGATAATTAATGATCCCTCTGTTATGTTTTTATCACTGATTTTTTCATGTACAGTTGACTCTCGTTAATTCAAAATTGAAGGGGTCAGATGAAAAATTTAACCGTTTTGATCACTGACGATCAGAAATGGGAGAAAACTCTAAAAGTAAAGCGCTCCTCTATTGACGTCACGTATATGCTGTTACGTATTATAATGCTTACAATTGACACTGAAAATTTATGATTAAGATTAAATTAAACATTAAAAATTAAAAATAATTAAAAATTTTTCTATGTTAATGTAAAGCACAACAAACTAAATTTTTTTACACAATAAAATAAGCAAATCGGAAACTTCATCGGAAGCTACAAGGTTCCATTGAAATTTGTAAATACTGACTATCATCGGGCAGGCTCAGTTAAAGTTTCTTTTATTCATAATCATAACTTCTTCATCTGTAATCCTTAGCGTCTGACCTTTGTGATTATTGAAATCATGGCTTGCCATGTCACAGTAGCTGAATGGTGTATACCATTTGGCTCGACAGATCAATTAAGTTTAAGCCTGGTGATTAGCGTGGGGTATTCTTGTGATCAATTACTGTGGAAGTAGTGGACCGCCCACTTTTTAATTTTACACCAATAAATTTTTTCCTTTTACTGACAGACGGTTTACTATGAACTGATCGGAAGAGAAAATGGTGAAAATAGCATGGGATACCGACTTCCTTTTTCATGTGTATTTTGAGTCGGAAATGAATCTTCAAAGTATACCATCACGCTGTTACTATAAACACTTCTTAAACAAGAGACAGATTAATTATTTCGGGTATAAATCAACAATTTTAAGATAAAATATTTGTGTACATGTAATTGGTTTTTTTTTATTTTGCAGCTTAGTTTCAACTTGTATAAAAAAATCCAAACTACGATAAACAAGGAAAGTACATGTATATTTCGATTTAAACGTTGGAATTTTCATTTAATTTTTTATCTGGACTGAAAATTCACTTCAATTTAAGCAAAATTTCGAATCTCTATATTTTGATTTAAACACACAAATTTGCATAGAAATACATATCGATCTGACGGGACTGTTTATATCATTTCGATTTAACCGATTTCGAATTAACGAGGGTCGACTGTAGTTTGTCCATTTATCAATGTCATAAGGCCAAAATATATTTACTAATAAGAAACAATAACTCGTGTAATAAAGAAATTTTAAAATGAAAGAAAACAGTGATTACTGAGGATTTCATATGTAAAAAAAATTGCATAGTAGTAAAACGGGTTGACTATTTGTGATTTTATAACATTAACATATGTTGCTATTATCAGATTATCTGAAATAGAAGACAATAGTTGTAAAATCTACAGATTGTGTGTCTCTCTACACATTCTAACTGACACCTGCTAGAAACTACGAATGACAAACATTAGTAAGATTCCATTTTCATTTTTAAACTTACCTTGGTCATCATTTTTTGCACAATCTGAAAAGACATCTTTTGTCCCAATATTCATACGATCTCTGTGAAAATAGTGTGACTGGAAAAAACGAGTCCAAAATTCACTTTCAGTCATTTGATGTGGTACATATTCTGCATGTTTCTTTTTTACTGAAATAAAATTAACAGTAGATAGCAAATATTTGAAATTTCTGTCTTAAGAATGGACAAACATTTGTCAAGTACAGCTTTTTCTCTCTCTCAAAAATTAATAAAAAAGGCATCTAATGGGACATTAAATGACACTTCATCAAAATTAGAGCAGAAAATCTATGCAAGCCAAAAAAGAAATTATTATTATTATTATCTATTTATTTATTTATTATTATTATTATTATTCTTTTAATTTCAAAACCTAGAAAAGAGACAAAGAATTGAACTTGACATTTATATTATAGTACATATACTGAAAAACTGTAAAGTTGGAAAAATAGTTTGATATGTATTGAAGTTATTATTTCGAAATAATGACAGGAAAAACAGGTTGCCTGACTGACATACGTGTACATCTTTTTTAACAAAGTAGAGGGTATAACATTATTTCTTGCTATTATCTGTGTGGCGGCTGAATGTTGTTTTACATCACATCCTCAATTTTTCTACAAGACAAATTATTTATATTGGTGGTTAATCTAAACACATGCTCCTGTGCTGCACAAGTTATGTGTATTTCTACTCTACTTAATACTAATGTAAACTTTCCACAACATTTGGAATGCTAGTACATTTGCCAACTCAGTTGCAGATTAATATAGCAGACCACTAAACCCATTAAACTAGTACAAAGTCATCCAGTAAAGGCCTATGACAATGCCACTATGTGTCAAAAATAAACTGATTTTCACTTTCAAAGAATACAAACCCTTTCCATTCTTAAAATAGTGTAGTGTCACATAGTTTTAGCTACATGAAAGACAGCAAATCTTATTTGATTTCTTTATTCAATTAATAAATACAATAAGCTTACCCATGGGATATGTTCTAAATATTGATTCTATGATATCTGCAGTTAGGTTATACTTGAGGCCATTACAGCCATCTGTCTGTGGTTTAACTTCAGCCTGTAAATAGATTTGTTTTTATGATCTTTAGCTCTGATGACCAATATCCACAATTTACAACAAAAAACAAGCATCTAATCATGACATACTGCATCTGCACAGGTTCATGTATGCTGCTCCTTAAAAGTTATGGAGTACACACAAAAACTTATATGTATGGAAAGGGATCTGTGACATAATCGTCTTAACCATGTGCTTAAAGATCACTTACTAAGATTGAAATATAACTGAGGAAGATTCAAGTGTAAGAGAATTGGTAAGTGTGATTGTGGAAGGTCTGTGGTTTTCTCTAAGTTTTCTCTAACTATTCTTGTAAAGATGACAGATCTTGACTTGGTGGTTAAACACCATTACTCATCTCCACTCATACAATGTGTGTATTAATAACAATATAAATATATTCATTCCAATCCAGGCAAAAATATTGTAGGACAGGATAGGACATCATTCATAACAGGATAAAACCCGAGATACATGTATTATCCATTCATTCATAAATGTATAAGTTAGATCATAATAATCATACATGTATTGTCCAAGGCATATGCAGCTGCTGGTAGTCAGAACAGTCTAAATTATGAATGTGTTTCAGTTCTATGCAACATGTTTCCACATGCTGAGGTTGAATGTAGATAAAACACAACTCCATTATATAAACAAAGCAGTCAGAAATATGTAGCTCCTCTGCATATCTTGTATCAAAAACTTCAACATTACCCATTAAAAACCTTTAATAAAAACATCTAAATCTTGGGTGCTAATTCTGACAATTGCATAAGGGATAAAAATAAAAGGTTTTCTGAAAAATTTACAGACAAGCAAAATTTAATTTTATAAAATTTACCAAAAATGCTGCAGACACTCCAACTGGCTGTTTTCCCACATCAGGCTTACCATTACTTGAATTAGAAACTTTCTGAAAAAAAAAAAAAAGATAAGTCGCAAACTAAAGCTTTGATTTAATAAAAATATATTCAGGAGAGCAATAATTATTACACGAGGTATATATCAAACTTTGTTTTTTCACAAGTCTTGATAATTACATATCATATACGAGTTAAGTATTAGTGTTTAATGCCTTTTAATGATTCTTTCACACATATTGGGACTGGGGACAAATTTTTACTCTTAATCATGGTTAGAAAAACCCTGGTATATAAACTTACTGTTGCTCTTGAATTCCAGAATTCTTCAGCAGTGATTACTCCACTCACTACTAAATCTTTATACAACTGAAATACCTCAGGGTTTTCTTGAAGCATTCTGTAAAAGTAAAATATATAAACAATATAATGCTCAAAAATGATTTTGTAATCAACAGATCTGAAATAAGCAACTTTTAAAAAACCTGGTCTTAACTAAAACTGGCCGAGGTCTTGTAAATTTCCAACGGACTACATGTATCTGATTTTCTCTGGTAATTCCCAGTATCCACAACCTGTTGTTGCATTTACTTATTATTATAAATAGATAATCTTACCACACAGTTATATATCTACAATCTTCATCTCTCTCTCTCTCTCTCTCTGTCTCTCTCTCTCTCTCTCTCATGTTATACAATAAGAAAACACATAATCTAAGTTTAAGGGAATAAGTTACAATCACAATAACTTAACCATGGTATTAAAATAATTACTTGTTTTTCATTTCCAGCTCACTGCTGATTTTATTCCTGAACTTTGGCAGCAGTTGCTGTAACAATTCTTTGACACTATCTCTATCTTGGATAGCATTTTCCCGCCCTTTTGGGTTGTTAAAGTGAAAAGTGTTAGCACTTCCATCATGCATTACCAACTGTAACTGAACCTTCTCTTTACTGTCTGGTGAGATCTTCTGAGCTGTAAAATCATAATCGATAATTCATAAATACTAATTAATAATTACAGAACCTGAATTTTCAGTTTTTCATCACCTAAAAAACTTTGAAGAAAAATTTAAGACTTGACCCGTAAACTGACATTACTAAACAAGATTTATGTGTGCTCATTTAGGTTATTTCTAAGTGGACCTAATAAAATAAGATTCAATGTTTATAATAAATAAAAGAAACAGTTCATATCTTTTGGAAAACTTTATCATTACAATTAATCATCAACTTATAAACATCAAAATCAAAAATAATGAGCAAAGACACATTTAACGCACCAGTCATCATGGAAATGTAATATCCATGGTAATTTTAGATGCACGTAGTGATTTTCATCTACAACCAGTACAAGTGAAGCATATCAAACATTATTAAAGTTAACTGGATTTTCTATGTCCCAAACACAGTACAGACTTTGATTATATATGTATGCTCTACCTTTTATGTCAGAATACAAGTGACTGATTGAGAAGCTACTTTTACTGCCTTGCATCCAAGCCATTCTCTCCCCCATAAGATAGAGAGTACCATCTGTTTTCTTGTTACGAACATGGTAAACAATCAACAGTACTTCTTCTGATGATCTGGTAGACATGGTTACATTAAACTTTCTGAAAAATACAAACCATATGGTTATTGAGATGCTTTAAATCTCATTTTGTATCTTTACTGGCAAGAAATGAAACAACTAAACAACTTATTGACCATTCTAAAAACTTAGCCAAGAGCCAAATTTTTGGTTTGGTCATTGGCACTGTGGATATTTTTTAGAAGTGAGAGTAGAGATGTTGTAACTAAAGCATGAAGTGCTTTGTAAAATCAAGAAAATTAAAGGCCGGCTTTACTAAAATAGGATAGGTTGGGAAACCAGAAACACATTTTTTTCCTGGCAACCTAAAAAAAATAAATGTATTTTTGAAAAGATAATTTCATTTCTACTCATGACTATCTAGATGGCCTTTGGCCTTCAAATCATATTACAGAATAGTTGGGATAAAAACCAATAAGGCAGACAAAAACCACAAAGTTATTCTGGGTAAAGTTGTTTTACTGTCTGTGTAACTGATTTTGTGACAGTGAATTACATACAGATTTTATAGAAAATGTAATAAAATTAAATGACGTTTAATAATATTTACTTACAAAAGCCAAGTCATAAATTTAAATCACTAAGTACTTCTGTGGTTACAATATATTTTTGTGAAAAGGAAAACGTTGTTGGTACGAGGATTTTGCATGTCAAAAAATAACATAAAAAGTTTTGTTCTTGGTAACATATTATATTCTTTGTGACAAAAAGATCTACAATTTGCCTGTTCACAGCAACAGTTCATTCTGTGAAGAGATATTCTATGGTTATTGGGAATGTGTATAGAAACTTCCAATCACGAATAAGCTTTAGTAAGAGAACAATAACAATCTTTATTTAATTTACTGAGTTTTCTAGGAAAATTGAACATAATTTACTGTCAACTAGTACTAGTGTGAACGTATCTGGATTTTTCCTAAATGTACAAGTCAGGGTTTAGTTCAATGTTGGGTCAGGTTAAATATGACACATCTGAACAAGTGTGAAATTTAAATTCCGAAATTTTTCAAAGTGGTAAATGAAAAAAAAAAATTCCTGAACGGCGGTATCTTTCTTTTATCGTCTTTATAAACCAAATCTATTAACTTCAAATAAAAGGCTATTCTACCTGACTACTACTATAAATATAGATCACTTAATTTCTCCAAAATAACATTTCACAAACGGTGTTGTAAACAAAATGATGTACATGCATCTCCGCATGTGATTTCAGTTAAGCTAAATTTGACCGGAAATATATTTTACGACAATAGCGGAAGCCGAAAAACGGAACGCGCATGCTTAATGGACTTAGCAACATCGTAAGCAAGGAAGCCATTTACTGAATATCTGGTCGATAAAACGTCAAAAAGATGGAAAGTATGTTAATTTACGATTATTTCTGCTGCTTTTTGGAATAATTGACAAATATATATAGCTTAAACGAAATTAGCTCCCATATGATTTCCATTTGACGGCTGAATCTTCGATAATCAAGACTACCAGGGTCATTTGTCCCGTTTTATTATTTTGATCTGTTTCTGAAACAAACTATGAGGGATGTGAAAAATTCAACTATCCTTTCATCAATTATTGATATTCTGCTTACACAACACGTAGACTGTACAGGCGTTTTCCAATTTTGGAAGTCCGGTGGAAGTGCTTTACTGACAATCTGGTCGATAACGTTCATGTTCAACGCCAGGTTGAAATTAACATTTGGTATTATCATTATTTACCCCAAAAAATGTGCTAAAAGTTTTTAGTAAGATGTCATATGATATACGCATCGGCTAAACCATGACTCGAACCCATGACAATACTAATGGGATGCTCTACATACTAAGCCATCCATCGCCAATGATCAGTCTGACATATTCCTCGCAATTATTGTTTTGTTTTCGTTTTGTTTTTTATTATTCAATAGCTTTAAATTGAACTTACCTTCCAAATACCAGTGGTATGCTCTACAGACTGAGCTCTCCAGTGACCGATCAAGCCTGGGCTGCCACAATGTCATTTTTAAGTGTAAAATTCATGATAACTGATGACGAAAAGGACACATGATTATAACTGTATTAAAAACTAGAATTGTTTAGCATAAATACTAGCATTTTGGAATGATAGTTGGGTAAATGGGACAGAGACTGTATTTGCAACTGAAAAAGTTTACATATCTTATATATCAGGATTTAATTTCCATGTGATGAAAAAATTATTGATTGCTTATAGAATAATTAGGGAATACTGAAACTTGTCAAAAACTAAAACAAAAAACGAAATGCCACAAACTTCATACTACCACAAAGTACAAGTCTTGAAGATATTCATTTTGTACCACATTACTTACAACTAAATTAATTTGTGTATCTTTAACATTTCTTAATAAAAAAAATTATAAATAATGAGTCCTACAGATGATTTGTTTTATTATCCTTACTAAGAGATGTATTCTATGTATGGAAAATAAATTAAATCAAATAAAAGTTACACATTTTACTTTTAAAAGAAAGTTTTTAAAAAGATAGAACTTATCAGTTTTATAAATCTTGAAGCAAAGAGTGTGCAACTTTGACTTAAAATTTACAAACTTTTGTGATTTTTAATCAATCATGCTTTAACATTTGCCACTGTTACTTAATTACTAGTCTTTCACCTTTTGGTGTTCATTAGGCATGAAAACCTGAAGCTCAGCATGTTGTTACAGTTTAAAAATCAATTAATCACAAAAACAAAAATCAAATTTTACACAGATTAACAGATTGTGGTTTTTATAAAGTACATATTGTAACAAACACAAATAATGGTACTGACATTTGTTATGTATATGTAAAAGAATGTTCAGATTGTGTGTGTTTTTAAGGACATTTAATTTCACCATTTAGCTATTATGATATTACATTTAATATTTATGCTTTATTTCTTTTCTTAGCTGCAATGGAGAGAAAACCAAAGGTGTCATTTATGACAACCTTGGATCGAGAATTGTTTCCTGTTAAAATGCCACCAAATAGATTTGGGAATGAAGTAGTGCCACTTAGAGGAGCTCCACATAGAGGACCAGGCTGCTATGACAATGAAGAAGTAAGGATGATTTTTAAGCTTTGAAAAAAAAATACTGTCATTCATGCACACTTTGTCGAAGTTTTAATGTTATTTATTGTGTTAGTTCTCCTGTCGATGGAGTTAAGTTTGTTTCTTTTTTGTTTGCTGACATACTCTAAGGTTTTTCAGAATGTGTCATACCATTTTATTGTCTTGTTAATCGAATATGAACAATGGCAAAGTTAAAATCTTATTTTAAAGCTACATTCAGTTTTTCTATTTTTTGATTTTTTAAAAAAAAAAATTCAAAAAATATTTAAAAAAAAAAAAAAAAAAAAAAGATAACTCACAATCCATGAGATTCATTTTCTAAAATTTCATTCCTATTAGCTTTAAACAAATGGAATCCTGTAACATGTTGGTCACATATTTAATAATGATTATTATAAACTTGGAGCATGCACACTTATGTACAGTCGACTCAAATGAATCAAAAGGGAAACTTGACATAAATTGCATTTATTACCCATCATTAATATTCAAAGATATTAGCAATGATGTTATTTATCTCTTACAAAGTCCCAAATGACAAATTTAAATGAAATTCTGTGTTAAATTTATCATATTTCACCATTTTGTAAGTTGTGTTTACATGATCCTTTTTTTTTTATATGAGGTAACATTGTTCGTTGGGAACATCATAAAGTAAATCAGCACAGTTTTAATTTTTACCTAGGAAAACTTAATGCAGCTTTAAAAATTATCAAGTTTGATTTAGTCTAAAATTTTAATTATAATTGCTTAATCCTTTTATTTATTTTTCAGAAAACAAGTTTTATGTATGAGATAGAACACAAGATAAACAGTACAACAGGTTATACACTCGGAGCCAGAACAGCGTCAAGATTTCCTAAAGCGGAAGTAGTAAGTTATAATTAGTTTTTACATGTATACAAATTTACATGAGTATGTGTATACAAATTTACATGAGGACTACAAATTTACACAAGTATGTGTATACAAATTTACATGAGGACTATGTATACAAATTTACATGAGTACTGTGTACAAATGTGTGTGTACATGTATACAAATATAGATGTACCGGTACCTTATTGATGGTAAATAATGTAACGTTACAGTTAAATGATGGTCAGAGCTAAATGACTGCTGATGTACTAACTATATATACACTCATGTTTCATACTATGTAATATTAAATTTTGTTTTTGATACTTTTCTAAAAGTTTCTCAAGATAAACGTTGTATTATTTTGAAAATTTTTGCCATTTCCTGGTAGCTGGATTTAAACACTGGCCAGTTTATACATAACACTCCAAAATTTGAGATACAGTATACTTCTTTCTCATCTGGCATTGAGAGGACAGAGTATTTACTGGGTCAACCTGTGTCAGGATAATGCAGCTGGGGAAGTTGTACATGTATGCCTTTCTGTGGCATACTTACTCTGTGAGCTAGGACCGTAAAAGTTGCCCCGAGTTCATGCTAATACAATGCAGAACATAATACACTCTTGTACAACTCACAAATAATTAGCTTGTCAATAGATTACGTTAATTCTTAGAGATCTATAACCTAGATCATTTTGTGATTAGCTGAAAAATTGCTGATGCAACATTTAACAACATTTCAATGAATCAACCATTTTTACTGGTAGCATATTTATACTAGTATCTGAAACAATTTTCAACTGATTTGTTGGATATTGGAATCATGTTTAAGAGTTTAATTAGTATAATTGAGATCATCATTTCCATGCAAAAATAATTTCTTCGAAATAATAGTAAGTTTTAAATGGAAACACTTTTTTTACTGCCAGGTTAATCGGTAGAGAAATATTCAGGGTTTGACGAATTTCACTTGTTTGTGGCATGTTTGATCCAAATTTTTTCTCAAGGTTAGAAAATTTTTTCATCTGGGTTACTTAAGTTTTTTGATGTAGGTACAGATTTTCCAATTTTTTAGACATTATTAAGAGTCTTAAAGACAATCAATTGTTAGAACTATGGTTTAAAATCTTTACCAATAGCTGATCTGTGGCGAATGGTTCGAAAAATAGCTGATCTGTGGTGAATGGTTCGAAAAATAGCTTTTTCTAACATTTATTTAGAGTCTGTTAAGCTCTAATTATTTTTCTTTTTTATATTTCAGTTTGAAACACCTTGTCCAACAGAATATCAACAACACTGTACAGATTTAAAAACATTTGAACTTGACAAGAAACCGTTCTTAGTTGGAGCCGATAGATTTCCTGTTTATAAAAGAGATATAGTTGATGTATTACCTGGGTAGGTAGATATATTAACTGGATAAGTAGATGACTACCTGAGTAGGTATATATATATTACCTGGTTAAAAAGTTGTATTACTTGGGTAGGTAGATATATTACCTGGATAAGTAGATGTAATACCTGGGTACATAAATGTACCTGGGTAGGTAGATATATTACCTGGATAGGTGGATGTATTACCTTGGTAGGTATATATATTACCTGGGTAAGTAGATGTATTACCTGGGTAGGTACATATATTACCTGGTTAAGTAGATGTATTACCTGGTTAAGAAGATGTATTACCTAGATAAGTAGATGTATTACCTGGGTACATAAATGTATTACCTGGGTAGGTAGATAAATTACCTGGATAAATAGATGCTTTACCTGGGTAGGTAGATGTATTATCTAGATAAGTAGATGTATTACCTGAATAGGTAGATATATTACCTGGGTAGGTAGACATATTACCTGGATAAGTAGATGTATTACCTGGATAAGTAGATGTATTACCTGAGTAGGTATATATATTACCTGGTTAAGTAGATGTATTACCTGGGTAGGTATATATATTACCTGGTTAAGTACATGTATTACCTGGGTAGGTACATACATTGTATATTAATTGGTTAAGTAGATATATTACCTGGGTAGGTACCTATATTACCTGGATAAGTAGATGTATTACCTTTGTAGAGTGTATGTTCACAATGTCTTTTAACCTCATCCATGTTCTTAGATTTCCTGTTCATTTAATCTTTGACTTTTATAATCTGAACTTCTGATGAAGTACATGTAGAAATCTGTAGCCAAAATAAATGTACTTGCCAATACCTATACAAAGTACCGGTAAACAAACTCATTCCTTTACAAAGAAACAGAATAAGAAAATAGTCATACTGCCCCTTTAAATACTTATTTTAAGTTTAAAAGGGATTTGATTTCAGGACATATTTTTACCAATAAATACTACTTTGCACCTTTCACTCCAGTCTCTTGATAGGTGTGTAAAGGCCTTTTACACCGACAGTCTATCGAAGGTCTGATTTTAAAACTTTTTCTTTTTTGGTTTTTATAAATCATTTATTTTTGCTACTCAAAGAATTTGGTATCTATATCTGAATTAAAGAAATGTATCATAGAAACTCATTAAACTCTCTGGAAATGTCTTTGTCTACTTTACCCCGGAAAAGGGGTCTTGGTCAAGTGGTATAAAACATGCACTTATTGATATCAGAGTCTCTGGTCATCAAGTTAAAATCAGAATCAGACAAATCCTAGCTAGTGAGAAAGTTTTGAAGTTTGTTGCTAAAGGTCCTAGATTTTTCAGATCATTCTGGTTTCATGCCCCCCCTCCCCAAACTGACCACTAAAACATTTGACTTGTGATTTTTGATGTGTGGAACTCTGTTACTCCACTACATTCTAAAATTCATTGTTATACATTAAAACCTCATCAAATGGCAAATTTTTGAGACAGGTAGAATTGTGTCCAATCAATAGATCATCAGTAAGCTGTGTAAGTTTATTTTTAATTATTGATCCTTCTCTTTATTAGCCCTGGCACATACGAACATCAAATACCAAAGAACAGAAAAGTACAATGGCATCAGTCATTTGGAGGAACACCTATACTACTTCCATCTATAACAGTAAAAAGTACCATCGATAAAAATACTGAAAAAGTAAGTAAATATATCAAATACTTTTAAGTTGAAATAATTATGGAATAAAGGCTATAAACATCAGAATTATGGGATTTTCCACCTGAAAATTTGAAGTAAACAAAAGCCCATCAAAAAAATATCTTAGATCCAGGACAATCTTGTTTATATTTGCATGGCTCTTTTATGATTTATTAAGCTGATAACCTTGAAATTGAATAATGATGACATATATTGGCCTACCAAGTAATGCATCTTGGTGGTCAAGCAGTCTAAAAATGGCTTTAGGATCAGCATGCCTTATGCTGTTTAGGTTTTTTATGCATTGCTCATTGCCATGTGTGCATTGCATTAGTGTAAACTGTAATGAGTTATTCCATGTACTGTATTTGCAAACTAAGCATGGACTCATTTTACCTCTGGAGATAAATATAACCCCTTGAAATTCTTTATTTAAAATGTCTACAATTGCATGGAAGTACCAATTAAGCAGTAACTAACTGGTACTGCAAAATAAAACAAGATCTGCTATATAGAAAACCTCTATGCTAATATACTAATACCCCCTGTCTGTTTAAACCACAGTTCAAAGATTTTTGCTTCAAACCCCCCCCCCCCCCCCCCCCCCCCCCCCCCCCCCCCCCCCCCCCGCAGACACACACAAAAAAAAAATAAATAAAAATAAAATAAATCTACAGATCACCTAAATGTAAAATCTCGTAACTCTAAGGTGGTCTTTATATATACAGGTTTTACTGTGTGGTAAATCTTAACTTATTGGTCTGTACACAAAATTTGCAGAATAGTTTCTTGAGAGGGGGTGGTTAACAAAAGGTGTGCTTTATGTTGGTTTAGATATTTACTGAATGAAATTTATTTTTATTTTAATTTTTATTTTTAATTTTTTTTTAGTTATATAGTACAAAAGAAGAAAAGAAATATCACAGAAAATTAGCATATTTAAAACTCTATTGGGAATAAAGAAAGAAATTAACTATTTGGATTATACTTACTTTGAGGAACAGTTATTCAGGTTGAAGCATACCATTCACCGTCACGATAAATCCATCTCTTCATGGACACAGAACATAAGTTTATTTCTCTTTCTTATTATGAGATGTTTTGATAAGGAGTAAATTTAAGCAACTGGACATGAGGATTTAATTTACATCATAGAAATTGAGTTGCATAACATTTAAAACAGCTATGAAAATGTTTATGTTTTCATGGACTCAAGTGTGAAATGTGATAAAAAACATATCAGATGTTTATGCTGAACAGACACTGTGATATCTTCTCTTCAGTTTTAAAAGGCATCATGAGTAATAGTTGTTGGATTTTTGTTACATTTTAATTTATTTCATTGTCTTATAAATGTATGTTGTTGTTCGAAAGTACCGATATCTAGGAGTTGGAGTGGGTGGGTCTCAGCATATGTGTTGTTTGCACAAATAGACAATGTTACATTCTTCTTTCTTATTATGTGTAAACTCATATTATGTGGTGTGTGTGTTCATTTGTTGTTGTGTTGGATATGACAATGTTTTGCTTCTTTAGTTTTGAACCCTGACAATTTTTGTGAGTTCAAAAACATGTACATGAAATTATTCTATATAAACAAATTAAGCCTCTTTACAATCATGCTGCAGGTTAAATATTCTTTTAAAATTAATGATTAAAAAGACTTTTGAATTCCTTCTCCACTAAAATCAGCTACATTTTACACAGAGTAGTTAAGTATCTTTGTATATGTATGAGTTAAGTTCATCAATGCTTGTTTTAGTGTCGACGATTTGTTAAATATATCAGTTTATTTTTTATGAAAACCAGGTGATAATTTTTTTAACGATCATTACAATATACATGCACTAGTACATGTATATATTAAAATTGTTTGCTTTCGAGTTTATTTTTAAATGTGGAATTTGCTCCTATATCATTTTATAAAAAATGATATATATAAATACATATATGTATATATATTCAAATTAAGTTTGTGTATATAATAATACAATAAAATAGAAAAATCATTAATTTTTCTTTAAATGTTTTTCCTAATTATGGAATGTTTTAAATTTTTTTTAAGTTTGATGTAATGTAACTCACTTATGACATGTACATAAACAGTATAAAGATTTACAGTTATTAAGCAAATCTGTTGACATTAATTGTCTGCTGTTTACTAGGACATCCTGGTTGACATTTCAATTTCAACGTTTTAAATCCAAGCCTTCCATACCCATAGCAAGCACTAAACCAACTGAGCTATCATAGTGGTTTATACCTGCACAGAGCTAAGAATTAAATTTCAACTGTCAACACTCTTTTGTGTGGTAATAGGTGATTGTATAGTGTTTTAAATCACAAAAGCATTCAGCACACAAATTTATTGGTTTATAAATGACTGATTTCTTTACAAGTTCAGACGGTGGGGCAACTTGGAATTGATACATTTTAATCTGAGGCCCATTGAAAATGGTGTACATATGCTTTCAATTTTGCGAGCAAGCTGTTCAGGAATGATAATTTGCCAAAGTGCATATGAAGGACAGCTATCACTATTGTAAGGTTGTTCGTCTTAGATTCAAGATGGCATCCCTAGGACAACATTTATTAAAAATGTTTTAATTCTAAAACCAACATGCATTTAATTTATATTTCAAGTGCAAGTGTATGGTATCTTTCTAGAAGGAGTTTGAATGACATAATTAGCTAAAACTTGTGTACAGATGACAGAATTATAGAAGGACTTTTTACCTCCAGTTATCCTTTTTGGGAGATTATTTTTTAAGCATATGGATGATTATGATGACTAAGATTCACTGTGATTGCTTACATCCGCTCATTCAATAGACATAAAAATTTTATGTGTGAATACAGCGGAAAGCAATCAGTCTCTTGAACAGCCCTCTGCTCTGTACTATGAAATGCTTATGACTTCTCATCCAATGTTGATTTTGGAGTGTGATAACACTATAAGTATTAAGCAATTAGGGCCGAGTGGTTTAAAGCGTGCACTTACGGATCAGTGCCTCTCACCGCCTAGGTTCAAATCCCACTCGGGACAGATCCTAGTGTGAGAAAGTTTGTTAATTCGCTTGCCAAGGTTGGTGGTTTTCTCTGGGCACTTCAGTTTCCTCCACCAACCCAGAACTGACCACCTCGAAATAAGTGAAAGAATCTTGACTGGGGCGTAAAGCACCATTACTCCACTCCACTCCTATCAAATTTAACTTGATAAAACAAACATAACTGGTATATCAAAAAGACCAATTAAAATCAATGATTTAAATAGGGCTAAAAATTGACAATTACTCAAATTCAGAATTGACCTATATATCATCATATTGAATAAATGCATGTTTATTACATGAATCAGTATTCTAAACATCATTAAAATTCTTACAATATATGTAACCTATGGAAACCAAAGCATGATGGGGAAATTGACTGACAGATAAATGGACAACACAGTACCAGATATGATACATCATCTTATCAGTAACATGGTATAAAAACATTTAACGCAAGTATATATTCTGTACATTTTTCTTTATTTTTGTGTCTTTCATAAAAAAATCATTTTTTCAAAAGAAAAAAAAAACACCTATATTTTAATAACTATTATTAAAATCAATAATAATAATGACTTCTGCATCAACAATCCATTTGCATAAACAAATTTATACATTTTTTGTATACTTATCAGTAAAACTGAACAAAAAATTTAAAAAAAAAAAAAAAAAAAAAGAACATATCACAATTGCCTATATATACACACCCTTTCATACATCTCACTACATAAATTATCCTGTTTTTACACATACATCCTTTCACGATGACCTACTTTTTTTTTGGTATCACAAAATGTATGAAAACCTTATGTTTGTATCACAAAATTTTTTACAACCAGGTCCAGCACTTTTAATTGAGAGAGAAAAAAAATTATCACATGATTAAGTCTTCCACAAAAAAATTTCCTTCATGAAAATCTCATTGGCAAATTTAATTGAGAATGGCTTCCACAAAGTCATTTGCTTGTAAAAGTCTCATAAACCGGACTTAAATGAGAATGAGTGTGTTTCTAACTACATGTTCAACCACTGTTGTGAGATCATCAGGACGTTTTAATATTAAGTCTTTCACCATTGGATTTTAAAGCACCTGGGGATTCCTTTTTTCTACTATTTCGGATAAATTTCTCTACATATGCCTCTACCAGAGATTTTATTTTTACAGGATTAATGTCGCCTGATTTACTATGACACACCTGAAAATAGAATATAAAAAATACAATGTAGTACATGTGAATACTCATGTTACTTTTAGTTCAATGGAATTGTATAAAGGATAGCATATGATCTTTTAGTAAAATAATGTAAGCACTGCTTATGAAGGACAAACTTTAAAAATATCATAAACAAAGAGTCAGGCATACTACACTTTATAGCATATTATGAAAACATGATGTAACAATAGATCATAAAAATATATATATGTATTAATTTTTCTATATTTATATTACTTGAGTTGGGAAATGGTGTTTTACACCCCAGTCAAGATTCTTTCACTTATATGTAATGGTTAGTTCTGGGATGGTGAAGAAAAAAGAAAGACTCAGAGAAAACAACTAACCATTGGCAGGTGAACTGAACTTTCTCACTCTAGGATCTGCCCTAGTGGGATTCGAACCCTGGCAGTAAGAGGTACTGTGAACCATAAGAATGCGTTTTAAACCACTCGGCCACCAAGGCCTCTAATATTACTTATATCAAGTTATTGTCACTGTAGTGGTTGTCAGGCACACTTGATTTGTTTGTTTTTTTAATTTCATTTCAGTTTTACTCAAAAATTAAAACAGGCTTATGTATGGATAACAATAGAAGTTCTTAAACAGATATGTGTGTGTGTGTGTGTGTGTGTGTGTGTGTGTGTGTGTGTGTGTGTGTGTGTGTGATTTACCTTTAGCACAGCTCTCCTGAGGATATCTTTATACTGTTATACATTATGTGTGTGTGTGTGGGTGGGTGTGTGTGTGTGTGTGATTTACCTTTGGCACAGCTCTCCTGAAGATATCTTGATACTGTTATACAGTGTGTGTGTGTGTGTGTGTGTGTGTGTGTGTGTGTGTGTGTGTGTGTGTGATTTACATTCGGCACACCTCTCCTGAGGATATCTTTATACTGTTTTACATTGTGTGTGTGTGTGTGTGTGTGTGTGTGTGTGTGTGTGTGTGTGATTTACATTTGGCACAGCTCTCCTGAGGATATCTTTATACTGTTTTACATTATGTGTGTGTGTGTGTGTGTGTGTGTGTGTGTGTGTGTATTAACCTTTGGCACAGCTCTCCTGAGGATATCTTTATACTGTTCTTTATTTATCTTTCTACTGCTATAAAATGGTTTGAGTGCTACTTTCACTTCATCAACAACTCTCTCTTGTAAATGAAGCTTCTTGAGATACTGAAAAAATGTTAATGTTTCATTATCAATTCAGTTCAATATCACCAATATATTAAAGCATTGAATCTGATTTTCATTCAGGTCATCAACTTGCAACATGAATTAAAAGTGTACACGGGGTCCATTCAGGTTATTTTTCAATGACTGGAATGAAAATCCGATCCAATGCTTATAATTAAATTTTAAAGACAACTTAATCAAATGAGAGAATAACTTTATAGTATACAATTTTTGCCTGCAATTACTTTAAAACAATGTAAAATAACACACATTAAAAGTTTCACATTCTAGATTATGTCGCCCTGAAACACTTTGGAATGTGAGTGGGCGTGGCTTATTTACAATCAAGTAATTGAGAAATGACCAAGGAAATCGTTTGAAATTTGACAAATTTACTTATAACAATATAACGTTATAACAAACCATCCTGATCCTCATTACAACTAATGGTTACAACAATTACTTTTGACTTACGGTAAAAAATTTTCAATGACCTTTTACACTAGCTCAATGAATGAATACATATACATGTACATGTATATGTTTCTAAGATGAATGAAGATTGCATTATTGTCCCACTGAGGATAACAAATACAAACATGTAGGTCTTAAACAGTTGAATCACCTCATAATATGACAACAGCTTCCTCGTGATAATACTACCTCATGGTATGACAACTTCTTCATAATGACAGTAACTACCCCTTAATATGACAACAACTTCCTCATAATGACAACTACCTCATGATATGACAACAACTTCTTCATAATGACAGTAACTACCTCAGGATATGACAACAACTTCATAATGACAGCATCTACCTTATGATATGACAACAACTACCTCAGGATATGACAACAACTTCATAATGACAGCATCTACCTTATGATATGACAACAACTACCTCAGGATATGACAACAACTTCCTCATAATGACAACTTCCTCATGATATGACAACAACTTCTTCATAATGAAAGTAACTACCTCAGGATATGACAACAACTTCATAATGACAGCATATACCCTATGATATGACAACAACTACCTCAGGATATGACAACAACTTCTTCTTAATGATAGTAACTACCTTAGGATATGACAATAACTTCATAATGACAGCATCTACCTTATGATATGACAACAACTACCTCAGGATATGACAACAACTTCCTCATAATGACAGTAACTACCTTATGATATGACAACAACTACCTCAGGATATGACAACAACTTCCTCATAATGACAACTACCTCATGATATAACAAAAACTTCATCATAATGACAGCAACTACCTCAGGATATGACAACAACTTCCAAAAATGACAACAACTTCCTCAGGATATGTTAACAACTACCTCATGATATAACAAAAACTTCATCATAATGACAACAACTACCTCAGGATATGACAACAACTTCCTAATAATGACAGCAACTACCTCAAGATATGAAAACAACTACCTCATAATGACACCTACCTCAAGATATGACAACAACTTCCTTATAATGACAGCCACTACCTTATTATACGACAACAACTACCTCAGGATATGACAACAACTTCCTTATAATGACAACTACCTCAGGATATGAAAATAATTACCTCAGGATATAACAACAACTACCTCATAATGACAACTACATCAAGATATGACAACAACTACCTCATAAAGACAACTACCTCAGGATATGACAACAACTACCTCATGATATAACAAGAACTCCCTATAATGACAACTACCTCGAGATATGACAACAACTACCTCAGGATATGACAACAACTACCTAATAGCTGTTCATCATAATGACAGCAACCACCTCAAGATATGACGACTACTTCTTCATAATGAAAACTACCTCAGGATATGACAACTACCTCAAAATAACAGCAACTACCTCATGATATGACAATAACTTCCTCATGACAGCAATCACCTCAAGATATGACAGCAGCTACCTCAGGATATGGCAACAACTTCCTCATAATGACAGCAACCACCTCAAGATATGACAACAACTACCTCAGGATATGACAACAACTTCCTCATAATGACAACTACCTCAGGATATGACAACAACTACCTCATAATAACAGCAACTACCTCATGATATGACAATAACTTCCTCATGACAGCAACCACCTCAAGATATGACAACAACTTCTTCATAATGACAACTACCTCAAGATCTGCAACAACGTCCTCATAATGACAGCAACTACCTCAGGATATGACAACAACTACCTCAGGATATGACAACTACCTCAAGATCTGCAACAACGTCCTCATAATGACAGCAACTACCTCAGGATATGACAACAACTACCTCAGGATATGACAACAACTACCTCAGGATATGACAACTTCCTCATACGACCATAAACAGAACAATCAGTACTGCTTAAACATGTTATCCATCAAAAATTTTAACCAGAATCAGTATTAAAATTTCAACTCTATAGTTCAAATTTAACCATTTAAACACTGACCCTCAATCTCATGAAGAGGGCATGATAATGCACACTGACCCTCAATCTGATTAAGAGGGCATGATAAGTGCACATTGCCCGAAATCACATTCCGAGGGCATGATAAGTGCACATTGCCCAAAATCTCATTAAGAGGGCATGATAATGCATATTGACCCTAAATCTCACTAAGAGGGCATGATAATGCATATTGACCCTAAATCTCATGAAGGGTGCATGATAATGCATATTGACCCTCAATCTCACTAAGAGGGCATGATAAGTGCACATTGCCCAAAATCTCATTAAGAGGGCATGATAATGCATATTGACCCTTAATCTCACGAAGAGGGCATGATAATGCATATTGACCCTAAATCTCAAGAAGGGAGCATGATAATGCACACTGATCCTCAAACTCACTAAGAGGGCATGATAATGCACAATGACCCTAAATCTCATTCAGGGGTATGGCAACTTTTACACTACAGACACAACTTTGAGTACATGTGTACTAATTATTCATTGCATATATTACCTTTTCCTTGTTAGTTAATTCTACTGCTGATGATGGAATTTCATCTTGTGAGGAAAAGTCATTCATAATTTCATCAAATTTCTTTTCACTGGCTGTTGGCTGCCTTTTATGACTTCGGTGTTCATGCCTGTGTTTTCTCTCTCTGTGAGATTTACGATTGTCTTTTTCTTTAGAACTAGTTTTTTCTTTGCTACTTTTAACTTTATTGTCACCACTTTTAGACTTATTTACACTACTACTACTACTATGAACAGACTTGTCATCCTTAAATCTGACTTTGGAAATGTTTTCTTTATTTTTCCTATCACTAGAGCCATCTGATGTGTCTTTTTTCACATTTTTACTATCACTATCCTTTTTAGAACTACTTTCACGCTTATACCCAAATATAATATTGTCAAATTCTGGAGAATCAGCAATTTCTATATTCCCTTCATCTAACGGCGAGGACATGTCCATATCTATCACCTCAGTGGTTTCCATGTCAACATCTTTATTTTTTAACACACCATTGTCACTATTTGACTTAGATTTTTGATTACTTTGTGACAAATTGGGTGGGAATGGTACTTTAAATACATTCTTTTCACCAGATTTGTTTCTCCCTGATTTCATTGGTGGAGAATTCTCCTTTTTGGAGTCCCAATTTTCCTGAGAAATCCCTGAGTGTATTTCAGATTCCTCTTTGTCCTTACTCAGCAATGCTAACTGATGTTGAGTATTTAAAAGTTTTGTGATTTGTTGAATTTGATGAAGAGCTGGTGATACCTCAGTCTGTGAACTATTTATAGGAGCAACTGATGAGGAAATATTAGGTAATGAACTTGATATATTTGGAATACTGGCTGATAATGATATAGGTACTAGATTTGTTGATATTCCATCTGGTAATGAGGCAGGGGGTGGTCCCCCATGTTCAGGAGGTTCAAGTGGATTAAGATGCTGAAGTAATGGATTTGGTTGACCAAGAGGCATAGTAAACCTTGGATCCCCCATGGGCAATTCACTCGGGTGTTGCAGCAGATGAGGGGGGAAGTGTGGAGGTGGACCATTAGGGTCTGGAGGCAAATGTTCAAATTCTGCACCATTGAGTGGACCAGACTGGCCTGGTATGCCTCCTGGATGAATGTGAAGTCCACCTGCATGTGGTGGTGGCATACCACCTGGCTGACCTGTTAAATCATTTGGATGCATCTGAAGACCTCCTGGTCCATTTAGTCGTGGTATAGCACCTGGCTGACCAGGTATTGTAGATGGAGGCACTGTAAAGCGATTCTGTAAAGGTATAACTTCTGTAGGTCCAGAGACCTGTATTCCAAATCGCTGGAGATGATGACCAGGTGGCAACTGTGCAAATCCACCAAATTGAGGTTGTCTATTCATAAACATAGGGTGATTCATAATCATTTGCTGCTGATGAGGTAAACCAGGGCGAAAACCTGGTGGAAGCATTCTGAATCGTAGAGGCAGTGGACCCATGTTTTGAGGCTGTTGTAATAATGCTGGTCTTTCTCCTGAAGGAACAAGAAATGGCCCTCCTTCTCCCAAAATTCCCTGTCCTGGTAATGGTGATAATCTATGACCTTCTTCCAAAATATGAGCAGGAAAATTAACAGGTGCTCCTAGATTATCAGCCATTGGTGGTGGGGGCAAAAGTCCAAGGTCTTGAGGTGGAGGTGTAGGGGTCTGTCCTAAAGCATCATCAGTAGGACAAGCAGGGTCATACTCCTCAGATAACTGTGTAATGCCACCACTTACGTTTGTTTTTACTTTATCTTTGTTATTATTATCCAACATCCCTACAACTACCTCAATGTTTGCACAATCTCTAGTCTCTGCTTCACGAAGTGAATCCATTATTTTTTCTGTAAAGTCCACATTACCATCCATAACATCTTTATCTTTAACCACAATCAACGAGTCTGATTTATCTACCTTGAACTTTTTAAACTCTTTAGTATTACCAGAATTCTCACTAGGTCTTTTAGCACCTGTTACAACTTCAATTTTAGAGACCTCTGATGTTTCAGAATTTGTTTTATTATCTCTATTTAATTTTTCAACAGAATCAGTCTCATTCATTTCTAAATGATCACCTTGATTTTTACTATTGTCATCCTTTTCTTGTACCAATATTACATCATCACTATTTTTATCCTCTTCTACCACATGTTTATCTGCTTTTTCAAGCTGTTTCTTTTGTTTCATTGAATGATACAACAGATTGTCCTTTTCAATTCTATCTTTCCTCGGACTCTTGGTTTTAAAGATATCCTCCTCTCTGTGACTTGGACTTTTGCTTCTGTAACTTCTGTCTTTATTTTTTTCAGACCTATGCTTCCTTGATGTTCTTTCTTTTGACCTTGATCTACTGTGTCGCTTTCGTTCCCTTGACCTTGATCTTGCTATTCTCTCTCTTGACCTTGACCGCCTTCCTCTTTCTCTTGATCTTGACCTTTCTCGATTTTTTCTTTCACGGGAATGACTCCTTGATCTTTCCCTATGTCTGTCTTTTTTGTGTTTATGCCTGTGATCGTCTCTATCTCTCTCTCTGCTACGATGATGACCTTCTCGATCCTTCCTTGAAGATTCCTCCTTTTCTTTGCGATAGTAATCAGTTCTATGATCATCTTTGTATTTACTCCGATCTCTCTCACCTTTTCTCCATCTATCATCATAGTCCTCATCTCGTTTATCTTTCCTTTTCTTCTCTGATGATCCTCGGGAATCATAGTCAGACCTCTGAACATCAGAATCATCTATGACAATCACTTCTACAACATCATCATCAACGTCTTGTTTTTTCTTTTTAGGTATTTTTGGAAATTCTGACACAGGAATTTTTCCTGCATCATAATTCTCAAAGTCTACATCAACAGTATCATGAGAGTTATCCTCAGAATAATTATAGTCCTTATCCCTGCTAGTGTGAGAGCTAGATTTACGATGTTCAGATTTTGAGCTCTTTTTCTTTTGAGATTCATGAGAAGACTTGTGACTTCTGGATTTTTCCCCATGATCTGACTTTCTGGTGTCATAATTATCATGATCTCCATCAGCACTCTCCTCATCTTTAGACAATGCAGAATTATCCCTGAAGTTTATCGATATATTTATTTTTCCTTTCTTTTTGAACACACTTCTCTCTGGCCCTGATTCATCATCATTTTTATCACTATCCTTACTAGTAATATCGTGATCATATTTTTCCTTTTTACTAGAACTTGAATCATTTTTAACATATGACTCTTTATAAAATTTAGATTCACTTTTAGTAGGTGATTTTTTATAGGATTTACGTTCCTGTGAATTTTTCACTGACACAGTTTCCTGTTCCTGAGTTATTTCCCCTGATTCTTTACTTTCACTACTACTCCTACGTGAAGACCGGTGACTGATTTCAAGATCTAAGAATTTGCAGTCATCCATAACATTTGATTTAACTGATGTGGAATAGTTTGATCCTGCTTCTTTACTTCTATCCCCATGATCTACAAAAATGTATAAAAATCATTATTCATTATAATAGGTGATTAGTTGAGTTGAACACATACAGCACAGTAAAATAAAAATGCAACTTTTTCTTTATAAAAACCATTTGTTTCTTATTTAAACCTGGGGCCATGGTGACTGAGTGATGTAAAATGTAAAATGCACATTTACAGATCAGAATAACCCTTACCTCTTTGTTTTAAATCGGACAGATCCTAGTGTGAGAAAGTTTGTTAGTTGGCTTGCCGAAGATTGATGTTTTTTTTTATGCACTCTGGTTTCCTCTACCATTCAAGAACTGACAGCCTCTATATAAGTGAACAAAATCTATAGGCACCAACTTGCATATTCTATATGTAAGATAGGTCCAAGTCCCATAATTTCTTCAAAAATCAGTGAACCAGAACTAAACACAAATTTTATCTGTAACTCATGACGGTAGACTCGCATAACAAATTTGAGTTCAATATATATGTTTTAAATTTTCTAAGCCCAAGTCCCAGAATTTCGTCTAAAATCAGTGAACCTGATCCAAACTCAAACTGTATCGCAAAAATGGTTGACCCCACTGCTGAACCCCATTACAATTTTCTATTGTACATACTTGATTTTGTTACATCTGTGACTTTAGATTTCATCCTGGTTACTGAATTATCCTCTTTATCACTTAACGTCACACCAAGAGTCCATTTATCCTCAAATAATTCTGTGGGATAAGAGTTATCTTCCTTGTTTATATCACTGGCGACGGGCTTCACAACATTGTCAGATTTATCTTGATTATCATCATCAGCGTCGTCATCATCTATTCCTGCATACAGATCACTACTGTTAATTGTCGATTGGTTGTAAGACAACTCCTTTTTATTTACTTTGCTGTCACTCTCTACTTTAGTTTTCTCCTTCTTTGATTGACTTTCTTTTTCTGTCAAAGACCCTGAAAAAATTAACTCTTAAGATAAAGCAACTGATAAAACCTTTAATAAAACAGTAATTAATTAAAGAACATTTAACAAGAAAAAAAATCAATGGGAAATTTTTGTCATTAAAGCTTGGTCATTAAACCAAAATAATGCAATTAACTTGGTTTAAGTGTGTGGAGTGGTGTGGAGTGGAGTGGAGTGGAGTGGAATAACTGTGTTATATCCAAGTCAAGTTTTTTTTTTTTACTTACATGTATATTGAAACCATTCTTGGATGATGGAAAAATCTAGAGTGGTCAGAAAAACACTTTAGCAAGCAACTGACAAACTTTCTAAAACTTATTCTGTCCCAAATGGGATTCAAACCAAAACTGTAAGACACACTGTAATCTGTTAACATACTTAGACCCCTTGGCCATCAAGACCTCTGTTCATATTGCACATGGATACAAAACAAAATTTAAGTACTTGTACATGTTACTGGTGGTCATTTTATTACTTTTTTAAATAACTACATGTACCTTCTGCCTTTAAGAAAACAAATTGCACTTTTAAAAAAAAAAATTGGGATGTTCTTGAATAAATATCCAACTATTTTATGACAGGCTTGGAACAGCTTTGATTATGAAGACGTTATACTGTAGCAATATTTGGTATTTTTGTTGGTTAGACGTGTTGTACAACTGGATATGAATTGTGTTAACAGTTTGTTCTTGTAAAAGTATTGTGGTATTGGAGAAATTTTAGTCATTTTTCCCAGGGAAATTTTTGTAAGTCCCATAATTTGATAATTTGATAGTTTTAAATACAGTCCTGATTGAATATGCAAATTCTCTGAAATTTGACCAATCATGATCTTATACTGAAGAACCAGTCGGTAACCATTATAAAATATAATAATAACATCTACAATAGATTTGGTCCCAACATTTTTCTTGTTAACTAAATAAGTCTTTGTAAAGTCTACTTAATACTTAGAAGATACATTGTACATACCATCTCTGTTTATGGTAATTTTTTCACTAGCAAGGTGTAACTTGGTTTGATCTTGCATAATGGAGCCGAGAATATCCAGCGGAGATGAGGAGGAAGCAGCATCTGATACAGCTGGTTTTACTACAGCAGAAAATCTAAAACGAAACCAAGATTTATTAATAAAACACAAATCTTTCACTTAAGACAGTTAATTCATAATATAATGGTTGGAATTTCAGCCAGACTTAAAAGTATAACCTTTAGCAAAACATATCATTTCAAATACACTGAGTACAACCAGCTGATAAACACAATGACTAACATCCCTTCCATGCTGTGTCTTGTACTATCTATCAGTCACTTCAGAAAAAGTTAAGTATCTGACTAGTTGGGCTGAAAGAATACAACTACGAAAGGATAAGAAACATGTTACAATCAGAGATGTTTGGATGAGAGGGGGATTCTAATTATTTAACAAATAAAGTTTTTCGATGAAACTGTATTATTGAAAAAGAATATATCAAGAACTCAAATACCTTTACACTTGTCACAAAACTCTTACATCTATGTCATCAAGGAAAGATAACCCAAATGTTTCATAAGACTAAATACTTTGACAATGACCCCATGATGGATATACATTGTAGCAGATTGACTACCATGCATATATTTATATATATATATATATATATATATATATATATATATATATATATATATATATATATCAGGGGTCCAGAAACGGTCATATTTGCCGGACATGTCCGACAAAAAATATTTTTGTCCGATGTGAAATATAGCTTGTCGGACATTTTTAGTTTAAAATTGAATTCAGTTAATTGGACACGTAAATAAATATGTTTATCGGACATTATTTTACTCAAGTATTCTTTGCTATCACCTGTCAGTCATTTTCAATAAATAATACAGATCTAATAATTAGGCTTTTGTTTATTGATCAGTTAAAATCCATGGTCTCAATCTGTTCCTTTTGTTTCATCGCCCAAATCATCATTACTTTTGTTGATAAGTTGTTTATTAAGTAATCACATCGCTTGACAGACGGAAGCCATAAACACCTGTTAACTGAAGGTCATGGTCGTCAGACTATTTCAAAGAGGTTCCACGCGGGATGTTAAGTAATAATACAATGCGGGTATACTTTTTAAAATTATAGTATAATAAAATCAAAGATGTTCTCAAAATGAGGTTCAGTAAAGTTCGTGTAACTTCGGGGAAAACGAAAATGCGCGATTGTCAATAAACAAAGATGGCCGTCAAACCATGTGTCGTCAACGCCGACAGTTCAAAATCTGACCATATATATTTAAATAACTTCGTGGTAGTTAAACCCTTTTTAAAAACTTCTATATTGATATTAAAAATCTTTTAAAATACATAGTCAGTTAGTCAGTAACAACGGTTTTTTTTTTTTTTTTTTTTTTTTTTTTTTTCTCTTGCTTTTCACTGCATCGTCGTTGGTACAGTTGCTATGAAAAATGTCCGACACCTCAGTCAAAGTTTTCCTGAGCCCTGATATATATATATATATATATACATGAAAAAGATGATAAAAACCATATTTATAAATGCTAACTCCAAACTATATGGTTAATTTTTTACTTACTTTTTTGTCCTTGGCTTGACAAGAGGAAAACGTGACTGGAGTGAAGATTTGGAGTACCTGCTATTACAAACTGTTGGCTTGGTTTGTACAGTTGAGTCGGAAGTAGTCGGTTCCTCACTGAAAAACAAAAATTGCAATATAACATAGAGTATCAATCAATAAAGAATCTTAACAGTGGAGGGGGGGGTGTTAACTGGGGCACAACATATCATTAATCCACTCTATACAACACACTGAACAACTGTAAAACTGTTAGCAGAAACAGTGTGCAAAACTGTCTATTTTCTTATAACTTTATCTGTCTTGTGTTTATAATATTTGACATACTAAATTAATGTGTAAGTGACAACTAAGAAAAAGTTACAAGAAAGCTAAAATTACTACTTATAAATAAATATGTGAAGAAAATACAGAATTCAGAAAACAGTTGTAAAACATTCCACAAAACTACTTTAAGTAGTTACTTCTGTAAAAGCTAATAGTGTATTGCTACTTTTACACATACATACACATGATGTTTCTCTCCTAAGCATATTGTCTAAGACTTATGACAAGTTTTTATGATTGTTTTTGTCCCTGTATTACCATGGAAACTCACTATTTATTTCCATTTTACACAAATTTATTGATAAGAATATTTACTTACTCCTGAAAAGCAATCAATTCATCTTTATGGCCTAGAATTGACAAAGGTGTGACACCAAAATCAGTACGTTTAACATCAGTTGATTTCTCTCCGGGAGTTTTCTGTAACGGGATAGTTCTGCCGGTTGGTGGTTTTGATAGCCCCAGACTTTTAGCTAGTCTTGATTTCACAGATACAACAGGTACTGCTTTCTCTTTCTTAACAACCTTTTTCGCCTGCAGAGAATAATCAAATTTTCAAATGTATGAACTTAACCACTTGACCTCCAACTTTTAGAAATATTTTGAATAATTAAGAAAATAAGGGTACCTGGAAAAAACCCAGGGATTTAACAACAGAAATGACAAACTCTCACGATAAGATCTGCCTAAGTGGATATGGAATTATATAATACAAGTATTTTAGTACATGTATATCACATGAAAATTTGCACAATATTGATTGGTCACCTACATCAGTTCTATTCAGTATAGTTTCTGGCATTTCTTAACAACAATGATAGTGCCCTTGAGAAAATGGTAATTATGTTTTTCCAGACACATACTATACTCAAGAGCGTGTCACCTTAGAAATGGTTATCTCCCCTTAAAGAGACTGCCATCTGTAAACAACATGACATTTTGTCATTTTGTAGATATGAATATAAAGATATGATAAAGTGATAGAGCAAGATATGAATTTTGATTTCAATGGGAATAATTTGTCTTTTTTTAATATTTGTCCAATACATTTATCAATATTATAACCTATAGTATCATGAGATGTGATACAAACATTATTTTGTTCTCACTCAGGACCTGAGCCACAGGCGGAGACAATAATATAGTAGCACAAGCCCCTCATGAAACATAATAATATATAAATATTACTCAATATACATGTATTGAGCCACTTAGATATATGTCTTTCTAGGGATTATCATCACACTACTGTAATAAACTGACAAGTTCTGTGTATAAATTGAGATAAAAAATCACATGTATTGAGCTGAGGTACCTGTAAATAAGGGGATTAAACATCCCATGTATTGAGCCTCCACCTTCAATGTATTAATGAAGATCAGAACATCCATTACATTTAATGTACCACTGAGGTATGTGCATATGTGGGAATCAAAACATTGCCTACATTGAGCCAGCAAACTACATGTACACATGTGATGATCAAAACATCACCTTCATTAGGCCAGCAAGCTACATGTACATGTCTTAATCAAAACATCACCTTCATTAAGCCAGCAAGCTACATGTACACAAGTGGTGATCAAAACATCACCTTCATTAAGCCAGCAAGCTACATGTATACATGTGATCAAAACATCACCAATCACCTTCATTAAGCCAGCAAGCTACATGTATACATGTGGTGATTAAAACATTGCCTACATGGAGCCAGCAAGCTAAATGTACACATGTGGTGATCAAAACATTGCCTACATGAAGCCAGCAAGCTACATGTTCACATGTGGTGATCAAAACATTACCTACATTGAGCCAGCAAGCTACATGTATACATGTGATCAAAACATCACCCATCACCTTCATTAAGCCAGCAAGCTACATGTACACATGTGGTGATCAAAACATCGCCTTCATTAAGCCAGCAAGCTACATGTACATATGTGGTGAACAAAACATTGCCTACATGGAACCAGCAAGCTACATGTTCACATGTGGTGATCAAAACATCACCTTCATTAAACCAGCAAGCTACATATACACATGTGGTGATCAAAACATCACCTTCATTAAGCCAGCAAGCTACATGTACACATGTGGTGATCAAAACATCGCCTTCATTAAGCCAGCAAGCTACATGTACACGTGGTGACTAAAACATCACCTACATTGAGCCAGCAAGCTACATGTACACATGTTGTGATCGAATTATCACCTACATGAAACCAGCAAGCCACATGTACATGTAGTGTACAAACATCATCTCCATTGAGCCACCAAGCCACATAAAAATGATTTTTCATTACCTTTCTCCTTCTTTTTCTTTTGCCACCTTTTCTTTTTCTAGTTGTAGTGCCCTTTTTCACTGTCCTTCTTTTGGTAGATTTAGTCGATTTTCTCTTGGTAATTTTACGTTTGGTTGATTTTCTTTTATATTTTCTACCAGTAGTTTTCTTTGGAGTTCTTCTAGTGGTAGATGGTCTGGACACAGAGGAACTGCTGGCTTCTGGTTCAGATTGTTCCTAAACATTCAGGAAAGAATTGATTACAGCAAAACAAAAATAGCATAGATGTATTCATTAGATGCAGTTTATATATCCACATAAAGGATAGGTAAATTTGCAACTTTAAACAATAAACAATGTTACAAATTAATGGCCTGGTATGAGGCCCAAGCAAAAGCAATTCATCCATAACAATGGAAAATTTTCAGTTAATAAACAGATTTTTCATATTTAAAGTTAAGTTTACTGAATATTTTCCACAGAAGTTTTAAAGGAAGACTTTCATTAAATCATTTCCATTACCTCATCATCACCAGAATCAACTATTTCTGGTCTCGTGAATTTTCGCGATCTCTGTAATCTCATCTGTTCTAAGTTAGCTCGTACTCTTTCACTGACACGAGTTCTGGCTATCATTCGTCGAGGCCGCAATGTTGATGTCAGAGTATCATTTTCTGTAATTATGAATCTTATTTCATCATCGTCATCGACAACTTCTGCTGCCCCTTAAAATAAAAAAAAGAATAGAATCAAAAGAGGAAAAACCATACACAAACAAAACTTTATGTGTTAAAATTCTGATGAAAACATGAACATTCTTTTAAATGTGAAAACACAAACCTCATTTAAAACTTTTTCACTTCAATTTGCTTATTCTTTGAGATTCAATGGTAATGTATTGTTCCAATCTAATTGTTAGCATATTCACAATGAAGTTTACCAACTCACATATTTCCCAAAACACAAGTGTATAATTATATACATCTATATTGTATATCCAATAACATGCCCATTAGTGGCTCACCAAGTTACATATATGATTATTGTAAAACATAAAAGTAAAGTGTTGATTACTTTGTATTTCAATTGGTGTGTCTGCAATGAGATTCATTAACCTACATATATCCATAATGCCATTGTAGAAATATCATAATGTATTACCAATAAATAAGGTTTGGGTTGGATTAGATTAAGGGTGTTTTATGCCCAAGTTGAGATTCTTTCTCTTATATCAAGGCAGTAAGTTCAGAGTTAATGGAGGAAACTGAAGTGCCCAGAGAAAACTATCAACATCCACAATATCTAGGTCAGATCTAGCCGAGAGAAAAAAAATCTTTTACTTACTGAACACTTGACCTTTGACATTGTCATGAACTTTGACCTTTAACCTTTGACAAGATTGTTAAATTAATGTAATATAAAGCTTGTACATACTCTGATCAGGCCTGTTAAGTTCTGCACATTCTGGACAAAACCATTCTTCTACAGGAATAGTATCTAAAGGTGGATCTAAACACTCACAGTGATAGCTGTAAAATAAACAACATCCGACATTTAACTTAATATACAACAATAGTAAAGCCATTTTATTTGAAAGTGAAAGATTTGAATAAATAATCATGCGAGTCCTACACAAATTCAAATTTAAACAGACTAAGATGAGGTTGATTTGATTTGATTTCATGGGGTTTTATGTCCCAGTCAAGAATATTTCACTTACATAGAAACGTCACTAGCTACAGGTGAAGTGCCAATCATTTTTTACCTTTGCAGTGTGCTAAGGGAAATGTGCAGGTCTGGTTTTTTAACATGCCACGCCTGCTGTAACAAATGTCTCATCCAAAAGACCCAACTAAGACAAGGGAGCTTTTATGAAAGCCTCTCCTGATAGATAGCATTTATAAAGAGTTTTTCAGTTACAGCTCTAGTGTGGAAAAAGAGATCAAAAACACATCATCAAATTTATACAAACTACCATCAACTTTTACAGCCAGTGTCATATCACTATCACTAGACTGAGTATTACTCTTAATTTACAGGTTATTATTGTATCAATGTAGCAGAAATATAATCAGAAAACAAAGATACAATGTTGTGTTAAATCTGCTATTCACTGTAATAAGTTTCAAGCTTTATCAATAACTATGTTAGTAGTTAAAACAATGTAAGATTACAAGATGTACAATGTTGTGTTAAATCTGCTATTCACTGTAATAAATATCACTATCACTAGACTGAGTATTACTCTTAATTTACAGGTTATTTTTGTATCAATGTAGCAGAAATATAATCAGATAACAAAGATATGTACAATGTTGTGTTAAATCTGCTATTCACTATAATAAGTTTCAAGCTTTATCAATAACTATGTTAATAGTTAAAACAATAAAAGATGATCTTCTTGCCTGTAAAATAAAGGGTAAATATTAAATGATTCACTTCTTACCCCGAGTCACAGCCATCGCATAACAACAATCGGTCTTCCCTGTTACAATCACCACATATTTCACAATACGTCGGACTTTCTTCTTCCTCCGTTTCCTCATCCATCTTTTTATCTTCAACTGTAATCTATTATTATAAAGATAAATGTTAAATTTTAAATTTGCTTTATACAGCCAATCAGAAAACAAACACTTGGTGTCCTTCTATTTCAACACCAAAATAAAGAGGTCAACATTTAATTAGTTAATTTAGATACTTCAATAACTAAGCATTTTCATGGATATTTTGAAAAGTATTCTATTAATTTCTAGCAATTAACAGTATTCTAAATAATTCATTAAATTTTGTATGTCTGTGACTTTGTGCCATGTCTGTGTATATGTGTGTGCATGTACATGTCTGTGTATGTGGGCATGTCTGTGACTTTGTGCCTGTGTCCGTGTGTATATTTGTGCGTGTATACATGTCTGTATGTGTGTGACTTTATGCCTGTGTCTGTGTGTATATTCGGGCATGTGTACATGTCTGTGTATGTGCATGTGTGTGACTTTGTGTCTATGTCTGTGTGTATATTTGGGCATGTGTACATGTCTGTGTATGTGCATTTGTCTGTGACTTTGTACCTGTGTCTGTGTGTATATTTGTGCATGTGTGTGTGTGATTGGGTGTGGGTGTGCAGTGCATTGATTGTGTATTATATACAAACCCTTTTGTACACTTTATCTTCACCGGGATGCTTGGCAAATATAAGATGGAACACTTGACGGTCAACTGGACAGGTGTTTACATTCTAAAACAGATCAAATTTATGAACAGCATTAAGTTTATGATATTATATACTGGAATAGTTGCTGTTAGTAGGGCACTACAGTAGCTTAGTTGGTAGACTTCCGCTTCGTCAGGTTTCAACCCCAAGCCAGGTCTGACCAACATTTGAAAATTTGTAGCGACTGTTCTTTCGCGAAACACTTAGCATTTAGAAATGAAAGTTACAGAGTCCATCCAAAGAGACCTTAAAAATTTATGCCCCGTGTCATGGCAGGTTTAAGAACTTTCCCTGCACATTGTTCTAAGCACATTGCAAAGGTCAAAATTTATGCCACTTCACCTATATCTGGTGATGTCTGTATAATTGAAATATTCTTGACTGGGACATAAAGCCCATTAAATCAAATCAAGTCAATCTTGTCAGAAGTAAAGACTAGCTTGAGCTGAACATTAATACGACAGTTCTACTGATTTAGACGAACAGACTGTTGAGCAAGTCAAAATGTTTAAGCTACTTAATCTATTGAAAATAATTTTCAAGTTCAAGAATTTTAGCTAAATAATCTTGGGAGTAAAACATCATAACTGCATTCTTCTGTACTCCATTACATGCTTTACCACTTAAAATGTTATCCTAACCTATGACAATTACAAAACTTTTAATTTTTAACTGTTATATTTCAAATCCTGTTACGTCGTTATAAAAAACAACAATACTTTTAACATTGTAATATACATGTATTTGATGTTTTATCTTAAAAAGATCAAATTAAGGACATTTTCTTCCCTGTTACTAATTACTGTTATTTATTGATTATTTACCTTAGCCCATTCTTGTATACACTCCAAACAAAAACAATGATCACATGATTCAGGTGTTCCTATGTCCTGGTATTTTAACTTGCACAGACATATGGGACAATTCTCACAGCCCTCAGCATCTTCATCACTCTCTGCCAGTGCTGCAGTTTCTTCAGTGATTTCATCTTCATCCTCTTCTTCAGTTTCATCATCATCTTCTTCATCGTCATCATCCTCATCATCATCATCTGTCTCCTCATCACCATCATCATCATCTGTTTCCCAATCTACAAAAAGTTTACAAGTACAAACAACCAGAAAAACTTCTATAACTATGACCTTGACCTTAAACCTTATTTCAAGGTTGTTACAAGGAAATATAGAATAAAAACCCTATGTTATTATTATTATTATTATTTTTTTTTAGAAAATTACTAAGTAAGAGCCAATACGTATTATGACTGTAAAACAATAAATGTAAAAATACACAACAAAATTTCACAAAATGATCTAAATGCAGATTAAAGGATTCAAATATCACATTTATAAATTTTGCTGCATTTGTAAAAGAGAATATTTTAAGGGGTTTTTAGTCAGAAGGGAATAATTCAAAAGAAAATCAAGGTACATGACCTAAACTTGAACTGGTACATGTATGTAATTTGCTCATGAAGCTGTATATCAAATTACAGAAAATCCTTTCAGGATCATGGTATCTACTGCTTTGGATGCCAGAGGTTCAAAATTATATTTCAAATTATAGGTCCATGATTTTTTTTTTTGCCTTTATTTTTGGTAGTCCCAAATTAAGATTGGGGAGGTCCCATATCAGCACTGGAAGGTTTATGTGTGCCAAAATCAATAAGCTCATGTTGATCAACTTTGTTTATATTCTTGATTAAACAAATACATGTATGTTACATGTATATACAACTAACAAACACTCAATGACACTGTTGTCAAAGTAGCATTATATTTTCATTTCTGGAAGCAATTGGACAACAACTTTGACAAATTACAATAAATTAAGTGTTTTTGAGACTATTTTTCATACAAAAAGGAAGTGAATTCTAAAAAAAAAAAATAAATAAAACAGGTCCGTTGGACTGTTACAGTGAAAATTTCAAGGGTCCCAAAGTCAAATCAAAAGGTCCTGAGCCCAGAGAATTTTGAACCCCTGAATGCATAAAAAAGTTTTATTGCAGATTACTTACAATACAATATAAAATTAGAATAGCATGTATGCTATCTGTTCAATTCTTAATAAATACACTTTTTTTAAAGAAAGTGTAGGCTTATCTTTCATTGGGAAAAAAGATATCATAATTAGGAAAAAAATTCTTTATGACACTGAAACAATTCAGCCCCAAAATAGCCTAAATGAGAATCCTTCAATACATGTATATTAAGAACCTACCACCCTCTTCAATCTCTTCACCATCATCATCTTCTTCATCTCCTTCAGAATCATCATCTTCTTCCCCTTCTTCTTCCTCAATATCAAATTCCTTTTCTTGTTTTTCTTCAACATTTCTCTCACCTTCATTTAATTCATTATCCTCATCAACATTTGTACATTCTTGCTCTTCAGTTTTTATGCTTTCCCTTTCGTTATTCTCCTCTACATTGTAACTTTCATTTTCATTAATTTTCTCCTCTATATTTATATGTTCACCATTTTCCACCTCCTTATTGACATTCCCATCATTTTCCACCTCCTTATTGACATTCCCATCATTTTCCACCTCCTTATTGACATTTCCATCATTTTCTGACATACTAATGTCTTCATTTACATTATTCTCTTCTTTATTGGCATTTTCATCATTTTTTTCTGCCATATTTGTGTTTTCCTCTTCATGTTTCTCATTATCTTGGTTTTCATCATCAAGTCCACTCATACTTACTTGACCTAACCCCTCTTCGTCTCTTTCTTCCACTGACTTTTCAGTATCTTGGGGTTCCTTACTCTTGGCAGTTTCTACATTTTCCGTAATTTCTGTGTTCTGGTTTTTATCCTCAGCTACACTTGAATTGGAATCATCTGCAAACATGTCCATCTTCAGTTCCTGAGTATGTGTTTTTTTTCAGTCATGCAAATTGGGAAATTCCTACAATGGCAGATTATATATAAAATTTATTTTACTATCTAATACAATATATTGCAAATATACATTTATTAAACCCACCCTAATGAGCCAACATATGGGATTGAATGTTCAAGATTATTTTAATTTTATCTCATACAACATGAGGAGTCCAAATGCCTTGCAGTTACTGTGGTTATTCTGTAATTGTTAACAGACGGATCTTGAAGATGCTGATGCAGATTGTGGTGTAGACAGTGAATTAGGCAAAACACCACCAACTGTTAACAATTGTTTATTTTGTGTTGCAGTAGGTTTGGTTTAATTTTACCTGTGATCAAGAAGCAGTCAGCTATGGTTGGATATTTATGCCTACACAGTCACCAGTGTTGGAAGTGGTTTTCTAAAAGCAAAACTGCTGTAACTCTGACACAACTCAAGAATATATCTTTTCCTACATGTATACTTCTCAAGATCAAAACAATTACTGTACTAATTTCTTTAAAGATTGTTTAAAAAATGCTAAACAACCGCCATATTACACAATGTCACTGGATTTGTCATTTCTATCTTATATTATTATGATAATATTGACTACTTTTTAAATTATTAGATTATGACCTTTCCCTGTTTTTACATATACAAACTACAATAATCAGGATTTGAAAAGTTGGTAAAAATATTCCAGCAAGACATCTAACATTTTTTATAAACTGTTAAATCATACATGACATACAACAGAAACATTCTTAATCACGTAATTTAATGTTTTGTATTGATTTTGAGTTTTCAAAGTGATGATTGTGATCAATTTTTATAATTTAATTTCTAGTGATCTCACAATCAGTACATAATCAAAATTTAGTGACAGGTCATTTTAGTAGTGAAGTCAATCTTTTGACTAGAAAGGTTAAATAGTGACAACTTTTCACATCTTTTTAATCATTTTAAATACCAACCAATCAGAATTTGATACTTAGAATTTAAATACTACATCAGTAGATGCAACGTGCCTCTCCAAACTTGGATGTAAGGAAATTTCTCTTTAGATTAATACAGCAAATAACAGATTAACCAAAGTACTTGGATTGAATTTAACTCACTGACGAGAGAATTTTTTCCTTCTTTTTTTTTAAATTTTATTTACTATTTTTTGTATTTACATTGCACAGATTTCGTTTGTAACATGATTTGTCAGCACGCGATCAATATGATTTAATGTTTGTGCAAAATTTATGGCATGTTTATGTTAGGAATTCCTAGCGTTACCTATTTTACTTTACTAAAAAAGGCCTAAGGTTTTGTATTCATATCAAGTTAGAAAATATCTATGCATAACCACATTTTAGGCAGATGAAACCCTCTGGAAAACAATTTGGGACTCAGGTAATTCAGTTTCAAGAAACAAGTTTATAAATGTCGGTTGCATAAAGGACTCTGGGTTGTTATTATTTGATAACCAATACGGCATACAAAAAATCTATATTTTGAGTGGAAATGCGCGTCACTGCTGGTGTTGTACAAGTCCGTTTAAATTTGCACTCTGTAGAACCCGGTTTACTACTAAGAACTTCAATAAAATTATGGTAAATATGTGGATTCTATTACATTCATCTTTCATACACAAAACTCTTGTTATGCAACAGATCAATGCGTCCATTGAATTAGTTGTAGTTATTTCTTTCTTATCAACATCGCCTATAGATGATAACCCACCTCTTCAAGATATTGCACGACCAGCAAGTTGGCCACCATATTGAACAAGTGCCCGTATGTATTCAGGAAGTGACGTTTTAAGCGGCAACTTCAAAGAGAAGCAATTACCTCTAAAAGTCATTATTAAATTAACATTTTACTTTGTTCCAAGTTGAGCATCACATTTATTATTAGAGGAAATAAAATACATTTTATCTTAAATTTAGAAATTCGTAAATAAGACTGACATGACTGCCTGTGACAGATTGATAAAATTCTATTGTTGTGGTAAATTTATTGATGATCAAAACTTGATTGACATTTGAAAGAAATCTAGAAGAGACTTTGGTTAAAATACGTAGTCAATATATTTCTACGTTTTTAATGAACATTAGATAATGTAAGAATGTTTTATAATAATTAAAGAAATGTTAAATTTACTCAAATAAAAGACACTACTCATTTTTGTTTAAAAATTGATAAACAGGATCTTCCGAAAATTTCGTGACTTGTTCAAGTGGATCACGTTACTAGCACCTGACCATCACCCCCTGAAACTTAACAGTGCTAGCTACAGGCAGAAATTTTCACGTTTAAAAATGGCTGATAATTTAAAGAAGTTATTTGAGTAAGTTATTTTTTCAATTATAAGTACTTCAGAACCTTTATTTGTAGAGAATTTGTATGCAAATTGTTATTTCGGTCTACTTTCGTTTTGCCTTCCAGGCCCTTTACTCCAGTGTCAGTAAACTTGCTTACTGTTTATTTTCCTTACATCAAAGAAATTAAAAAACGTTGTCACAATTTTGTTCTTAGTTTATTCCAGTTAGATCAATTCCCTTACAAATTAGTTTATTGCAAACAATGTACTGACTGTTTGGAATGGAGTCTGTTTGTGGCCTAAAATTATGTAGATTTACAACCATGAAGAGGATTTATAATTTAGAAGACTTAATATATAAAAACAAATGTTCTGGAGTAAATTCTTTAATTTTAAAACTTGCAAACTTTTACAGATATGTTTTGTTTAAGCTTTTTTATTTCGAATTGGTTTGTTGCAATTTGTTAGGTACAAAAAGTATACTTTATTTTTAGCAAAATTGACGAGAATCAGGAAAAATATATCAAAAGATTAGCAGAGACAGTAGCTATTAAAAGTGTATCAGCATGGCCACAGACAAGATTAGATATTGGGAAAATGGTTCAATGGACAGCTAAGGTATTTTGTTGATATGTGTGTAAGCTTTTGTGTTTTTCTTTTGTAAGCTTTTTTCTTTTCTTCATAATATCACATTAAATTACAAATGTAAAAGCTCACAAATAAAACCTCATTTTAGTATTTTTTTCTTCCAAGTTACAAAATAAATATTTAAAATTCAAAATGGTAAAAATCAATTACCTGTATATCCATAGTTAATATGAAAGAAAACTACTGGTAAATATTTTGAAAGACAAATAGCAGACAAAGTGCTCTGTTCTTAAGGAATGGACTGGAGCAATGATTTTTAAACAGGTTCATATTGTAAAAGTTCTACATGACTTAGCAAAAAGATGATAAGTAACCATGATAACAGGTTCATGTTGTAAAATTCTGCATCACATAGCACAAAGATTATAAGTAACCATGGTAACAGATTCATGTAAAAGTTCTGCATCACATAGCACAAAGATTATAAATAACCATGGTAACAGGTTCATGTTGGAAAAAGGTCTGCATGACTTAGCACAAAGATGAAAAGTAACCATGGTAACAGGTTCATGTTTTGAATGGTCTGCATTACTTAGCACAAAGATGATAGGTAACTACAGGCCTTAGATAGAATTTTAAATGCCACCCGGCACAGTGCCTAGTTAAAGAAGAAAACCACTCGTCACTTGGAAATTTAACTCGGCATAGTCCACTACATGAAAAATGAGACTTTCTTCTCTTCACTACCGCCAGAGCTTGTACCAATAAATGTTTTCTGACTAGCTTCTTAAGCTTTTCAGGAACTTCAGATTTTCCACTTTCAGTAACCAGTAACTTTGTTTTGAAGTGGCAGGTTTAGAAATGCTTCCACCTGCAACTGGTTTGTCGTCAGGATCAGCAGTAGTCTAATCAGTGTCTTCAAAAACTTCTTTATCAGCTGTTTCATCCTTGTTTGTATTTAGAAAGTCATACAAAACAATTTGTGTACTTTTATTTGACATACTTAATGGACCGACAAGTATATAAACACTCAGAACATCAATTCGATTTTATGTTACACTAAGTAAATTCTGAATGCGAAACAATAGGTTTGCACATGTGATGCAAATGTTTAAATGACTTTGTTGATTGAAGCTTGTAACAGAACGGCCGATGTCTAGAAAGGGCCTCTTAACAATTGACCTCCTTATACAATATTTTTCGACAAACACTATATTATCTGTTGTTTATTAATTGCAACAAGCCCCTTGATGTATATGTCTGATAAATTTAACTCGACACTGTGACGAGTGGTAGTAACAATATCACTCGTCCAAGTACAAATTTCACTTGTTAGGATGAGTGGACGAGTGAATAATTGAAGATCTGAACTATGGTAACAGGTTGATGTTGTGAAAGGTCTGCATTACTTAGCACAAAGATGATAGGTAACCATGGTAACAGATTCATGTTTTCAAAGGTCTGCATTACTTAGCTCAAAGATGATAAGTAACTATGGTAACAGGTTGATGTTGTGAAAGGTCTGCATTACTTAGCACAAAGATTATAAGTAACAGTTTCATGTTGTTGATGTCTGTAAGAATTACAAATAGCCTGACACTGTTTTAAATGTTGTTAGAAGATGGTACAATCTTATAAAAAATTCATTTTAATTTTAGAAATTGGAAGAACTAGGAGCTACAGTTGAGTTGGCAGATATAGGAATGCAGAAATTACCTGATGGTACCCAGTTACCCTTACCTCCAATTTTACTGGCAGATCTTGGTAAAGATGAAAAGAAGAAAACATTACTCATTTATGGACATCTTGATGTGCAACCAGCAGATAAGGTAAGATTTTGTATTTCTTAACAAATTGTCTTAAGCAGTTTGTGTCTCGTTTACCAGGATTAAATGTTAATCTTATTTATTTTATAGTCAAATTCTGCAGTGAAAATTCTGAATGCATCATTTGTGAATTTGAAAAAAAATTATGTTTGGAAAATATAGCAAATTGTTAAAGTAATATGGAGTCCTTGCCCCCTGCACAAAACTTGACCTCAGATCTAAGTTCCAACAGACTTTAATCTTATATCTTTATCTGACTATTTTACCTGGAATAACAATAATTTCATATCACACAAATTATAAAGGTATGATTTTCTGTACGTGTATCATGACGGCCCTTACATGAATGTTTATTAAGAGAATACTTTAATATATTTTAGATATTTTATTTTTCTATTTGCTATGTATAGGATGATGGCTGGGATACAGAACCGTTTGTGTTGACAGAAGTAGACGGTAAACTATACGGTCGAGGATCTACTGATGACAAGGTAAATCAACGGTATATTCAAAGTGTATCATAGTGATTAATTTCATGTGGTTTATTTTGCTCGTATATTATTTTGAGATATCAGCTGGGACTGTAATTTTAGTGAGTTGAACCCAAACTCAGAGATTTTTAACATGAAAAGGGACCATTAAACACAAGTTAATATACAGGTTTTGATTACGTAAAGGTTGTCACTATAGAAGGTTTTCATTATATACAGGTTGTCCTTATAGGTTTTTATTATATAGAGGTTGTCACTATAGAAGGTTTTCATTCTATACAGGTTGTCACTATAGAAGGTTTTATTACATAAGGTTGTCACTATAGAAGGTTTTCATTATATACAGGTTGTCACTATAGAATTTTTCATTATATACAGGTTGTCACTATAGAAGGTTTTCATTATATACAGGTTGTCACTATAGAAGGTTTTTATTACATAAGGTTGTCACTATAGGAGGTTTTCATTATATACAGGTTGTCACTATAGAAGGTTTTCATTATATACAGGTTGTCACTATAGAAGGTTTTTATTACATAAAGGTTGTCACTGTAGAAGGTTTTCATTATATACAGGTTGTCACTATAGAAGGTTTTCATTATATACAGGTTGTCACTATAGAAGGTTTTTATTACATAAGGTTGTCACTGTAGAAGGTTTTCATTATATACAGGTTGTCACTATAGAAGGTTTTCATTATATACAGGTTGTCACTATAGAAGGTTTTCATTATATACAGGTTGTCACTATAGAAGGTTTTTATTACATAAGGTTGTCATTATAGAAGGTTTTCATTATATACAGGTTGTCGCTATAGAAGGTTTTCATTATATACAGGTTGTCACTATAGAAGGTTTTTATTACATAAGGTTGTCACTATAGAAGGTTTTCATTATATACAGGTTGTCACTATAGAAGGTTTTCATTATATACAGGTTGTCACTATAGAAGGTTTTAATTACATACGGTTGTCACTATAGAAGGTTTTTATTACATAAGGTTGTCACTATAGAAGGTTTTCATTAAATACAGGTTGTAACTTTAGGAGGTTTTCATTATATACAGGTTGTCACTAAAGAAGGTTTTCATTATATACAGGTTGTCACTATAGAAGGTTTTTATTACATAAGGTTGTCACTATAGAAGGTTTTCATTATATACAGGTTGTCACTATAGAAGGTTTTCATTATATACAGGTTGTCACTATAGAAGTTTTTATTACATAAGGTTGTCACTATAGAAGGTTTTCATTATATACAGGTTGTCACTATAGAAGGTTTTCATTATATACAGGTTGTCACTATAGAAGGTTTTTATTACATAAGGTTGTCACTGTTAAAGGTTTTCATTATATACAGTTAGTCACTATAGAAGGTTTTTATTACATAAGGTTGTCACTATAGAAGGTTTTTATTACATAAGTTTGTCACTATAGAAGGTTTTCATTATATACAGTTAGTCACTATAGAAGGTTTTTATTATATACATGTTGTCACTATAGAAGGTTTTCATTATATACAGTTAGTCACTATAGAAGGTTTTCATTATATACAGGTTGTCACTATAGAAGGTTTTTATTACATAAGGTTGTCACTGTAGAAGGTTTTCATTATATACAGGTTGTCACTATAGAAGGTTTTCATTATATACAGGTTGTCACTATAGAAGGTTTTCATTATATACAGGTTGTCACTATAGAAGGTTTTTATTACATAAGGTTGTCACTATAGAAGGTTTTCATTATATACAGGTTGTCACTATAGAAGGTTTTCATTATATACAGGTTGTCATTATAGAAGGTTTTATTACATAAGGTTGTCACTATAGAAGGTTTTCATTATATACAGGTTGTCACTATAGAAGGTTTTCATTATATACAGGTTGTCACTATAGAAGGTTTTTATTACATAAGGTTGTCACTGTAGAAGGTTTTCATTATATACAGGTTGTCACTATAGAAGGTTTTCATTATATACAGGTTGTCACTATAGAATGTTTTCATTATATACAGGTTGTCACTATAGAAGGTTTTTATTACATAAGGTTGTCACTATAGAAGGTTTTTATTACATAAGTTTGTGACTATAGAAGGTTTTCATTATATACAGTTAGTCACTATAGAAGGTTTTTATTATATACATGTTGTCACTATAGAAGGTTTTTATTACATAAAGGTTATCACTATAGACAGGTTTTCATTATATACAGTTAGTCACTTTAGAAGGTTTTCATTATATACAGTTAGTCACTTTAGAAGGTTTTCATTATATACAGGTAGTCACTATAGAAGGTTTTCATTATATACATGTTGTCACTATAGAAGGTTTTCATTACATAAAGGTTGTCACTTTAGAAGGTTTTCATTATATACATGTTGTCACTGTAGAAGTTTTTCATTACATAAAGGTTGTCACTATAGACAGGTTTTCATTATATACAGTTAGTCACTTGAGAAGGTTTTCATTATATACAGGTTGTCACTATAGAAGGTTTTCATTATATACAGTTAGTCACTATAGAAGGTTTTCATTATATACAGTTAGTCACTATAGAAGGTTTTTATTATATACATGTTGTCACTATAGAAGGTTTTTATTACATAAAGGTTGTCACTATAGACAGGTTTTCATTATATACAGTTAGTCACTTTAGAAGGTTTTCATTATATACAGTTAGTCACTTGAGAAGGTTTTCATTATATACAGTTAGTCACTTGAGAAGGTTTTCATTATATACAGGTTGTCACTATAGAAGGTTTTCATTATATACAGTTTGTCACTATAGAAGGTTTTCATTATATACAGTTAGTCACTATAGAAGGTTTTTATTATATACATGTTGTCACTATAGAAGGTTTTTATTACATAAAGGTTGTCACTATAGACAGGTTTTCATTATATACAGTTAGTCACTTTAGAAAGTTTTCATTATATACAGTTAGTCACTTTAGAAGGTTTTCATTATATACAGGTAGTCACTATAGAAGGTTTTCATTATATACATGTTGTCACTATAGAAGGTTTTCATTACATAAAGGTTGTCACTTTAGAAGGTTTTCATTATATACATGTTGTCACTGTAGAAGTTTTTCATTACATAAAGGTTGTCACTATAGACAGGTTTTCATTATATACAGTTAGTCACTTGAGAAGGTTTTCATTATATACAGGTTGTCACTATAGAAGATTTTCATTATATACAGTTAGTCACTATAGAAGGTTTTTATTATATACATGTTGTCACTGTAGAAGGTTTTCATTATATAAAGGTTGTCACTATAGACAGGTTTTCATTATATACAGTTAGTCACTTTAGAAGGTTTTCATTACATAAAGGTTGTCACTATAGACATTTTTTTATTATTTACAGGAAGTCACCATAGACATGTTTTCATTATATAGAGGTAGTCACTGTAGACAGGTTTAACTGTACAGAGATTTTGGCTCCAATATCTACCAACTTGGTAAAATCTAAATGTAAAAGTGGATTAAGGTTGTTTAACTTTTGTTTAATATTATTCATTATTTTATAAGAGAGTTAAGAATTAGTACCCACATCTCTTTTATTGATAATATTTATTCTTGATAGTAATATAAAAATATTATATTTAGATAAAACATCTTATGCTTGTCTTTTCTTTCTGACAGGGTCCTGTGTTAGCTTGGTTAAACTGTATAGAAGCTATGCAAGAACTTGGACAGGAAATTCCTGTTAATTTAAAGGTATATATTTTTTATAATTAATTCTGTCTTCAAATTTGTCAAGCTTGGCATCTTCATTAGGCATGACTTAGGTGTTACTTTTCTGGTCTCGATTTATATATTTCACTCTGTAAAAAGTACAAAATTTGAGAAAATGCATTGATGACTTTGTTTTTTAAGGTATTAAATTACAATTTTGGTATGAAACATCATTCAGTGTACCTCTTAAATATTCATGTAACAAGTTTAACCATATATTTTGCTGTTGATTGAAATTTTAGAAGAAAATGACAATTTTAAGAAAATTTATTTTTTACTTTTTATTGAAGCTTATTAATAAGTATAATTTAATTGGTTGGTTGTTAAGTAAATATTATTTTCATAATTTTGATTGGATTTTGTTAATAATTCAATACCTTAATCAAGTAAAATGCTTTAAAATGTTAATAAAACTAATGATGGTACTTCAGTCTAGTCGGTCATGCTCATTGAGCAGATCTAATAATATATAAATCGGCGTTTTTATTTTTTATAATTTATTACAGTTCATATTTGAAGGTATGGAGGAGTCTGGATCAGAAGGCCTAGATGATTTGGTTTTTGCCAGAAAAGACACATTTTTAAAGGTTAATTTTTGTGTATAGCCATTCTCTAACCTTTTTGAAGCTCTAGAATTTAGTTTTTAGACTAGAAACAGAAGTATTTATTTATTGTTTCATTCAAGTCAGGGATGTGGTTAAATAGTGTTTCATGTTCCAGTGAAGATTTTTTCACATATATTGAGGTTGCTACATTAAGTTCTAAGATGATGGAAGAAACCAAAGTACACCCCCCCCCACCCAAAAAAAAAAAAAAAAAAAAAGAAAAAGAAAAAAAAACAAAAACAAAAAAAACCAAACAAACAACAACAACAACAACAACAACAACACTACATTATGATTAATCAAGGTAACTAAAACTTTCTCACACTAGGAGTGTGATTATAACTAGGCATTTACAGATGCTTTGATTCATAAGTACATGTACGTAATTTATACTCAAGCAATTGTGCAGACCCCCTTATTATCAAGAATTATTTTTGTTTATTTCAGGGTGTTGACTATGTTTGTATATCAGATAATTATTGGCTTGGTAAGAAGAAACCATGTATAACATATGGTCTTAGGTTGGTATTGTTTGTGTGTGGCGCCAGGCAGTTGCTGTATACTTTGACCGTCTTTGCATTAATCATGAAAATATTATTTCATATACATGTAATTGTTATTTTTAACATCTCTCAAATCTTTTATTTGTCTCGACTGTATTTAAATCTACATGTAATTGCCAGATCGAATAAGCTTCTAATTAACAAAACATCTTTGAAGTTTTTAAGAACATCATATAAAAATAATGTAAAATATATTTGATATTAAATGTGTCTTGTGTGATATGTGTGTTAAATGTTAACCATTTTAGAAAAATGGTTAACATTGCATAATTTTGTCACAAATAAAATTATTGTATGCAGAGTGAATGTTTTTTTTCTACTTCAAACAATAGACCATTTGCCAATTAAATGTTCTGAGTCATCGTGAATCATTTTCCTATTTAGATATTACAATGACGGGGGACAAAACCTCTGAATTTTCGGGTTTTTTCGTACAAAAGCACTGTTTTTACCAAGTGTAATTTCTAAGTTGTCATTTTATTTAAAAAGTTTACCAGACAAGCCTAAATACATTTGAGACATTATATGCAAAATTTAATGGTTTAAAAGATGAAAATCTTATTTTTAGCTTTTTGTTTGCCAAGAGAAGTCATGTTTTATGTAACGAAAAACCCAGAGAACTGTCCGGTCAAGTTGTAAAATCTTAATAGAAAACTGATTCATATTTCGGTCAGAATTTTAATTGGCAAATCCAGTATTAAGCTAGGCCTGACATGTTTACCTGGAACATTGTGAAATAAGTATGTGTAATTATTGTTTTTTCAGAGGTATTTGTTATTTTTTTGTTGAAGTTGAGTGTTCAACAAAAGATCTACACTCAGGAGTTTTTGGAGGCACTGTGTAAGTATTTTCTGTCTTTGATCTGATAATTGTGGCGAGGCTGAAGTTGTACTAAATGATTTTGTTGCCTCTATACCGTAAAACCATTTAAATAAAATTCATCACGGCTATTATGTAATGTGTAGCAGTAACAGTAACTCAGTTGGGATTAGGCCCCTCCCTTGGGTATGGGAGGTCCTTGGTTTAATTCAAGTCCAACTGTGAATTTTTCCCTTTAGTAATACATATGAAAAAATGAAGGGAGGAATATAGTGGTCTGGATAGCTCAGTTGTTAGTACACTTGCCTGTAATGTGGGGACTCAGATAGCTCAGTTGTTAGAACACTTGCCTGTAATGTGGGGAGTCGATAGCTTAGTTGTTAAGGCACTTGTCTGTAATGTGGGGATTTGGATAGCTCAGTTGTGAGGACACTTGCCTGTAATGTGGAGAGTTAGATAGCTCAGTTGTTAAGGCACTTGTCTGTAATGTGGGGAGTCAGATAGCTTAGTTGTTAAGGCACTTGTCTGTAATGTGGGGAATCAGATAGCTTAGTTGTTAAGGCACTTGTCTGTAATGTGGGGAGTTGGATAGCTCAATTGTTAGGGCACATGGAAAGTGCCACTTTAACTGAACAACATATAATTTCTAATTTTACATATTATGTTAAATGTAAGGTCAGTAGATACATAGTTTATAGCATACTACTCAACAGCATGTGTTTGACCAAGATCATACGAGGGGATGCTGTCACTATCGCAGGTTGTTTGCCTTAGATTCAAGATGGCGTCCTGTTGACAAAGTTTATAGGAAATGTTTTTAAATTGAATTGTTATGATCATTTAACAATTTAATTTCTTTTCCATTTGTGATACCAAACTATAAACAGGTACACTACTTTTTGTGTCATTGTGTTCATGACAGTTAACTTTGCTCAATATTTTAACAAAATCCAATTAACTTGAACTAAGTTTGATATTTTTTGTTTACTTGTATCTTTATTTAGTTCTAAATTTGCCATGTAATCTTAAATTTGGAGCTTAATTAACATTTCATTCACCTTCCACCTGACGACCATTTTTATGTGTTTTTTCAGACATGAAGCCATGGTTGATTTAGTGGCCATCTTGAATACACTTGTAGATAAAGATGGTAAAATATTGATACCTGGTGTATGTGACAAAGTGGCCCCCCTCACGGCAGACGAGAAGAAATCATATGATCCAATAGATTTTGACATAGTAAGTGAAAAAAAATCATCTTTGTTTAATGGATGGATGGAGAGTTAAATTGCTGATTGGATGAATGGATAGATGTATGAATTGCTGAATAGATAGATGAGTGATTGAATGAGAAGAAAGGATGGATGACTGAATGAATGGATGGATGGATTGATTGATATATGGTACCATATGTAATAAAACACTGGAGCACTTGTTTGAAGTTGTAGGGTTTTTCCTAAGACTTTCTTCTTTTGTACCATAAATTGAGACTTGACATGTACTTATATCGTAGATATTTGTATAAAATTACGTTCCAAATTAAGGAACATACCTGTATAAGTAACGATTTAATGATTGTCTGATTCCGTCAATGAATTGTTAATTATTTATAATAAGTATTATTGTACCACACAGAAAATCTGTAAACTGTTATTGGTAAAATTCCAATCATGTGGTTATGAAATAAATTACAATTGTTTGACACAGCAGTCAACATTACCATCTTATATTGCAGTGTTCATCGCTAGGCACAGAAACTTACAAGTGTCCATCATGGAAATTACCGAGTAATCCTACTTCTGTCCGTATTTGCTTCCTTTCTGGTAGCGAGCTACCTCCTAGGGGTAGGAAAAAAGAAAACACCTTTTTTGTTTGGTATGATAAGTAAACAGTGCACTTGGTTGAAGAAAATATGGAGGATTGTCTCCCCTTGTGAGTAATATTCCTCCATATTTCCCTCAACCAATGGCACTTATTATATATCATTCATGTATTGAAGAAATTGGCGGTCTTGCTAGCATTGTGTTTGTCTTTTTGATTCTTTTATTAATAGGAAGAATATAGAAAGGATACTGGAACAATTAAATTGATACACAGTGACAAAGCTAGTACGCTGATGCATAGATGGAGATATCCTTCATTATCCATACATGGTAATGTACATGTACATTGTGTAGAGATATGGGGATATCTGTTATCCAAAATATAAAATTGGGATTTATTTAGAAACATACAGAAAACTTTTCAGAAGTAAAGTTATTGTTGATTGAAACATTTATATTTGTTTTAATTCGTTTCTTTACTATTTAATATACTGTGGGTATTCCAGTTTTCTCCATCCAGTCAGAACCAACTGATTGGACATAAGTGAAAAAAGTTTGATGTTTTGTTGCAAAATCTATAACTCTTCTCCATTCCACTGTTATCACAGGAATATGGGAATTAGAAATATATATAAAGGTTTCATATTTCTGATATTTTTGTTCATCAGTGCTGTTTTTTTTTTCCTAATTACAGCACACTACACCATCCATGTCTAAATTTTTGAAATATGCTTACAGTAACTTTGCCATCACTTATATTTCCATTCTTTTCCTTGATGTTTTCTATGTTTTTCTTTATAAGCCTGTTTATACATAAACTTCTTTAAAATGCCAAAGTCTAACTTTACAAATCATGGCAAGTACACTATCCATGATTAAATTTTTGGAAATTATGCTTACAAAAACTGGTTATCTTGCTCCTTAATACCTTTGCCATCACATATATTGTCATATTTTTCAATGATGTTTTCTGTTGTTTTCTTTATTAGCCTGTTTATACCTGAACCTTTTTAAAGTCTCATAGTCTAAATTCACAAATCATGGCAATTACCCTAGGTTTAACTATATATACTTTTTTTAAATACAGGTATTGAAGGAGCTTTCAGTGGCACTGGTGCTAAAACTGTCATCCCCCGGAAAGTTATCGGTAAATTTTCCATCAGACTTGTTCCTAACCAGACACCAGATGAGATAGAGAAACATGTGAAGGAACACATAAATAAAGTGTTTACAGCAAGAGGAAGTCCAAACAAAGTAACGTATGTGATCAAATTTATATATACAGTTATCCTATTCCCCCAAAGGGACCTTGCTGGCAGAGAGGACTGATAAACAGTGTCTTTCACCACTTGGGTTTAAATTCTGATCTGGCATTTCCTAGTGTGAGGAAATTTGTCAGTTTTCATGGCAAAGGTCAGTGATTTTCTTTCTTGGCACTCTTGTTTTCTCAATCATCCCAGAACTGACCACCAAGTGAAGGAATCTTGGCTGGGATGTAAATAACTATTACTGCAATACACTCTATTACCTTGAACATCATGAGAGAATGGAAATAGTTCTTTGAAGGTGCCAGTTGTTGAATGTTCACTTTGGTTAATCAATTTATAAGTACACATTCAAAGCGTTCGAACACAGTGTTTTTCTTATAGATGTACATTAGCTACTTATGATAATAATAATAATAATATCCACAGATTTCGAAAGCACTAGTAAATGTATGATACACAAAATTAATAGTTACCTGGTTAGGCCAACAGTGATTTGAACAGCCTTGCCTTGAAGTTCAAAGTTTTTGGGACTTCAGAAATCATCATTTGTTATTCAGATCTGAGATATTATATAAGATGGCACATAAAGTAGGTTATAATAATATGATAGTTTTGATTTAGGTATTACAGTTTTTCATATAACCTGTCCGCTTCCAAAACTTTGAGTATAGTTAAACATGTCTTTAGTCGTCAGTTGACCAGACAAAAGTTATCACTTTATATTAGTTAATTGACCAATTTAATTTCAAATCAAATTACAGAAAGTAGATGTAATTGTTTTGGCTTTTAACCAGTGAATTAGTAAATAATGTGCTATATTTAGCAGATTCTTTAATTTATAATTTTCTATTTAATTACTCGTCTAGTTTTAATTAGGTATGGAAGGACTCTAGATAAAATACATATAAATTTACACAAATGAAACTACCTGCTGCATCCAAGATCATCCAGCCATTACTTTAGATAACAAAAGCTGATAAATGGTTCATAAAGCTTAATTTATTATTGAATTTTATTCCAACTTAAAATGTAGAAAATAAATATCAACTATAGCTTTTAACATATATACAATGGGGTTTTCCGAACATTTTATTGGCTAATTAATAATACAGTATGAAATAAGGTGCTTTATTGTATGACTATGATTCTTTCTTTTAGTCTATTGGTTGTCATACTGTCACGTGTCATTAAATATTTAGTGTATTGCTTGTCTAAATGCACGTGCTGTCAATAATATGAGGTCCGGACTGGTTCAGACCGCTCAATGACGTCACAACAAAATTATCCAATTATTTTCTTTATTTACTCCGTTGAGTTGCTCAGTCATGATGGAGGAGACGGCATTTTGTGTGTTGTTTGTATTGCATGGAATCTACTTAATTTCACTTGAAATAGGCAAATAGTTATTTGTCATATAATAAAACAATTATAGTCTTTGAATTCGGTCAATACATGGTTCTATGGACTTGATGCAACCAATAATCACCTCGGCCTTCGGTCTCGGTGAATATTAGTTGCATCAAGTCCATAGAACCATGTATTGACCTCATTCAATGGCTATATTAAAGTTATTTCCAAAATTCAAGTCAAAATAATTTAAGAGATTTTGTTCTAACATGATTCTAAAACTAAAAGTTTCCATATTATAAAATCTTGACTGTAATGAATACAGTCACTTGAGCATGGCAGGTGTTAGTCGACTTCTTGTAAATATCGACCCTTACATGTATGTACCATTCAGGTTATGTATTCTATATCTTCTGTTTCCATGGTTTTACTTTTTATCTATCTAAAGGGTTTCCATGGGACATGGAGGTAAACCATGGGTCAGTGATTTCAATCATCCAAACTTCTTGGCTGGCAGAAAAGCAATGAAAACTGGTATGTAACTATACTGCTATATACATGAAGGTTTAATTACCACTATTACCAAAATATTTATGGAATGTGATATAAATAGTATAATTTGTACTTACTGCAACACTAGGCTGTAAAAATTGTAAGCAAAGTGTTTTTTTATTATTATTATACATTCAGCACAGACTTTATTAATTAAAGTGAGTTACAGTGGTCAAGTCATCATTACACTCTTTAAAAATACTTTTATGTATTAATCTATCCTTGAGAGATTCACACAGGTTTGTATGGTTGCAAATGGATGAATCGATGTATGCAGAAAATTGTTGTCATCTTCGTGGAATGCAAATTTTGGTGCATTTGAGCTGTAGTATTAAAATAGCAAAAATAAATGTCGTGAAAATATTTTTGTACTAGATGACCATCAGTTTTAAGATGAAAAGATACTAGGGTTCTCACAAAAAAACAGTACAAACATTCAGCATGTACACTGACAATCTTTTTCATATAAGATTGTTTTATTAGGATTCAAATCCAGACATTAAGAAGTGATGTGTAAACTTTTGGTACAGTTGACCTTGACATTTCCTTTTGACATCATTTACTTTTAGTTTTTGGCGTAGAGCCAGATTTGACAAGAGAAGGTGGAAGCATACCTGTGACCTTGACCTTCCAAGAGGCAACAGGAAAAAATGTTATGTTGTTACCAATCGGTGCATCTGATGATGGAGCACATTCACAAAATGAAAAGATTGACAGATCAAATTATATAAATGGGGTATGTTTTTATTAAACCTGTGGCAAATTAATCATTGTTGATTGGAGTCATCGGTTTACCTTGTGTAAAACTTACGTGCACATTAATGTTATTGTTGAAATGTATCCAATCTTTATTTATCAAATACTTAATTTTAATTTAATAGACATACGAACTAGATGTATAGTCATTTAACATTTGTACTGTTTTTTATATTTTTCATTGCTTGAAATTAAAGTATGCAAAAAGTGCTATATTAATCTGATTCTTAGAAAATCTTTTCTGTAATTACTGATTCAAATCAAAAACATTATGGCCTCTTGCTTTCAAAGTCGATCAAATTTGACTAGGTAGTTTTGTTCATAGTATTTGCCACATATTTATCCCAGTGGTTTTCTTTTCATTTGTTAGTGTATATAGCCCAACATATGAACTCTCGATTTTTATGCTAATAAAATTAATGTATCACAAAAAAGTGATTTATAACTAGATCTATTAGGTCGAATTTAAGAACCAGTCTGAGGTTGATTTTATTATTATTAGATCTTTTTACCAAATATATTCCTGTTCTTGTTTAAGTATTTTAACATCTTGATTTTTGGTCCATGCAATTGCCAAATTATATTACTTTTTGTTATTTTTAGATAAAAGTACTTGGTGCATACATTGATGAGATTGCAAAACTGTAAGTGTGTAAAAGTCGTTGCCAGGATAATGGTATGCTGTCAAAAACTAAATCAATTAATGATAATTTGGAGTCCTTAGTCTAGATAATTCAATGACGAACAAAATTTAATGTGTTTTTCATTTATTTATCTGTATAAACAGTCATTATTTATGTAATTTAATAGATGTTTCTGAATGCATTTTTTACTGTATACAAATGTTTACTGGTGAAAGATGTATAATCTATCCTGGAAATCTACACAACAGTTTAAAATGAGTGAGAAACAAATACAGAAACAGAATTATTATATGCTGGAAAAGTGCTTTATGAACTATATCCAGCCCAAAAAAAATCTTCAAATTTATATTATAGTTGCATTTATGTGGTAGATAATTACAAAATATACAAAGTGCTAGAAGACTTTTAAGCTGCATTAAGTTAACCAATTATTGAAAAAGTAATTATCTTCAAATTTTGTTTTATTAGTATAAATTGGTTGTTATTACGATCTGTGTGATTTATTTTCTAAAGTTCACTCTTATTAGCCCAAAATAAATGGAAATCATAACACTTGGGGCAACTTGTTGATATGTTCATTATAATAAGCTTGGAGCATGCGTGGAAGTCTTATATGTAAGGAAACAATTTTCATTGAATATGAATGTATATAAAGCAATCAAACATCATCATTGAAGGTGCTTTTTTACATCGATTTATTTTGATTTTATTAAACAGTTAAAAAATAGCAAAAATTGTTGTTTTTGTTTGAATATTTGACATGACGTTGAGTAGACTTATGTTGGTCTTCATACACAGGTTTGATTTAAAATAAGTGTTAAGGTTAAGCTGTGTTGGACAATTTTAAAATTGTGTCAATGATCAAAGTTTTTTTGACAGTCATTAAATAACTCAGGATTTTCTTAACTTATTACGACAAATACGACAAGATCTGTGTATACAGACCACTTAACTTTATAAAGAATGGGATTTTATGTTAAATCCATTTAAAATAAAATCACTTTTTTATAGTATCACAAAAAGTTTCCAAAAGTTGTAAAATAAAGCAGTTTTACATTCTCTTAAAGTTGAGGGGTCACGTTACAAATCAGATGCTGTTGTTAACAGTAGACATGGTATGACAAAGTTCTAACTTTTATTGTTATTGTATGTCGTAGAATTATTTAGATATCTACACCTTCACCTGCAGCTGGTGATATCTTTAAAGTAATGCAATCTTATAAGAACCGTTTTCACTTGGTAAAGTTGATTCCAAGGACTTCATTCTTTTTTTTCATGGAAAATAAAATGATGTAACAAGTTGTGTAGGTCAAAGTCTTGAGGATTGTGACACTACACTGTGACAACAAGCCCATCACATATGTATATTGAAGTAAACCCACATTCCCCACGTTGTAAAAATAAATCTTTTCGTTTAACTCTAACAAGTTTTATTAACAGTGCTGAATAATTGTATGTGTCACTATAGTAACATCACAATATAAATATATAACACAAATATACCAGTTCAATTTTGATGTGCCAGATGTGCACATTTCAGAAATCCATTCCTCATCAGTGACACTAAGACCGAAAAGTTTGATAGATATAAGCATAAACCAAACAGTTGAAAATAATGAATCTAAAGTTCCAAAATTATTTGAATCCAAATCCAGCTAAGGAATGCTTTGCATGAGGGAACAGACCTTAGTTTTAAATAAATTTCAAAAATTAAGACGACTGAAAATTTCGCTAAATGGTATATTTTCTGACAGCACAAGGTACTGCCTACCTAATATAATTTATAATCCATAACTCAGTAGGCATGCAAAACATTCCTTAGCTGGATTTGGATTCACATATTTTTGGAACTTTAGATTCATTAATGTTCAACTTTTTGGCGTATGATTTTTAATCTATCAAACTTTTCGGCCCCTAGTGTCACTGATGAGGAATGATTTTCCGAAATGTGCACATCTGGTACATCAAAATTTAGCAGGTATTTGTTATATTCTTAACATTATATTTAGTCCAGAAAAAAAACAGATAATTTACTGGTGTAACACCAATCTGCTACAACATTGTACTACAATGTTAAATATCTATGTTGTGTTCTAAAATATTTAACGACAGTCCAGAGATTCCTTTCTTATTATATAAATGTAATTAATTCCTTTTGTCAACATCATATCTAATAATGTCAATTGTCTAAATACATATCAAACAAACTACTTGCTAACTCCCGGTGCGAAAGGAGTAGATAAGAAGGCCGAAAATTTTGCTAAATGGTATATATTGTGACAGCACAAAGTACTGCCTACTGAGTTATTGATACCCTCGGGAAGTTTACTCCACCAGCAGTACCCGCTCAGTTGTAGTAAATAAAAATATAAATATATAACACAAAATATAAATATATAACAAAAATACCTGTTAAATTTTGATGTGCCATATGTGCACATTTCGGAAAATCATTCTTCATCAGTGACACTACGGGACGAAAAGTTTGATAGATAAAACGTAAGGCAAACAGTTAAAAATTAATAAAGCTAAAGTTCCAAAATTATATGAATCTAAATCCAGCTAAGGAATGCTTTGCATGAGAAAACAAACCATAGTTTAAAATTAATGTAAAAAAATAAAGACGGCTGAAAAGTTTGCTAAATGGTATTTTTTTGATAGCACAAAGTACTGCCTGCTGAGGCATTGATACCCTCGGGGAGTTTACCTCACCAGCAGCGGTAACCGCTCAGTGGTAGTAAACATATAATGCAAATACCTGTTAAATGTTGATGTGCCATAGGTGCACAGTTCGGAAAATCATTATTCATCAGTGAAACTAGGGACCGAAAAGTTTGATAGATAACGTTATGCTAACAGTTGAAAATTAATGAATCTTCAGTTCCAAAATTATATGAATCCAAATCCAGCTAAGGAACATTAGGGAACAAAACTCATCACTGATGAGGAATGAATTTCCGAAATGTGCACGTCTGGCTCATCTTAATTCAACTGGTATTTGTGTTATATATTTAAAATAGATTCTTAAAATTAAGACGGCTGAAAAGTTTGCTAAAATTATTTTCTTTGAATTGTGTAATGCAGACAAACAGACGACATAAACCACTTATTATTGTAATGGACAAAAGTAGCAATGGGGGGGGGGGGGTTAAAGTGCAAAAAGAAATAATGTTGTAAACATTCAAGTCTAACCCAAAAACTAATAAAAATTGAGATAAATACACATTACGGTTTACTGTTGGAAAAACGTCAACAGTGCGCCACAAACAGGGATGGGGTAATCGTAATCTGTAATCGTAATCGATTGTAATCGATTACAATTTTTCATGTAATCGACAGTAATCTGTAATCGTCCAAATTTTCGATTACATGTAATCGTAATTTAATCAATTACAACAAAAAATATGCAGTAGTCATCGATTACGTTTCCATTATATTTCGATTACTATGGCAAAAAAAAAGCCTTAAGCACATTGAGGCTTCTTTGCAAGCTTTACTGTATTACTTTTTAAATCAAATGAAAGATTATGACTTTCAGTGTTGAAAGTTTTTTCTAGATGGAAACTGATACCCTTCATGCTAAAATAAAACTGAGTTAAGTTCTTCATTCTATAACAAAATGATAACCTCAATTCTCAATCTCAAAATCTTGATAGTATTAAAATTCTCTTTGACTAATTACAAATAAATGACAGATTTTTTTCCTTGTTATTTTTTTACACCTTCAATACCATTATCCCTTTAGGGCTATTTCATATTTAACTAAATTTACTTGGAAGAACTGTGTTCACCTCCTTGTGTGGTTTACTTTGAATGATCTTTCTGTAACAAAATTATCCTTATAAATAGGTTGAGCTGCATAATTGTGTTGATCTTTCAACTGTTGTGAGCGTATGTAATCGAAAGTAATCGAAAAGTAATTGTAATTACATTTGCCAAAGTAATCGATTGTAATCAATTAATAATCGATTACACAGAAATTCTTCAAGTAATTGATTATTAATCGATTACATTTGACAGTAATCGTCCCCATCCCTGGTCACAAGGAGAATTATATCAGAGTTTGCTTACTGGTAAGCAACCACTGATATAACTTGCATGTTGTTAAACCTATATATGTGTAGGTTCTCACGGAAATATACCATAATTAAGCAATCAAAACAAACTCTTGATCTTCTATATGAACAAAAATAAACGGCAATTGGTTTTCTTAACCAGACAATCTAATTCATTAAAACTTTAAATACAGTAGATAAACATACTCTAAAGGTAGGGGCGTCGATCTTCAATGAGCTCTAGTTTCCCTTTTAGACTCGGATCTAAATATTTGCCGCTCTGGAGTGTTAACTCAAACAGAGTGTAACTCTGTAGTCAGCAACAATGTGTCTGTCTACGTTTGGTCTTAACACTTGTGTTTACCACAATATTGGTTGTTGTGGCCATCTCCAGGTGATATAGCAACATCAACTGTGTTTTAACCCAGTGTCGTCTGCTACCGTGTATAAAGTGCGTGTTCACACATTTGGTTGTTTATATTTAATATAAGCAATATATCTTCAATTATATCACTATTTTACCTTATAATTATTTTCTATAAAAGGCAGACTTCTTTAACGGACCGATACTTCAGAAACTTCGTAGTAAAACTGCCCAGCATCCATAAATTTCTGGCTTATATACTTGTATTTACCCGGAATCCTTATGCCTTTTCAGAACATGTACTTCAAATTTCAAGAGGATCCAAGCAGTAATACTGAACTTTGCAACTTTAAATCTGATTCATCAATACTTCGACAACCGAACCAATGAACAGTGCCTATAAATTTTGACATTGGAAATACCCATTTTCAGTTACCCGTATGTTGTATCTAATTACGCTATCACAGCGCTAATTCATTGTAATGTCCACACTTCAGAAACCTAATCAACCGATTCTTCTGAAATCATCGTAACACTGGTAACTGTAATTATTTTAACTTCTTAGTCATGGTTGTCCAATAAATCATTACTTAATAATTTTTCGTCACATTATGTACGTTTACAATAGCCATTTTAGATGTTAGTTTGATTGGTAAGGGGGTGTTTAATTGAACCTTGCAAGAGAAGTTATTGCGCCATGTGGATTGTCACAACTTTTACTTTGTCCACAGTTCAATTACTGCCTATTCTCTGTTATTTGATAAAGAAAGTGTATATCTTTACACTGACTTCTCTCAGGGCTTCTTCAAAATCTTTGGTTTCCAGTGATATCTGACATTTGTCCATTTGTTCACGTTTTCTCGTTACAATCTAGATCTGCAGGAATACATACCATTTTAACACAACACTCTTTAATGCTGCATCTTTTAACCTTTTTTATATTTTATCACAATATCCCTGTCATGAAGGTCTTGAGGTCATTTTTTTCCAAGCCTATATCTGGAATCACATTTTCTTCACAGTACCTCCCAATGCTTGCTCATCACAGGTTTCTTAGCTCACCTGAGAACAAAGTGCTCAAGTGAGCTATTGTGATGGGTGATTGTGCGTCGTGCGTCGTGCGTCGTGCGACGTGCGTCTTGCGTCAACTTTTGATTGTTAACACTGCGGAGGTCACAATTAGAAAGCAATCTTAATCAAATCTGCTCAGAATGATATTCTTGACAAAAGCTAGCTCAAGTTCGTATATGGGCAATGTTGGGTCAATAAGTAATTCAAATAATAGAAAAACCTTGTTAACACTCCTGAGGCCCTAATTTGAATGCAATATTTATCTATCTTAGTCAGAATAATCCTATTGACAAATGCTAGCTCAAGTTCGTATATGGGCCATGTTGGGTCAATAAGTAGGTCAAATAATAGAAAAACCTTGTTAACACTCCTGAGGCCCTTATTTGAATGCAATCTTTATCTAACTTAGTCGGAATGATCCTCTTCACAAAAGCTAGCTCAAGTTCGTATATGGGCTATGTTGGATCAGTAAGTAAGTCACTAGGTTAAATTCCAGAAAAACCTTGTTAACACTCCTGAGGCCCGAATTTTAGTCCAATCTTCATCAAACTTACTCAGAATGATCCTCTTTATAAAAGCTAACTCGAGATTGTATATTGGCCATCTTGGGTCAATAAGTAGGTCACTAGGTCAAATTATATAGAATCCTTGCTTACACATCTGATCCTATTGACAATTGCTAGCTCAAGTTCGTATATGGGCCATGTTGAGTCAATAAGTAGGTCACTAGGCCAAATTATAGAAAAACTTTGTTAACACTATTGAGGCCCTAATTTTGGTACAAACTTTATTTGACTTAGTCAGAATGATCCTCTTGAAAAAGCTAGCTCAAGTTCGTATATGGCCCATTTTGAGTCAATAAGTAGGTCACTAGTTCAAATATGGAAAAACTTCGTTAACACTACCGAGGCCTCAATTTTAGTCCAATCTTTATTTAACTTAGTCAGAATGATCCTCTTTACAAAAGCTAGCTCAAGTTCGTATATGGGATATGTTGGGTCAATAAGTAAGTAACTAGGTCAAATTATATAGAATCCTTGCTTACACATCTGATGGCTCAATTTAAGTCCTGTTTTCATCAAACTTGCTTAGAATGATCCTTTAACAAAAGCTAGCTCAAGTTCGTATATGGGCCATGTTGGGTCAATAAGTAGGTCACTAGGTCATATTGTAGAAAAACTTTGTTAACACTCCTGAGGCCCTTATGGTAGTCCAATCTTCATCAAAAGTGGTCAGAATTATGCTGTTGACAAAAGCTAGCTCGAGTTCGTGTATGGGCCATGTTTGGTCAATAAGTAGGTCACTGGGTCAAATGATGTAAAAACCTTGTTTACACATATGAGGGGTCAATTTTAGACCAATCTTCATCAAACTGGCTCAGAATGATCCTCCTGGGTCATTAAGTAAAGTAGGTCACTAGCTCGAAATAAAGGAAAAATCTCTTTTAAGAATAGAAGCTCCAGTGTGCCAAAATCAAGCTGAGTGTACATCATTTTCAGTTGTTTATTTTTGTTTTCTGTATTTGACTTTTTAACATATCCTGTTATTTCTCTTCTTGGTCTATTTTGTTAGCCACTGTATCGTCTATGGGGTTGGCTGCTGACAAACGGCACCGCCTATTTGACAAGCATGTCTCTTTAAATGGTGGTTTAGGTTGTCCCTCCTGTTAAAGTCTATATGACAGGATTGGCACCTAAAATTCTGTATACCACCATGTTTTTTTTCTTTTATGTCGTAACATGGCATGCCTATGTTTGAAAGTTTTATAGCATTGTTCACATTTATGTTTCGTTCCAGATTGTTGAAATTACATTGTTTAAATTAAGCTGAAATGGCAAAGATATAAGCTATTACGGTAGTCCCGTTTACAGTATTTACAAACTATTTGATAAATTATATGAATAATAAATGTTCTGTTTGAGCAATCTATAAATTAGTTTGAATCGTGTATAAAACAAATTTTAATATTGAAGGAATAATTAAAAAGACTGTAAAAAGTTTGTGTCTGTGGTTTATGAACCTTGAAAATGTCACGTGAAGTTAGATAAATATCGGATAATACATGCTTTTTATATCAGGTTCTTCGTCTGATAATAATAATAATAATATACTCCGACATGAACCTTAAAGTTTATCGTCTGCTATAATGGTTTAGAAAAAAAGAAACAGAGATACTCCTGCTTCCGAGTGTGAGTTCATTCGTGTTAGAATATAACTACTATACTATCTTAGGGATATAATATTCACAAATCTATACATGTATAATTTTGATGGAAATAGAATGGTTTATTTTTGTTACATATTACATTGCCTAGATACTTATACGTAGAACATAATGAAATTTTTTTACATTACAAATTCCCGAAATAACATTGGTTTTACGGGGAATTGCTGACTTACGCAATTTAGTATCTATTGGAAATAGTAGTTTTTCACAACACACACACACACACACACACACACACACACACACACACATATATATATATATATATATATATATATATATATATATATATATATATATATAACAATAGAGGCATCACCTCGTTTTGCTGTTTTTTAAAATGTCAATAAAAGGCTTTGTTTAGATTGGTCAAAAGTCTTTTTGTGTTTTTGTGCCAGTTTTCACATTTGCATTTTTTTAAAAAGAGTTGACTTCATTTATAGAAAATATTTGACTCCAGTTTGGGAAAAACATTTGACTCTCGTAAAAGAAAACCGTTCACTCCATTTTGTTAAAACAGTTGATTCTATTTAAAGGAAAATTTGGGTTCAATTTGAAGAATAAACTCCGCATAAGGAAACATTTGACTCGAATTAGAGAAAACTTTTGACTTCCTTTGAAGAAGCAATTGACACAGTAATAGGCATTATAGATAATCATTTTTATTTATGACTAGGTCACATAACCAGTTCTTATTAGTAGACGAATTACAACAAACACGAATACTATCTTAAAGTAAACTATTTACAGATTTTAAATGTGAATAAATTTGTCATTAAAAGTAGAAGTAAAAATGATATAATCTGGTAGTTTGTGTATAGATACACTTTTAGGCAGTTAATGCAATTTCAATTTTTCTGCCTTCTGAAAAGTCTTTTTTGTCTTAAACAGCTATTTGGATAAAATTTTCATATATTTCATTATTGGTTAGAAGAAATTTATTTTTACAGAATAGAGTCAGTTTAAAAATTATATATATATATATATATATATATATATATATATATATATATAGAGAGAGAGAGAGAGAGAGAGAGAGAGAGAGAGAGAGAGAGAGAACTTAGAATCTGACAGGTAAAAGTAAAATGGGGACATTTTGATTTAAATATCTGCAATCAGGCATTTGTGTAAACAATGCTCTTAATCAGGAGATTTGATTGATTTCTGTTTAAAAAAAACAAGAAGGCATTATTTTAAATATTTTAAACTCATCTTCAGATTTTCAAAAAACCCGTAAAATTTAATGTAAGAGATTTATATTTATTGAAATGTTAAGGATTTCCTTTTATAACACAAATCAAATAATTAAGCATTTATTATATACTAGATCTTCTATTTCAGAATTGACCTTTTTACTTAAAGTTGTTGGAATATAGCAGTTTACGTGCTCAACTAGAGGTGTTACAAAAGTAATAATATTGGATATATATATATTGGGATATATTTAGATGAGTTTTTTGTATACTTGTTTACAATCCAAGTCTCAAGTATGTTCTGATTTAAAACATAAAAATAATATCCATGTTTGTACTGCTACACAAAGCTAATTAATCTCATAGCAAGGTAAACGTATTCATATGTCAGGTAAAATAATTTGATTGCATAATTATATGTTTAAAGCATGGTTCAGTAATTAAAAAAGGATTTGAAACGGTTTTATTAAATGATATTGCTCTCAATATGATGTATATAGTGTGCAATATACTGCCAAATATTGTTATTTCAATATCTTATTTTATTTTTTTAAATTCCTTGTTGAAAGAAAGCGTTAAAGTAGGAAAATTGAAATATTGTTTTATTTGCCTAAATCTTATTTTAAAGGTTCTGCATATTTTTTATCTTTAAAGCCCACATTTAAATTTTGACGTGATGGCATGAGGAATCTAGAACATTGTTCTTGAATACTAAGTAAGTAGCTTAGATGATGAAAGTCGGAGGTTAATTGTTTTAATGCCACACAAACTTGTAAAATTTGATTTTGCAGAGTTGCATCTGTCTAGAATATTAAGACCAAAAAAACGTGGCTCTGATAAATAAGATTGCTTCAATTAACTATTACTGTCACTGTAAAAATGACATCCCTTAATTTGAGGATAAATAAAGAAACAATTTAAAATAAAAATAAAAAAGATCTCTTCTACAGAAGCTTTATCAAGATACTGTAATTGTTTTGAGAGCTGTTACAAATAGGGTGGCGACATTGTTGCATTGTCAATCTTATGAAAACAAAGTTCTCACAATATGTTTTTTTACAATTGAAATGAATGTGCAAAAGTTGGCTAGTTTGCTTGACAAAGGTTGGTGATTTCTACAAATATTTCATTTTCGTGTATCATACAATAAATGTGCACCTGATATAAGAGAAATAAATTTGAAATTTACCACATTTCCACCTTTAGTTAATGTGGCATTGTTGAAACTTAGGTTCAACAGGAAAACCAAATTAAGCTAACTCAGGAAAGCAAACTTTGTAAACTTCTTTGCACTTTGATCTGGTCAGATAGGTTTAGAACCTAGACTTTTAGAAGTACTGTAAATAATCTATAATTCAGTCACTAAATGCCCAAGAAAACAGAATTACAATTAGAAGCTTTGTTAAAAAACTGGGAATTATTACTGAATTGAATACATGTTATCTTGAAGGTTTAAATAGGCAATTTTGTTTTCAAACCATAGATAGCAAATTAAATGATTTTAACTTTCATTAAGATTAATTCAACGTATAGATACTTTTTGCAAGCATAATTGGTATGAAAGAAATTAGATGTTCTACAGTAGCCAAGTTATAGTAAAAAGTAATTGAATGAGTTTTAAATCAGCGAGGTTATTCAACAAAGCGATTAGCTTGACCTTTACATTAAAAAATTTTAATATCTCTTTTGTCGCAAACCTGGTCATTATCTCACAAACCTGGTCATTATCTTTATTAATTGTTTACATTTTATATCTGTAACTAGAAAACAAACATAAGAATGCAAGGTATTTTACCACAAGAAGTCTTTGCTTTCAAATTTATTATGATATTATTATTGTTTCAAATAAGACTGTTCATTTTTAGTTGTTAAAAGTAAAGGTTGTCAACATTAAAAAATGTAATTATGTTATAAAATTTATAGTGTGTGCTTGTGTAAAAAGGTAAATTTTTACCTTAGACTGATTAAAAGATAAAGAATAAAAGCTAATGAAACATAAAAACTTGTAATGTTTTTATTAGACATGATGAAAAGGGCCAGTTAATAGCCTTTTAGATTTTTTTAGCACTAAAATTTCCGAGTCTAATATATATGTGTGTGTGTGTGTGTGTGTGTAATTATTATTAGTTTTGTGATACCTCTAGTTTAGCACGTAAACTGCATGTTTTTCCCAAAGTCAAGACCTAATTACAAAATAATTTAGATTAGATCCGCTTGTGAGCCTCTGTTTAATATGACTCTATGCTTGTATCTAGATGGAAATTAAACTTTTTTTTATATCAAATGCGATAAAACATTAAAAACTAATTGGGAATTAAGTAAAAATTAAAAACCAATCAGGGATTAAGTAAATATTAAAATTAAAAACCAATCGGGAATTATGTAAAAATTAAAAACCAATCGGGAATTAAGTTAAAATTAAAACCAATCGGGAATTAAGTTTAAATTAAATTTAAAATTAAAAACCAATCAGACATTAAGTAATAATTAAAAACCAATCGGGAATTCAGTAAAAACTAAAAACCAATCGGGAATTAAGTAAAAATTAAAAACCAATCGGGAATTAAGTAAAAATTAAAAACCAATCGGGAATTAAGTTAAATTTAAAAACAATCGGGAATTAAGTAAAAACTAAAAATCAATCGGAAATTAAGTAAAAATTAAAAACCAATCGGGAATTAAGTAAAAATTAAAAACCAATCGGGAATTAAGTAACAATTAAAAACCAATCGGGAATTAAGTAAAAATTAAAAACCAATCGGGAATTAAGTTAACATTAAAAACCAATCGGGAATTTAGTTAAAATTAAAAACCAATCGGGAATTGAGTTAAAATTAAAAATCAATCGGGAATTAAGTAAAAATTAAAAACCAATCGGGAATAAAGTAAAAATCAAAAACCAATCGGGAATTAAGTTAAAATTAAAAACCAATCGGGAATTAAGTAAAAATTAAAAACCAATCTGGAATTAAATAAAAATTAAAAACCAATCGGGAATTAAGTAAAAATTAAAAACCAATCGGGAGTTAAGTTAACATTAAAAACCAATCTGGAGTTAAGTTAAAATTAAAAACCAATCGGGAATTAAGTTGAAATTAAAAATCAATTGGGAATTAAGTAAAAATTAAAAACCAATCGGGAATTAAGTTAAAATTAAAAACCAATCGGGAATTAAGTAAAAATTAAAAACCAATCGGGAATTTAGTTAAAAGTAAAAACCAATCGGGAATTAAGTGAAAATTAAAAACCAATCGGGAATTAAGTAAAAATTAAAAACCAATCGGGAATTAAGTAAAATTAAAAACCAATCGGGAATTAAGTATAAATTAAAAACCAATCGGGAATTAAGTAAAAATTAAAAACCAATCGGGAGTTAAGTTAAAATTAAAAACCAATCGGGAATTGAGTTAAAATTAAAATTCAATCGGGAATTTAGTAAAAATTAAAAACCAATCGGGAATTAAGTTAAAATTATTAACCAATCGGGAATTAAGTTAAAATTAAAAACCAATCGGGAATTAAGTAAAAATTAAAAACCAATCGGGAATTAAATAAAAATTAAAAACCAATCTGGAATTAAGTAAAAATTAAAAACTTAAAAAGTTAATAGAAAGAACTTGACCTTCCTTACTTATGTTACATTCCAAATTTTCCCAAAAATCCATACAAGTTAAGATATATAGCAGGTTCCTCAAAACATACTACGAAGTCAGTATCAATAATTCTACAAAAAATATGACAGTCGTCAAAAATGGTCTTCAAACTTCAGAATATAAGCATACTACTTCTGGCATCAATCAAATGTGGATTTTCAAAAATTCTAAAGAAATTAAGTCGTCAAAAATGATCTTCTGTTTTTTTCAGAAAAAAGTCTATACTCAACTGGCATCAACCAAATGTGGATTCTAAAAAATTCTAAAAAAATCTTTTAACATCTTGTTTCTAATACTTTATCTTAGCTATAAAGTATAAAAAATTTTTTACACTTTACACCACTATCTCTCACTCTTATTTAAAGAACTTCTTAAACAAATTAATCACTTGTCATCTCTTTACAAAAACGATTAACCAATTTTTAGATATCTAGTGCTCGAAATGGATTTTTTTCCTTTTTTTAAAATTTTTAAAAATTTAATTTGGTACAACACCATACAGACTGCAAACAAAAATATGCAAAAAATATGTTAGAAATTTTGAAAGAGAATATATTTGTTTTTGTTTTTGTTTTTGTTTTTTTTTGTTGTTTTTTTTGGGGTTTTTTTTTTTTTTTTTTTTTTTTTTTTTCTTTTTTTTTTTTTTTTTTTTTTTTTTTTTTTCTTTGGCAACATGATTTTCCAACATACAATCAGTATACCAAAAAGCACAAACTGTGCACTTTTGCTTGCTGATTTGTTTCTTTATTCTATGAAACAGAACTTTTACTGGACCTTGCCAAATCTGGAGAGAAGACATTAAATTGTTTATCTCTATTTAAAAATATAAAATGACGTCCTGTCTCTAAATAATCCCAAATTTGGATAATATGTGAATGCCATCTATCCAAGTCAGCTTGAAACATAGGAAACGACAAATGTTTTATGGTCTGATTTATATTTATACGTCTTTTATGACACCCACGAAAGGTAACATCTCAATTTAAACGAAAAATGCAATAACTTAAATTTTTCTATTGTCGGCTACTCTACGTTTCTTTGCAGTAATATTCCTGCTTCTACTGCGTATGGTGTTTATGTTTAACAGTTAATAAGGTATGGTAGAGCTTGTTCCCAATAGCGGGACATTCTGCAACGAAGCAAACTGATTAGAATTAAATCATTGACTGAAGTATATTGCATGCCTAGACTAAACAAGGTTTTTCTAAATGAACTACTATATCATTATCACTAACACAAATGTTCACAGTCGTCAAGAATGACCTTCAAACTTATTCAGAAAATGAATATTCTACGACTGACATCAACTAAATGTGTAATCTCAAAAATTCCAAAAAACTACTTGAACATGTTTCAAATACTTTACCTCCGGTAAAAATTATGAAAACTTTTGATTTTTACGCCACCATTCCTCGTTCTAAACTAAAAGAACTTCTAAAAATAATTCACTTGTCATTCTTTTACAAAAACGGTAAAACAAGATATAAATATCTTTTGTTTAACAGGTATTTTGGTGATATTATAAAAAACAATCAGACTGCAAACAAAAATATACTAGAAATATCATCAAAAAGAGTTTTTGATAAACAATATATTTGTTGTGTTTGGCAATGATTTTCCAGCAAACAATCGGTATACATGTACCAATGTGCACCTTTGCTTGCTGATTTTTTTCTTTGTTCATATGAATCAGAATTTTTACAGAACCTTCTCAGATCTTGAGAGAAGACTGTCGCTAAATCATTTAACTTCACATACAGATATATAGATAACAGTCTGTCCTTAAATTATCTCAAATTTGGAGAAAAATTTGAATGCCAACTATTGAATTGAGCTTGAAATAAAAGACACGACAGATTCTTCGTGCCTTGTTTCATATTTGTACTAATATCTCAATTATGACACCCATGAAAGGTTACATTTGAAGCTATACGACAAACGTTATGATTTTAAATTTTCTATTGCCAACTTTCATTTTCTTTGCAGCAATATCGCTGCTTCTCCTGCATATGGTATATATATTTCAAAGTTAAAACGGTATGATAAAGCTTGGCCCACTTTGGGGACTTTGAACAAAGAAGCAAGCTGCTGACAAATACTTTGTAGACTCAAGAATATTGCAAGCCAAAGCTAATCAAGTTCCTTAAACATTTTATTGCCACCATCATAATATTGTTAAGTATGAAGTTACTGTATCCAAACTTATACTAGGTATATTTGATTTACCATAATTCCTTGTTTCTTACATTTTCAAATTTGACTTTGAACGTGACGGATGTAGCCAGCTAGACGGGAGGTGCTTACCCTTCTGGACCGCCCGGTCTAACTTCCTTGACATCGACTGCTATGTTTGTGTTTTATTATATCATTATACATAGGCATTGTTGGCCGCCGATAGAAATTGGGAAAATAGGCATTATTAAATGTGATTTTGGAAGGAAAACCTAATGTGAGATTACAGTAGAGAACTAAAACTAGTCAAAATTTTGTAATCAATCTATTTAAATTTGAAAAATTCACTTACTACTTTTTGAGAAACAGTGTACTAGCTAGTTTTTAATCTTTGGAACATAGTCGTTTTGTTGCCCCAAATTATGATACGGATTATTAGAATTATTGTTAGGAAAATGTTCTGGACATAATCTTTTTCTAATCATATTTGCTAAGCTTTACAGGTATGTTTTGTTTAAGCTTAAGATTATGAATTAGTTTGTTTCTTGGATGGTGTAGGAAACAAAGTGCCTCCATTAAACCACTGACCTTTTTCCAGAAAACTTGCAAACTGTCTTAAATATGATCTGCCTCGCATCATTTGAATATAGGCAGTCAGGGGCACTGTGATCTGTAAGTGCGTCTTTTAAGACCACTTAGTCACCAAGATCCCCATTGGTTACAGTGGATTAGGAGAAAACAGCACGCTTTTTGAATAGTTAATGCACGTTACTTAAAAGCATTATATCTTTCTATGTTGAAGACCCCATGTGAAGCAAATGAAAGAATCTTGACTGGGACGTAACACAAGAAGATTTTATATTAACCGCGTTACCAGACTTTCATTCCTACTTTTATACGGTCAGCACAATCTGTGATTTGATTGACAAAATGTTTTACGCCATCTGCATGCCCAAACGCGTTGGCGTTTCCAATAGAAATATAGTATGTATTTAAAAAGGTATCGATGGTTAAAATTTTATTGACATTTTAAATAAATCCAGAAGAGGCTTTGATTAAAATACGCGGTGATTATGTTTTTATGTTTTCATGAATGTTAGTTAAAATAAGACTGAATTATATTAATTAATTAAATGTTACATTTGCTAATAAAAGACATTATTGAATTTTTGTAAAAAATTTATAAACAAATGGGATCTCCCGAAAATTTTGATGACAAGTTCAAGTAAACAACTTGTGTTATTAGCACAACATCTCCAAACTTGACTGGGGTAGCTAGACAGTTTTAAAACTTTTACGTTTTACAATGGCTGATAATTTGAAGAAGTTGTTTGAGTAAGTTATTTTTTCAATTATAAATACTTCAGAACCTTTCTTTGTAGAGAATTTGTATGCAATCTCTTAATTTAGTCTACTTTTATTTTTGCTTCCGAAACTATATATATTGGTGAATAATAGTATACTCCAGTGTCAGCAAACTTGATTACTAATTGTTTTCCTTACGTCAGAAAAATCAAACACGTTGCTATGTAGGTTAACAGTGGTACAGGCTTAAATTAATATTATTTTACTTATGACATGTGGATCAAGGACTTTGTTGTTTTGCTATGTTATTTTAAAACTTGCACACAGATTACTGTCTAAGAGAAGATAAAATAAGTCCTATTGATTGCTGTTAAATGCACTGAATTAATTGACTTATTAGCGGTCAAAAAAAATCACACAGATTGCTTGTTTCCTTAGCCGTAGTTACAACCGCACATAGGTAAGTTTTCTTCCAGCCTAACTTTAAAAAATAACAAATTGGATAATTAAATTTAAGTTGTATTTAAAGATATTTAAATATAACATAACTTAGTGTTAAACTGTATGACAGGTTTGATCATGACTCATAGGTGTAATAAGATACATATACATTGTGTGCCAATAGAATGGGAAAATTAGCATTATGTAATGTGATTTTTGGAGAAAATCCTATGTGAAGTAGTAATACAATATTAAAACTAGAAGTTGGAATAATTTAAAATTTGAATTTAAATTTAAAATAGTCTAAAATTTGAGATTTATTTAAAACTAAGGTTTGTTCCCTCATGCAAAGCATTCCTTAGCTGGATTTGGATTTATATAGTTTTGAAACTTTAGATTCATTATTTTCAACTGTTTGGCTTATATATTTTTTATGTATCAAACTTTTCGGTCTAAGTGTCACTGATGAGGACTGAATTTCCGAAATGTGCACATCTGGCACATCAAAATTTAACTGGTGTTTGTATTATATAATTACTTACATGGTGGTTTTTTGGAGACAATCTAAACAGAATAATGATGATAGTGATGGTTGTACTGGTTTTGTTTTTAATGAACTCATTTTGTTGCCCCAAATGATGTAGATTAAAACCATAACAAAGGATAGAAAGATTATTGTTAAGTCAAGGTTATGTACCAAATCTTTTACTTTTTATTTTTGCAAACCTTTACAGGTATGTTTTGCCTAAGCTTTTTTTATTTCGAATTCTTTTGTTGCAAGTTGTTAGGTACAAATGGCACACTTTATTTCTAGCAAAATTGACGAGAATCAGGAAAAATATATCCAAAGATTAGCAGAGGCAGTAGCCATAAAAAGTGTATCAGCATGGCCACAGACAAGACTAGATATTAGGGAAATGGTTCAATGGACAGCTAAGGTATTTTGTTGATATGTTTGTAAGCTTTTGTGCTTTTCTTGTGAAAGATTGTTTTCTTTTCTTCATATATCACTTTAAATTACAAATGAAATATCTCACAAGTAACACTTCATTTTAGTATTTTTTTCTTCCGTCAAATTACAAAATACATACTTAAATTTAAAAAAGTAAAAATCAATTACCTGTATATTCATAGTTAATATGAAGCTTAACATTTTGAAAGACAAATAGCAGACAAAGTGCTCTGGTCTTAAGAAATGGACTGATGCTATGGTTTTTTTTAACAGGTTTATGTTGGAAAAGGTCTGCATGACTTAGCAAAAAGATTATAACTAAAAGTTTTCTGTTGTTGATGTTTGTATGATAGTAGGCACAAGATTGTAACATGTTTAGTTTTTGTTATTTTAAATGTTGTTAGAAGATGGTACAATCGTATAACAAAAATTCTTTTCCATTTTAGAAATTGAAAGAACTAGGAGCTACAGTTGAGTTGGTAGATATAGGAATGCAGAGATTATCTGATGGTACCCAGTTATCCTTACCTAATATTTTACTGGCAGATCTCGGTAAAGATGAAAAGAAAAAAACACTACTTATTTATGGACATCTTGATGTGCAACCAGCAGAAAAGGTAAGATTTTGTTTTACTTAACGAATTGTCTCAACCAGCGAATAAGGTAATTTTTTTTATTTCTTTACAAATTGTCCCAACCAGCTGAAAAGGTTATATTTTGTATTGTTACGGATTATTTCAACCGGCGGATTAGACAAGATTTTGTATTTCTTAACAAATTGTCTCAACCAACGGATCAGGTAAGATTTTGTATTTCTAAACGAATTGTCTCATCCAGCGGATCAGGTAAGATTTTGTATTTCTTAACAAATTGTCTCATCCAGCGGATCAGGTAAGATTTTGTATTTCTTAACGAATTGTCTTTAACAGTTATTATCTTGTTTACTTGAATTAAATGTTAATTTTATTCATTTTATAATATTACATTACAAATGCATTGCCTTATTTGAATCTCTTTGAAACCATTGCGTTAATTTTTCGATGGCAGTAGTGTGTCACGCACTCTGTGATAAAGCGATGCGTCATTTATATCTTCAGCCAATCCGCTTTCGATGTACAGTGAATTGCGGAGGAATACATACCACCAAGAAACTACTTATTCATTCATAATTTTCTACGGGTTCATTCATAAATTTTGTCCGGCGACTGTAGGGACGCTCTTTACGAGCTGTAACATATTCATAGTAATACCTTACCAAACAGATTATTGTTTAGTGAAAAAAGAAGAAATAGAATTTAATTATCAAAAGTGTTGTAAGGAACTATATTTTACGATCGCCAAGCAACGAAACAAATCAATATGGCTAAGAGTTATCTCGCTTTAAGTGTTTCGAACCACATTTATATACCGATTTTCGGAAAATTAACAATACATTTAGGTGGGTAAAAATAATGTAAACATAAGGATTGAATGTCATTTTGAATGTTGTCGCGATTAACTTACTTTGAGCGTGGTCTGATGTTGTCATACCTAAATGACAACATTCAAAATGACATTAAATCCTTAACTCAAATTCTGCAGTCAAAATTCTATATGCACCATATGTGAATTTGAAAAAAGGAACCGTGTTTGAAAAATATGGCAAATTGTTAAAGCAATAAGGAGCCTCCCCCCCCTGCTCAAAACTTGATCACACAATATCACATTAGGTATGACTTTATTGTACATGTATCATGCCAGCCCTTATATAAATTTTTATCACGATGGTTATCTTATACATTTCAGATATTTCATTTTTCTATTTGATATTTATAGTCTGATGGCTGGAATTCAGAACCGTTTGTGTTACAAGAAGTCGAAGGTAAACTATACGGTCGTGGGTCGACCGATGACAAGGTAAATCAACAGTATATTCAAATGATGATTGTGATTACTCTCGAGCTTTTTATTTAATTAACTAATTAATTAATTAATTAATTAATTAATCAATTTCTTTATTTATTTATTTATTTATTTATAATTTATTTATAATTTATTTGCTTGCATATTATTTTGAGACAACAGTAGGGAGTATATTTTTGTGAGTTGAACCCAAGGTCAGAGCTATTTTAATGTGAAAAGAGATCTTTACACACAAGATGGGTTTTTCTGATAAAGTAGTAGTTACTATTGACAGTCTATCTATCTGGGTAAAATCTAGATGTACATTTATTTGAGTGGATAAAGATTGTTTAACTTTTGTTTATTATTATCTAATAAGAGAGTTAAAGAAATAGTATCCACATCTCTAGTGATAATATTTATAATTGATAGTAATGAAAAAAAATTATATTTGAATAAAACAATTATGCTTGTCTTTTCTTTCTCACAGGGTCCTGTAATAGCTTGGTTAAACTGTATAGAAGCTATGCAAGAACTTGGACAAGAAATTCCTGTTAATTTAAAGGTTAATATTTTCTGTATAATTAATTATATCTTTAATTCTGTCAAGCTTGGCATCGTCATTAGACTTTATTAAAGTATTAATTTTCCGGTCTCAAAATTTTCAGCAGTCTTAAGTTTTGAAATTTATTTAAAACTTAGGTTTGTTCCCTCATGCAAAGCATTCCTTAGCTGGATTTGGATTCATATAATTTTGGAACTTTGGATTAATTTCCGAAGTGTGCACATCTGACGCATCAGGGTTTGGCTGGTGTTTTTGTTGTGTGTTTTCAACTTTTTTGGCTCGTGTGTTTTATGTGTTTTATTAATCAAACTTTTCCGTCCCTAGTCACTGATGGGGAATGATTTTCCAAAATATGGACATATATATTTAGATATTTCATAAACGATTCTAGAAACAGCAAGTTTTTAAAAAATGCATTGATGTCTTTGTTTTTCAGTATATAAAATTTAGAATTCGGTATGAGACATCATTCCTTGTACCTCTAAAATATTCAGATAAGTTTTGCTATATATTTTTCAGTTGAGTAAAATTTTGGATGAAAATACAAAATTTCAGAAAGTTCATTTAGTACTTTTTACTGAGGCTTTTTAATAGGTATAATGCTATCTAATTGGTTGATCGTTTTCAAATATTTATCTTCATAAGTTTGATTGGATGTCAAAAATAATTAAATTATTTATAATTAATTACCTTAATCGAGTAAAATGCTTGACAATATTAACAAAACTAATGATGGTACTTGAGTCTAGTCAGTCATGCCTCTGATATATTCTGTAATAGTAATTACTATTTTCAATTCTTATTGCAGTTCCTATTGGAAGGTATGGAGGAGTGTGGATCAGAAGGCCTAGATAATTTAGTTTTTGCCAGAAAAGACACATTTTTAAAGGTTAATTATAATTATATCTTTTTAATGCTTTAGAATTTAGTTTATCACCAAGACACTTTAAAAAGCAGAATCCATTTATTATGTTTGAAATATTTACGGAAGAAGAACAGTTAAGTGCAATAATTATGTTTCACACCTGGTTAAAATTCTTTACTTATAGTTGTAATTGTAAACCCCCCCACCCTCCAATAATAATAAAAAAATCTAGCTTCATCTAGATACTTAGAAACTAGAAACTAGAGACATTCCAAACCAGGATAAGCTTTAGTTTGAGTTGAATCCAAATGTTTAGAATTGCTCTTACCTGTTAACATATATATACAACACAAATACCAGTCAAATTTTTATGTGCCAGATGTTTACATTTTGGAAATTCATTCCTTATCAGTGGCACTAAATCCAAAAAAGTTTAATGGATAAAAACATAGGCCAAACAGTTTAAAAGTAATTAATCTTAAGTTAAAAAATTATATGAATGCAAACCCAGTTAAGGAATGTTTTGCATGAGGGAACAAACCTTATTTTTAAATAAATTTCAAATTAAAGACGGCTGAAAATTTTGCTAAGTGGTACATTTTCTGACAGCACAAAGTACTGCCTACTGAGTTATGGATACCCTAAGTTTTACTCAACCAGTAGCGGTACCCATATCTTTTTGGAACACCCAATCATTGAGCCCCCCTTTTTACATGTACAGTTCAAAAAGAATTATTTTTGTTTATTTTTAGGGTGTTGACTATGTTTGTATATCAGATAATTATTGGCTTGGTAAGAAGAAACCATGTATAACGTATGGTCTTAGGTTGGTATTTCTCGCGTTATATCTCCAATACTAAATTGAAGAGTATTTGTTTGTCCATTATCTCATATCTAAAGATAAAACTTGATTTGTATCAAACTGAACCCGTTCATAGTGTTAGATCTATAAGTAACACATTGGAGAAGAGAGTTTAATAATCAAAGACTGGTGTATAACACTGCACTCGAGATTTTGTTTAAATGCTCCAAGACAGTCTAATCTAGGATGATGGATGGATAAGATGATATAACAGTTAACATATTTCATGGTTAATATTGCATAGTTTTGTGACAAGTAAAATCCTTGTGTGCAGGGTGAATGTTTCCTTTCCACTATAAGCCATTGAGGTAAGCCTGACATATGTTTGTTGTGAACATTGTTGAATCATTACATGTATTTTATTTTCAGAGGTATTTGCTATTTTTTTGTTGAAGTTCAGTGTGCAACAAAAGATCTACATTCGGGAGTTTTCGGAGGCACTGTGTAAGTATCTTCTGTCTCGGTTCTGATAAATATGGCGTGGCTGAAGTTGTACCAATTGATTTTATTGCTATACACCATAAAACCATATAAATAAAGTTTGGCATGGCACGATGTAATGTGCACCAGAAACAGTTGCTCAGTTGGTTTAGCACCGTTTTTACTTATTACTTTTTTGCTTGGTACTTAACACAATTGTCATACATGTGTAGCTTTTTATGTTTCGGATTATTCTTCAGGTTTCAGTTTCCGTTAAATCAAAGTATCATATATTTTTAATGTGAGATGTTTTAATATATCTTATATAAAATTAACTGTATTTAACTTATTTGATCACAAAATACATACATGTTGCTCCAATTTTACAAACTTTTTAATTTTGACTTATAATCTTAATTTGGCTGTAAATTTACATTCCTTTTTTCCTCCTGAAAGCTATTATTATATTTTTACATGTTTTTCAGATATGAAGCTATGGCTGATTTGGTTGCCATCTTGAATACACTTGTAGATAAAGATGGTAAAATATTAATACCTGGTGTATGTGACAAAGTGGCACCCCTTACGGAAGACGAGAAGAAATTATATGATCCGATAGATTTTGACATAGTAAGTACCAAGAAATCACCTCCATTTAATGGATTGATGGAAATCTAAATTGCTGATTGGATGGATGGATGGTTGGATGGATGAAAGGATTGATGTATGAATGGATGGCTTGTGGATAGATGAATGAGTGACTATAAAGATGTGTGTTTAAATGGATGGATGAATGAACGGGTTGGCATAAGGAAGCACTGGGGCCCTTATTTGAATTTGTAGGCTTTTTCTTTTAGATTTTCTACTTTTGTACCATAAACTAAGACTTGACAGGCAAAATTGTAAATATTTGCATACGGTTGAACAACACCACAGTGAAAGTCAAGCTCTAAATATTGGTTAACCCCGTATAAGTAATGATTTTTTACGTTTGCCTGATTATGTCGATAAATATATTTATTATACATAAATATATAACACAAAAAAAATACCCGTTAAATTTTGATGTGCCAGATATGTACATTTCGGAAATTCATTTCTTATATAAGTATTATAATATTGCACAGAAAATCTGTGAACTGTTTGTAAATTTCTAATCACGTGGTATGAAATAATTTTTTTTTTTGTTTGAAACAGCAGTCAACATTGCCATGTGATATTGCAATGTTCATCGCTAGGCAAGGAAACTTACGTGTGCCCACCGAGTAATCCTACTTCTGTCCGTATATTCATATTTTTTGATTAAGGGGTAAAAGAAAACGTCTTTTGTGTTTGTATTTAATAGTAAATAAATAGTGCCCGTGGTTGACAAAAATATGAAGGGTTGTTTCTCTTTAAGAACTTGATCTCCCTCGCTAATAATGTTCCCTCGGGGAGACAATCCTTAATATTTCCCAAACAAAGAGCAAATTTTATAAAATAAATGTGTATTGATTCACTAAAAATTGTCTTTTTTGTAAGAATTAAATATGTCTTTTTGATTTTTTATTAATAGGAAGAATATAAAAATGATATTGGAGCATTCAAATTGATACACAGCGACAAAGCTAGTACGCTGATGCATAGATGGAGATATCCTTCTTTATCCATACATGGTAATGTACATTGTGTGGATGGAAATTTCCTTATTTATGGGAATTAGAAATATATATATATAAAGGTTTTATATTTCTGAAATTTTGTTCATGTGTGATGTTTTTTTCTAATTTCAGCATACTATACCATCTATGTTTAATTTTTTGGAAAAAAATTCTAACAAAAACTCGTTTTCCTGTTCCTTAATAACATTGCCATCACTTATATTGTCATACTTTTCAATGATGTTTTCTGTTGTTTTCTTAGCCTGTTTATACCCCAACCTCTTTTAAATGTCATAATCTAACTTCACAAATCATGGCAATTACCCAAGGTTAAACTGTATATAGTTTTTTATTATAGGTATTGAAGGAGCTTTTAGTGGGCCCGGTTCTAAGACTGTCATCCCCCGGAATGTTACCGGTAAATTTTCCATCAGACTTGTTCCTAACCAGACACCAGATGAAATAGAAACGCATGTGAAGAAACACATAAATGCGGTGTTTGCAGCAAGGGGAAGTCCAAACAATATAAAGTATGTGAACAGATTTATATGTACAGTATCCCATTACCCTGAAAAGGGCCTTGCTGACTGAGAGGACCGATAAGCAAACAGTGTTTCTCCAGGTTTGAATCCCGATCTGGCAAATCTTAATATGAGAAAACTTGTCAGTTCAAATGGTGAAAGTCGGTGACTATTTTCTTTGGGCGCTCAGTCTCCTTCACCGTACCAAAACTGACCACCTCAAAATAAGAGAAAGAGTCTTGGCTGGGACGTAAAACACCATTACGACAATACACTACATTCCTCATCAGTGATACAAGGGGCTGAAAAGTTTGGTAGATAAAAACATAAGACGAACAGTTAAAAAGATTGAATCTTAAGTTCCAAGATATTATGAATCCAAATCCAGCTAAGGAATGATTTGTAAACCTTAGTTTTTAATAAGGGTTAAAATTTGATACATAAGCACGGTTCCTGTATTGTTGGAATAAGTTCAAACATAACATTTAGAAAATTAATATTAATTATAGAATTTACTGTATATACATTAGAGTTTTCCTAACATTTTCATTGGCTATATTAATGTTTTGTTAAAAGTTTTTTCTAAAACTCAGATCAAAATAAATTAAATGATTTTGTTCTAACATGATTCTTACCCATGTTTCAAAAACTTAGTAATCAAACTTTCCATATTATAAAATCTTAGCTGTAATGAATACAGTCACTGGAGCATGGCAGGTGTTAGTCGAGCTCTTGTAAATATCGACCCTATAGGTACCATGTAGGTAATTTTCTCTATATCTTCTAGTTTCTATAGTTTATCTTTTTATCTATCTACAGGGTTTCCATGGGGCATGGAGGTAAGCCATGGGTCAGTGATTTCAATCATCCAAACTTCTTAGCTGGCAGAAAGGCAATGAAAACTGGTATGTAACTATACTGCTATATAGGTTTAAATACCACTTTTACCAAAATATTGTGGAATGTGGTATAAATAGCATAATTTGTACTTATTTTTTAAAGTAACACTATGCTGAAAAATTGTTAGCAAAAATGTTGTTTAAGTATAAGCAAACATACAACAAAAACTTTATTAAATCAAAGTGAGTTTCAGTGGTCAAGTCATCAGTGTACGTCATGACTCATTACACTTTCAAAATACTTTGTGTATTAATCAATTTTGAGAGATTCATACTAAGTTTGTATGTTTGCAAATTGATGAAATAATGTAGGCAAACAATTGTTGTGTTATTTTCACGGGATGCAAATTTTTGTTGTTTTTTGGGGGTAGTATTAAAATAGCAAGAATAAATATCGTGAAAATATTTGTGCACCAGATGACCATGGTATTTAGGTATCAGATACCAGAGAACTCATAGAAAAAAAAACATAAGCCTGTAGTGACATACACTGACAATCTTTTTCATACAAGTTTGTTTTATTAGAATTCAAACCCAGACATTTAGAGGTGCTGTGGTGTGTAAACTTTCAGTACAGTTGACCTTGCTTTTTTTTCCTTTTGACATTCTTTTCTTTTAGTTTTTGGCGTAGAGCCAGATTTGACAAGAGAAGGTGGAAGCATACCAGTGACCTTGACCTTCCAAGAGGCAACAGGAAAAAATGTTATGTTGTTACCAATCGGTGCATCTGATGATGGAGCACATTCACAAAATGAAAAGATAAACAGATCAAATTATATCAATGGGGTATGTTGTAATGAAACATGTGGCAATTCATAAGTTAGTTGGATTCATTGGTTTACCTTGTGTAAGATCTACTTGCACATTAAAGTTATTGTTGGTACTAGTGAAATGTATCCAAGATGGTTGTTGCGTCTATGGTTACTATGAAATCAAATATCAATTTATGGCTAACATAGCTTTATTTATCAAATACGTAGTTTTAATTTAATGGACATACAAACTAGATTTTTAGTTAGTAAACACTTGTACTGTATTTTATATTTTTCATGGCTTGAAATTAAAATATGCAAAAAGTGCTAAATATAGCTGATGTTAATTGTAATTATTGATTTAAATAAAACAAAATTATGATCCCTTGCTTTCGAAGTCAAATTACATTGACTTGGTCAGTTTTGTTCATTGTTTTGGCAGTATATTTACCCAAATGGTTTTCTTTTTATCTTTAGTGTACATATCTCTAAACCATATTCACTCTCAATTTTTATGCTTACGAAATTAATGCATCACAAAATGGTGATTTTTTAAAGGATCCATTTGTCAAATTTTAGAACCATTCGGTCGTATGTTACACAAATACCAGTCAAATTTTGATGTGACATATGTGCACATTTCGGAAAATCATTCCTCATAACTGACACTAGGGACCAAAAAGTTTGATAGATAAAAAACATAAGCCAAACATTTGAAAAATTAATGAATCTAGAGTTCCAAAATTATATGAATCCAAATAACCAGATAAATTCTTTTTATATCACTTTTGATATCTTGATTTTTGGTCCATGCAATTGCCCAATCAGAACCTAAACATCTTTTTAATTAATTGAATAAAGACCCCTAAACCATACATGTTTCTTAATGTGAGTGTTATGGTAAATTCACATATTATGATTGGAGAAATATGTTCTAATTTTAGATTCGAATTTTTCTTTATTGAACTTGGTTTCTTTTTACTTAACATTTCCATGCTGTAAGTGTTTTATATTTGTTAATTTTAAATACAACATCATTAAATGATAGATTTTTTATCTTTAAACATTCAATAAAGACCATATAGGTCATAGGTGTATTGGTGTTCTTATACCAAAGTCATGATTCTAAGACAATGTTATCTATAATTGAGATGGTCAGTTTTACAATGAATGTTGGATGACAATGGAAAAGACCACTGACCTATTTGAACTTACAACCTTTTGAAGGGTGACGAGATTTGCTGTGAAAAGTATGCTTTAGACCATTCGGTCAAGCAGCCAATGTTGTAATATAATCCTGTTTATTAGTTATTGTTACATTAAAATAAATATAATTGCTTTTTGTTATTTTTAGATAAAAGTATTTGGTGCATACATTGATGAGATTGCAAAACTGTAAGTGTGTAAAAGTCGTTGCCAGGGATGATTTGGAGGAACTGCAGTTTAGTACATTTAACAAATCCTTAGTCAATAAAATTCTATTGTAGAGCTAAATGTAATGCGTTTATTATTTATTTATCTATATAAACAGTTGTTATTTATATAACTTAAAAAAGGTTTCTAAAGGCATGTTTTACTATTTACAAATGTATACTGATGAAACAGATGTATAGTATATGCTGAAAAACTACAAACAGTTTAAAATATGCCAGGAAAAAACTACAGAAACAAAATCATAATGTGCCGGAAAACTATAAAACAGTTTATAATGCCAGAAAAAAAACATAGAAACAAAATCATTATGTGCTGAAAAGCTACAAAACAATTTATAATTGTCAGAAAAAAACTACAGAAACAAAATCATTATGTGCCGGAAAACTATGAAACAGTTTATAATGCCAGAAAAAAAAACATAGAAACAAAACCATTATGTGCTGGAAAGCTACAAAACAATTTATAATTGTCAGGAAAAAACTACAGAAACAAAATCATTATGTGCCGGAAAACTATAAAACAGTTTATAATGCTAGAAAAAAACATAGAAACAAAATCATTATGTGCTGGAAAGCTACAAAACAATTTATAATGTGCGAGAAACAAATACAGAAAGAGAATCATAATGTGCTGAAAAACTGCTTTATGAACTATATCAAGCCCAAGAAAATCTTCAAATGTATTTTATAGTTGCATTTCTTTGCTATATTAACCATATATATTGAGTGTTAGAAAACTACGAAACATATTAAATGTATGCTTCAGATTTTATATTTCTATAATTTTCATAATTTTATTATAATATTTGTATATATATAGGCAGTACTTTGTGCTGTCAGAAAATGTACCATTTAGCAAAATTTCAGCCGTCTAAAATTTGAAATTTACTTAAAACTAAGGTTTGTTCCCTCATGCAAAGCATAATTTAGAAGAATTTGGATTTATATAATTTTGGAGCTTTAGATTCATTATTTTCAAATGTTTGGTTTATGTTTTTTATCTATCAAACTTTTCGGTTTTAGTGTCACTGATGAGGAATGAATTTCCGAAATGTGCACATCTGCCACATTAAAATTTAACTGGTATTTGTGTTATATACATAACTATTGAGAGCTTGCTGGACAATAAATAACAGGTCAAGGAAACTCAATGTTAACAACTAGGTCAAGAAAATTACATTGTTAAAAACTTCATTTTGAAGCCCAATATATTTATGTTCAAATTTAATCTATATATAATTTTTATCACCAACTGAAGAACGTATATATTGCACATTTACTTATAACATTGCTTTGTCGAATGGTTTGGTCATGGCGTGTCTTTTCATAAACTTTCTTTAGGTATCTAAAAAAACATAAAAAGCATAATGGTTTGTTATGGTGTGTCTTTATTCATAAACATTCTTCAGGTTTCTAAAACATAAAAATCATAGTTTTTACATTATGTTTCAAATGTTCTATTAGTTTGAGGAAAATTTTTGTCTCAATATTTATACAAAAAAATCATTAATAAATGTATCATGATTTGTTATGTAAAGTTTTAACTAATTTATTATAATATTTAATGAAGAAATTTTAATACACATTTTAATCAAAATTTATCTGCGCAATAGATATTTTAGGTCTTTGCTTTCTTGACCAACTGTCCTTTATTATTTATTTATTAATACTAGATTTTTTAAAGGTTATGTATCATTTTGATTGCCGTGTTATACATGTACATGTATTATATATATATATATATATATATATATATATATATATATACTCTGTGGGATCAAACAATAACACTGTGTGCTTTTTTAAATGGCTTATTTAGATTTTATTAAAGAGTAACTAAATTGCAAAAATTGTTGTTTATGTTTGAATATTTGACATGAAATCATGGGTAGACTAATGTTTTGACTTTATACACAGGTTTGGTTTAAAATGTGTTAAAAGGTTTGGCCGTCTTGGACAATTTTAAAATTGTGTTAATGGCCAAGGCATTAAAAAGGCTAAGGGATTCTTTAACTTATTTTGTCTAATACAACAAGATCATTGTATACAGACCAACCAAAACTGGACATAAATAGACATGTGAAGCCAGGCAAACTTTAAATAGAATGCGAATTTATATAAAATCCATTAAATTTTAATCACTTTTTGAAGTACCACAAACAGTTTCTAAAATTTGTAAAATGAATCGGTTTCAAATGTTGAGAGTCACATTTCAAATCTGATGCTGTTGTTAACAGTAGACATGGTATGACAAAGTTTCTTTTAACCTTAATTGCCATTTAAAAATGTCGTACAACTTTAGATATCCACACCTTCACACATTCCAAGGACTTCAATCTGTTTTAATGGTAAATGAAACGATGTTCCAAGTTATGTAGGTGAAATTCATGAAGATAAAGCTTAGGTTTCTTTTACAAACTGGTGTAGGTTCTATAAAAAACTTTATAGTACATGTATATGAATCTATTCAGTGTTATACAAACATGATTTTACTGGACAAATTTGGTCACTAGCATTGTTACACTTAAACTGGTGAGACCTCAAATAGGGGTCAAGGTCAACTATGTTTAAAACCTCAACATTCATTTTAGCTCACCTGGCCTTATGGCCAGTGGGCTGATTTCATGGCACAGCATGTGTCCATATATGTATGCATCTGTAACTCACATTTTTGACACCTCATCAAAAACTATCGGGTGGATTAAACTTCACAGGAAGGGTTATTGGGGGGGGGGGGGGCGTTTTTAAAATTTCCACTTTGGATAGCTGTAGAAAGTAGGTCACTGTGAACTACATTTGAAACTGAAGGTAGTAGACAAAAGCTGATTTGATTTTTAACTTCTCAAGTGTCTTATATAGTTTGTACCAATCAAGACATTTGGCCACAGTTTTGCATTTAATTTTGAAAAGAAAATGGTTTCAAATGGTAGTAAATTGACTATTTCAAAAGATATTGACATGATGTTTAAAATTTTATTATTTTTTGGAAATGACCTAGGAAATCTTATGCAAAATCACTGGGCCAACTGTAATGAAACTTGGTCATCATCATGCCTGTATAAAGGCCTTTCAGATTTGTAAAAATGATGGAGTTATGTACATTTGGGGCCTAAAAAGGGGGAAATAGTGAAATACTTTAAAAAAAACTTCTCCAATTATTCATTATTCATGTTTAAATTACAAGATGGCAAGTACTTGGGGTTCTTACAGTACATATAAAACAGGAATTTTCAATCCTAACCCAAATGATTATATCAGCAATATAGTTTCAGGATTTATCTGTTACTGTATAGTGAGCAGGAAAAGAGAACTCTAATAAAAGTCAATCTTGAGACTATCCCTCTGGTATCTGACAAAGCAACACAAAGAACAGTTTTTAAATGGAAAAAGCAACACCTACTGGGCAATAAGAATACATACCTCATAAAACAACAAACCCATGACTAAAAACTGCTAGGCTTCTGATGAAGCCAGCAGATTTCGATCAAATTTTAATTTAAGAAAGGAAAAATCTGTAGGCTTAATACTCTAGAGAAGCTAAATATTACATCAGTTTTCCCCCATTGTTGGTTTTGGGAAAGATTTTTGCACAACTTGACCTAGTTAAGGTATCCATGGCAATGCCATGAACAAATCTGAATTGCACCAGCTCATACATTTTTCTTACCAAGTACCATTGAAGTCTGCCTAGCAGTATAAAAGAAGTCGAAAATAGGTGTTAACAACATATGCATGCACATACACAGCTGCGCTATGCTATGAGTTCATGTGACTTTTGGTCAGGTGAGCTAAATATGCTAGGTGTCAGAATAATGTGAATGGGGGAGTGGTATGCTTGTCTACAGCTTTCTGCCTGTGAGCTAGCACCTCAACTAAAAGTCAGACAAATACACATCTCAAGCAGTCTCAAATTATTTCTTAGATTTATAATCTTGCTTTTGTTACAAATAGTTTAAGCAATGTTAAACAACTTGACAACCAATCAAACAAATCATATTGTAGAGCAAATTGTCTGCATTGTTAATCTGTAAAATTTCAGACAGATGCACTAGCACTCTTAATACAAATACATAATAGTAAAAAGCAGATCTAAAATTCTCCTACAAAATTTCTGAATCACATGAACTTGTGCTTATACAGATGAAAGTGCCTCAGAAAGAAAAAAAAAAAAAAAAAAGATGTGTTGAACTTTTTTCAGTGTAGGTGATGAGAGACCCTGTAATCCACAAGATTCTTTCTTTATCAGTGTTAGCTCACCTTGACTTTTAGCTTGTTGACATGAAATCACAAGTTCTCATAAAAAAACATAAAATTTCTTACAAATTTTATAAAACTGGAATGAAATTGTCCATCTGGAAACTGAAAAGTCTGCCACACTCCATAACAGAATCACAATGTACTTGGTATGTCTAGTACATGTATTGTGAAACTGTGGTATATAAAATCAAATTACATGTATGATGTTTTTATTCAATTTCCAGGAATGATAAACTTTCAAGTAAAATTCTGGTTTAATATCGATTTTTTTTAATCTTAAAATAAAAATGTAAAAATCTGTGTAAGAAGCCAATAATGATGTTAATTAGTTATAAGGAAATGATAAAAATCTAACACTTGGATTAGCTTATGAAGACAGATTTTTAATGAGCACTTAGTTTTTGTTTTACAAACCCTTTTTAGTTTATGATCATATATCTTAATTTTATGGATGTTTGGCAGTGCAAACTAAGCATTTTTTCACTTTTTGTAAAAGTTACTTCGTAGAAGAAATCTTTGTCCGATGACTTATTATTATTACAATAAAAAAAATTCTTCTGTTAAACCAGAGTACCAGTACTGTCTTCACACACATACACCTAAGCAATTGAGTAATATTCTTATTCTATTATCTTGGAAATGGATCTTTTCTGTTTTTTCTCATCACAAAATCTATCTTTCTCTTCATGTCTTCATTGTATAAATTTCTGCATTTTCCATAACAGATCTTGTTCCGTTTTTGATAAGGCTTTTCAAATCGAGCGTTTAGAGATATTTTTTCCAAAATTCTATCACTTTTTAAAGTACTGGAAAATATAAAACAAAATCGATAAGTATAATTAAGTGACATTTTTCAAACTGCAAAAGAAAACAAAGCAATATTCTCATTTAAAGTCTATGTGTTAAACCATGTTTTAATGAGGAAATTAAACAAGACTACCAATGACAAATGCTGCCAAACATCTGGTCAAACATTCAAATGACAAAGATCATATATCTAGACTGTAAAATTGGATGACATGTTGGAAACAGGAGTCCTTGGTGAAGACACCAACTTTTGACATGCAGACACATTATTTTCTCACATTTACACATCTTGAGAAGGGCACCTTGACATTCAGGCACATATTTCTGCACCATAGGTTCTCAAGAAAGTTTTTAGAAACTCTATATATGTCTATATATCTTTAGTGGCAAAAGATGCGACTACAAGCATTTCAAAATTACAAATTTCAGTTTGCTCTTCGATAAAGATATTATATTTACTATTTGCTATAGTTTTTTTGAATTTTTATTTTATTTCCCATAAGTTACTGAAAAAGGTTACAAAATATTTTCAAACTTATATTAAACCTTATTATTACCAGTTATGCATTCTTTTAAACACACAAACATGTATATAGATACATTTCAACTCTGAATATAGAGTCTAAATTATTTCAATTAATGTTGAAAATTGAATTTTTTGGAATTTTACAAGAATAGCTAGGTGTATATATCATCGTATGTTTTTTCTGACTTTACCGAGGCAGTCAATTTTATTTCCCACCAGACTTTTGTTTTTACAATTATTGGCTTTACCAGTACATTCACTTTGTATTACTCAATCTTTGTAAAATTTAAAAAATATCATGTACACAATTTTTGTAAAATTCAAACTTTAAAAAAATGTATGTTCAAAAATTCAAAATAATTTCTTTTAAAGTTATTTCTCATTTCTAATCATTAATAAGGTATTTTATTTCTATTACATTAATAATTTGTCCTTATTTTGTGTCATATTTTTCAGTAAAACATGAAACCATACAGACATTTCCTGGACTTATGTTCATAACAAATTGTATCACTGAACCTGAGACATATTGTCTTTATGGCTCTGATAAACTGATGTCCACAATGGCCACAATCAGTTCTCCTTATTTAACAACTTGACTTTGTACTTATATATTCTTTGTCATGATACAGTTAACATTCATAAACCCAAGCTGAACCTCTATATTTTTAAAAACAATGTACAGATGTAGGAGAAGACCCATGCCATGCACAGTAAACATGTGCATGCGAGGGTTATAGATATCAATCTAGGCACTCAGTTATTTCCAAATGCATGTATATTTCTGATATAAAATTAAACATGAAGAGAATCTATTTTGAGTTTTGAGGTTGGAATTTCCCCATCTCGACCTCATTTGAGTAACTGATTTTTTTTCACCTATAATTTACCAAAAATACTGGACTCTGCTATTACGATGAAAGATTTTGCAAGTGGATGAATACAAGACATGCTACAATGACGATTCATGTTTAACTCACAGCTGAATGTGAACTTACATGACAAAAAAAAAAAAAAAAAAAAAAAAAAAAAAAAAAAAAAACATTGAACATTGGCAAAACCAAACATTTCTAAAATAATAAATTGATTACAAATTTTTTAAAGTTTGGGGTCTAACATTTAATTTTGTACTGGATAACATTGTAAAATGGTTGCAATAGTTAATAAGTAAAACAAACACTATCTTGTGTGAGCATGTGTGGGCTATAAGTGCAAGGTACATTGTTAGATTCTGTAGACCTAAGAAACTGCCACTCCAAATCTGGTTGAAATTGGTCCAACAATTTTACAGAAGATTTTAAAGGATTTTGTTAAATATAATACTTATATGCATATTATACCAATAACCATCCAATGAAAAATGTTTAAAATAAATCTACCAGGTAGTATGTTTAGTGGTTATATATAATTTGGAGCCCTTGACACATATACATGTATAGATATATCTACTATCTATACATGTTTACATTACTAATGCATTGCCTTATTTGAATCTCTTTGGAACCATTGCGTTAATTTTTTGATGGCAGCAGTGTGTCACGCACTCTGTGATAAAGCGATACATCAGTTATATCTTCAGCCAATCCGCTTTCGATGTACAGTGAATGGCGGAGGAATACATACCACCAAGGAACTACTTATTCATTTATAATTCTCTATGGGTTCATTCATAAATTTTGTCTGGCGACTGTAGGGAAGCTCTTTACGGGCGGTAACAAACGTAGAAATTATATTCATAGTAATATCTTACCAAACAGATTATTGTTTAGTGAAAAAAGAAGAAATAGAATTTAATTTTCAAAAGTGTTTTACGGAACTATATTTTACGATCGCTAAGCAACAAAACAAATCAATATGGCTGTTCTCTTTATATGGTTTACAATAAGAGTTATCTCGCTTTAAGTGTTTACAACCACATTAATACACCGATTTTCAGAAAATTAAAAATACCTTTTTGTCGGGTGAAAATAATGTAAACATAAGGATTGAATGTCATTTTGAATGTTGTCATTGAGGTATGACAACATCAGACCACGTTCAAAGTTACATGAATCGCGATGTTGTCATACCTCAATGACAACATTCAAAATGACATTCAATCCTTAAATGTATATGTGTCAAGGTCTCAAAATTATATTTCACAATGATAGGTCCAGGACTTTTTGCCTTTATTTTTGACAAATCCCAAATTAAGATTGGGAGGTCCCATTGAACAAAATGGAATAAACTCATGGTTATTCAACTTCTTTGATGTTCTTGATTTAACAAATATATCATATACAACTTGCAAACACTCAACTGTTGTCAAAGCACCTGCACGTTATATTTTCATCCCCAGAAATGATTGGACAACAACAACTTTGAAAAATTGAAATAAATTAGGTGATTTTGAGACCTTTTTTATGCACAAAGAAAGTAATTCTAAAAATTACCCACCCCCCCCCCCCCCCCCTAAAAAAAAAAACAAGAGGGCCATGAAGGCCCTGGACGCTCACCTGAAAATGATGTACACTCAGCTTGATTTTGGCAAACTGGAGCTTCTATTCTTAAAAGAGATTTTTTCCTATATTTCGAGGTAGTGACCTACTTATTGACACAAAATGACCCATATATAAACTTGAGCTAGCTTTTGTTAAGAGCATCATTCTGAGACAGTTTGATAAGATTGGTCTAAAATGGATCCCCTCATGTGTTAACAAGGTTTTTATATAATTCAACCTAGTGACCTACTTATTGACCCAACATAGCCCATATACAAACTTAAGCTAGCTTTTGTCAAGAAGATCATTCTGACTAAGTTTGATAAAGATTGGACTAAAATTGGGTCCTCAGGAGTGTTAACAAGGTTTTTCTACAATTTGACCTAGTGACCTACTTATTGACCCAACATGTCTCATATACGAACTTGAACTAGCTTTTGTCAAGAGCATTATTCTGACTAAGTTTGATGAAGATTGGACTAAAATTGGGTCCTCAGAAGTGTTAACAAGGTTTTTCTACAATTTAACCTAGTGACCTACTTATTGAACCAACATGGCCCATATACGAACTTGAACTAGCTTTTGTAAAGATAATCATTCTGACTAAGTTTGATAAAGATTGGACTAAAATTGGGTCTTCAGGAGTGTAAACAAGTTTTTTCTACAATTTGACCTAGTGACCTACTTACTGACCCAACATGGTCCATATACGAACTTGAGCTAGCTTTTGTCAAGAGCATCATTCTGACTAAGTTAGGTGAAGATTGGACTTAAATTGGGTCCTCAGGAGTGTTAACAAGGTTTTTCTACATTTTGACCTAGTGACCTACTTATTGACCCAACATGGCCCATATACGAACTTGAGCTACATGTAGCTTTTGTCAAGAGCATCATTCTGACTAAGTTTGATGAAGATTGGACTGAAATTGGGTCCTCAGGAGTGTTAACAAGGTTTTTCTACAATTTGACCTAGTGACCTACTTATTGACCCAACATGGCCCATATACGAACTTGAACTAGCTTTTGTCAAGAGCATCATTCTGACTAAGTTTGATGAAGATTGGACTAAAATTGGGTCCTCAGGAGTGTTAACAAGGTTTTTCTACAATTTGTTCTAGTGACCTACTTATTGACCCAACATGGCCCATATACGAACTTGAACTAGCTTTTGTCAAGATGATCATTCTGACTAAGTTTGATGAAGATTGGACTAAAATTGGGTCCTCAGGAGTGTTAACAAGGTTTTTCTACAATTTGACCTAGTGACCTACTTATTGACCCAACATGGTCCATATACGAACTTGAGCTAGCTTTTGTCAAGAGCATCATTCTGACTAAGTTAGGTGAAGATTGGACTGAAATTGGGTCCTCAGGAGTGTTAACAAGGTTTTTCTACATTTTGACCTAGTGACCTACTTATTGACCCAACATGGCCCATATACGAACTTAAGCTACATGTAGCTTTTGTCAAGAGCATCATTCTGACTAAGTTTGATGAAGATTGGACTGAAATTGGGTCCTCAGGAGTGTTAACAAGGTTTTTCTACAATTTGACCTAGTGACCTACTTATTGACCCAACATGGCCCATATACGAACTTGAACTAGCTTTTGTCAAGAGCATCATTCTGACTAAGTTTGATGAAGATTGGACTAAAATTGGGTCCTCAGGAGTGTTAACAAGGTTTTTCTACAATTTGTTCTAGTGACCTACTTATTGACCCAACATGGCCCATATACGAACTTGAACTAGCTTTTGTCAAGATGATCATTCTGACTAAGTTTGATGAAGATTGGACTGAAATTGGGTCCTCAGGAGTGTTAACAAGGTTTTTCTACAATTTGACCTAGTGACCTACTTATTGACCCAACATGGCCCATATACGAACTTGAACTAGCTTTTGTCAAGAACATCAGTCTGACTAAGTTTGATGAAGATTAACTGGAATTGGGTCCTCAGGAGTGTTAACAAGGTTTTTCTACATTTTGACCTAGTGACCTACTTATTGACCCAACATGGCCCATATACGAACTTGAGCTACATGTAGCTTTTGTCAAGAGGATCATTCTGAGAAAGTTTGATTAAGATTGCACTCAAATTGTGGCCTCAGGAGTGTTAACAATCAAAAGTTGACGCACGACGCACAACGAATGACGCACGCCGGACAATGACCCACCACAATAGCTCACTTGAGCACTTTGTGCACAGGTGAGCTAAAAAAAAAGATAACTAATACCCTCATCACCCTCTCAGGAAACCGCCCAGAGATATGTACAGGTACATACATAATTTGTAAGAATAAAAATTAGTCTTTTTTCTGTTATTCTGAAGTTTTACCCATTTCCAGACAATAACATAAATTTCATGGGTAAAAAGAACCTTTCGTACTTGGCCATAAGCATTGTGTATAAATGTGAAGTCAATTTGCTGACTGGGTAAAACTTCAAAAACGAAAAAGGGGAATAACTCCATAACAATAAACAGAAAATTTTCAAAAATTGTAAGGAATCTTCCTATCATGACCTTAAGCTTTCTATATCAATAGGAAAATAACTGGCAGACAGGTTCTGGAGTTATCGTCTGGAAATCAGTAAAACTTCAGAATAACTGAAAAAGGTCATAACTCTTGAACGATAAATGAAAAATCTTCCAAAGTGGAAAAGAACCTTTCTTTCATCACCATAAGCTTTGCATGTAAATATGAAATTGACTAGCACACTGGTTCTGGAGTTATCATCCAGAAATGGGTAAAACTTCAAAATAACAGAAAAAGGGGCATAACTCTTGAACAATAAATGGGAAATTTTCCAAAATCAAAAAGAATCTTTCTTTCATGACCATGTCACCATAAGCTTTGCATATAAATATGAAATCAATTGGCACACTGGTTCTGGTGTTATCATCCGGAAATGGGTAAAACTTCAAAATAACAGAACAAAAGACCCATGAGCCTTAACGCTCACCTGAGTAAATGTCAAAATTGTTTTCAAAGTGCAATAGACAATATATAAAGTACAGAAACATTCCAAGTTTTCTCAAGTTAAGAACTGCCAAAACATAAAATCAGATATATCTAGTCACATTACATTCTTAAGTACCCAACTAATATGCATGTATTAACTGTAGTACAATAAAATATTTCCAAATCATTAACCCTTTCAGCATATTTATGCAGCTTTGTTCCTTGACCTTTGAACCTACATGTATAAAAAATAAATCAAAATGATTTTCATATCAATATCTACAATATTCTTATACACATATATATACAAAAAGTTAATAGCTTTCAACAAAATTAGCAATTAAAGTCTTCTTATGTCTGTGACATTTGAACCTATGAACTTGAACAATATATCAAAATCATCATCATATCAATATCTACAATATTCTAATATACATGATGGTGCAAAAAGTCAATAGTTTTCAAGACAACTTTAACAGGGTTAGGTTAAATTCAGTTTTATTATTTTGCTATGACCCTGACCTTCATTTCCTACTTGAACCTTGACATTTGAACATATGACCTTGAACCATATATCAAAATGATCATCATGTTAATATGCTAATGAATACATGCCTATACAAAAAGTTTATAGATTTGAAGATAATAAGCAATTAAGTTCTCTATGACCCTGACCTTTAAACCTATGACCTTGAACCATATACCATAATGATTGTCATGTCAATACTTACAATATTCTCATAAACATGCCAATACAAAAAGTCAAAAGTTTTCAAGATAATGACCAGACCTTTGAACATATGACCTTGAACTATATATCAAAATGTTTGCTATGTCAATACCTACAATAATATAATACACATGCCTATACAAAAACTTAATATTTTTCAAGATAATTAACAGTATAGGTAATCTTATGCTGCTATGACCTTGACCTTTGAGTGTATGACCTTGCTATCCTTGATTTCTCAAAAGCATTCAACACAGCGCCACACAAGAAATTGCTACACATACTCGATCAGTATGAAATCTGTGGCTCTATTCACGTCAAGTTATTATTCTTTTTGACCAATAGGAAAATGTGTGAAGTACTCAAAGGCAAAAACTCTCAGGAGGTTTTAAAACAGACATATGAAACCAATTTAACCTTTTTAAAAAGTGTAATAGATTAAATTTTCAAATAATAAAATAAAACATTTTTCCTACCTACCTACCCACATGTGGATAGCATGGGTCGGAAAACAGCAAACAAAGAATTTTTAATAAGTTAGGCCCAAGTAAGTATTCAATTTTAATTTTACCTAATAAATTATTATTTTTTCATAATTGATTACGACAGATATCCTGATGTACCAAACAGATTTCAGTTTAACTGTTTATTGACGTTTTTTTGCATTGCCAACGACTGGACAGTAATGGAAAGATAAAAAGCAAAATGTTAACACAATATTTTCAAATAAAAATTTTAATGTTTAATTCTTTACCTATCTGATGTGAGTTTATTAGAAACAAAAACAGAAAATTGTTCCGGGACGGGAGGGTACCCTTTGCCGATTGTGGGGGGGGGGGGGGGGGTGATGTAACCTTTGCCTACCGCCGATTCACCTTACCAGCGTTTGTGAAGCCCTGATATATATATAACATTATGTTTATCAGCTGCAACATGTTGTCATTACCAAACTTTCTACATTAAATAATCATTTTATTTTAAATGGTTTCTTTACATTGATAGGCTATTTTATAGTGATGTCGCGATTATTGCAGATGGTCGATTGTTGGTCGTTGTCAGGGCAGCGATCCTAATAATCTATTACAAGATCATTGTCGATATCAGTGAGTAGTTTCCGGACGGCAATCGGATAGTTTATCCATATTCAGAAAATGTTCACCCCAGTGGGATACTTTGGCCACTGTCAGTCTGTCAGGGAAAGGAGCTATCTGACCTTTAACTTACAATCACTAAGCAAGAACACATGGCTTTTACAATAAAAGTACTTATATTCAACTTTATTTGTTATGGAATACTGATGTACATTTACTAAGTAATTCCAATTATTAATCAAATTGATCAATTATGCCTCTCTGATTATCGATTATTAATTTTTGTCCGATTGCTATTTTATGTAATCTTATCTAAATTAAGTTTCATATAGCCGATATACTTCATTGATCAAAATGATCATATTAAATCGTTGGACCATATATCTGATATACTTTATTGAACACAAACATTTTCCTTATACAGCTGATATAAATTTTTGTACTGCGCATGCATACATGTAAATAATGTCAGCCAACAACATGCGTTATTCTACTGCACATGCAAAAAATTACTTCGAAAAAAAAATATTATTTTTTAAATTTGTTACAGAAACACAAGGAAAATAGAAAAGGACAAAAAAATTAATTTACATTAAACAAATATAAAAATTGTAATCATATTTTGTAGTTGGTAGTACCGACTTGATTATTCAAACAATCTTATCAAATATCAGGTTCTCGTGTAGCTAGAGTGCACCATTTATCTTTTTTTTCCAGGGGGGGTGCACCCACGTAGATTTGAAGCGCTATTATGCTTTTATTTTTTGCCTCAGTTATAATTCGCTGCTGTCTCCGCCCCTACAACGTATCATACATATAAATATAATGAACCTAGTCTTAATAAGTCGCATTTCAATCTGTTGTTTGTGCTGTCTCCCGGGACGATCAGGATTGGTCTACAGTTATAATGAAAAGCGCTACTGTATTATTTACATTATTCCATAAACTTTACAAGTTTAAATTTTTTTACCTCATCATATCGCCACTTGCTTTTACGACATTGTTGTTTACAACCGTCCAAGTACGACTAATGAATTGGAAGTGTTTCATGCTCAATGTTAACCGTAAACACTTCAACCTCCCCACACACTCGAACACACTCTAACACAACGTACCATACTTGACGCAATTATAACGTACCATACTAAAACGTACCCATGAAATAGTTAATCAATAATAACAACAAAGAAAAAGTTATGTGGAATATTAGTTCATGAAAAGTCTTTTGACGAACAAAAAAGTTACAAAGTTAGATATTATTTCTAATTATCGGTACGGAACATCCTGTGTTTCGGGTTGAAATGATTTGGAATTGATTCACTTTTTAACAAAACTTATCATAATCTTAAGTTAATAAGTTAAATGGAAAAAAAAAAACACATATTCGTTTAATCAATCCGTTAAAAATGGATATGATTTTTTTTTAATTGCAGGAAAGAAAGTTTAAATTTGTTCTTTAATATTCCAATAATTTATGTATTGACACCAATAAAGTTTCCGATCTCTCTTTTTATCACAGACAACTTATGATAAACATACATCAAAAAGACATCAAGAATATATTTCATCAAAATTGATATAATAACGTTTATAAAAAGATTTTAAAAAAATATTGTAGTTCTTTAAAATCAAAAGTATTTATTTTAGATATTGTCCTTGGATAACATTTTGAAAATAAATATGATTTAGGAATATTTAGTCGTTAAATGCGCTTAATTGATTGGGACAAAAGTTGACCGTGTATCATAGCGAGAACTGAATTAACACTTGAGTAAAACTGCAATAAGTTTATTCTTGTACAGTAAAAATGACAATAATAATAATAATAATAATAATAATAATAATAATAATAATAATAATAATAATAATAAAAACACCAATAATGATAACAATGATGATGATGATGATGATGATGATGCTGATGCTGTTGCTGCTGCTGCTGATGATGATGATGAAGATAATAATAATAATAATGAAGATAATAATAATAATAGCTATTTTATGAATGTCTAAATTTTATATAAATTCCACCATAACAGCTCATAGAGTCAGTACGTCGCAGACAATATGCACTAAACCCATCTCTCCCTCAGTCACATGACTCTGACACGGGTTAACCAGTCGCGCATACCACTCCCTCAGTCACATTACTCTGACAACTGGTTAACCAGTCGATCATACCACTCCCTCAGTCACATTACTCTGACAACTGGTTAACCAGTCGAGCATACCACTCCCTCAGTCACATTACTCTGACAACTGGTTAACCAGTCGAGCATACCACTCCCTCAGTCACATTACTCTGACAACTGGTTAACCAGTCGATCATACCACTCCCTCATTCACATTACTCTGACAACTGGTTAACCAGTCGATCATACCACTCCCTCATTCACATTACTCTGACAACGGCTTAACCATTCGAGCATTCCGCTCCCTCAGTCACGTTACTCTGACACCGGGTTAACCAGTCGAGCATACCACGCCCTCAGTCACATTTCTCCGACACCGGGTAAACCAGTCGAGCATACCACCTCCTCAATCACAAACTCTGACACCGGTTAACCAAACTGGGCATAGCGCTCCCTCAGTCACGTTACTCTGACACCGGATAAACCAATCAAGCATACCACCCCCTCGATCACATAACTCTGACACCAGTTAACCAAACTGGGCATAGCGCTCCCTCAGTCACGTTACTCTGACACCGGATAAACCAATCAAGCATACCACCCCTCGATCACATAACTCTGACACCGGGTTAATCATTCGAGCATACCGCTCTCCCAGTCACACTACTCTCACTCAGTCACATTACTCTGACACTTGGTTAACCAGTCGAGCATACAACCTCCTCAATCACATAACTCTGGCACCGGGTTAACTAGTGAAGCATACCACTCCCTCAGTCAAAATACTCTGACACAGGGTTAACCAATCGAGCATACCAGTCACGTTATTCTGACACCGGGTAAACCAGTCGAACATACCACCTCCTCAATCACATAACTCTGACACCGGATTAACCAATCGAGCATACCGCTCCCCTAAGTCACACTACTCTCTAACAACGGGTGAACAAGTCGAGCATACCACTCCCTCAGTCACAATTAATACTCTGACACAGGGTTAACCAATCGAGCATACCATTCCCTTAGTCACATTACTTTGACACAGGGTTAACCAGTCGATCAAACCCCCCATCAGTCACACTACTGACACCGAGTTAACCTCTCGAGCATACCGCTCCCTCGGTCACGTTATACTCTGACACCTGGTAAACCAGTCAAGCATACCACTCCCTCGGTCACTTTACTTTGACACCTGGTTTACCAGTACTTCATACCACTCCCTCAGTCACGTTATACTCTGACACCTGGTTAACCAGTCGAGCATACTCTCCCTAAGTCACGTTATACTCTGACACCTGGTTAACCAGTCGAGCATACCTCTCCCTCAGTCATGTTATACTCTGACACCTGGTTAACCAGTCGAGCATACCTCTCCCTCAGTCACATTATACTCTGACACCTGGTTAACCAGTCGAGCATACCTCTCCCTCAGTCACATTATACTCTGACACCTGGTTAACCAGTCGAGCATACTCTCCCTAAGTCACGTTATACTCTGACACCTGGTTAACCAGTCGAGCATACTCTCCCTAAGTCACGTTATACTCTGACACCTGGTTAACCAGTCGAGCATACCTCTCCCTCAGTCATGTTATACTCTGACACCTGGTTAACCAGTCGAGCATACCTCTCCCTAAGTCACGTTATACTCTAACGCCTGGTTAACCAGTCGAGCATACCTCTCCCTAAGTCACGTTATACTCTGACACCTGGTTAACCAGTCGAGCATACTCTCCCTAAGTCACGTTATACTCTGACACCTGGTTAACCAGTCGAGCATACTCTCCCTAAGTCACGTTATACTCTGACACCTGGTTAACCAGTCGAGCATACCTCTCCCTCAGTCATGTTATACTCTGACACCTGGTTAACCAGTCGAGCATACCTCTCCCTCAGTCACATTATTCTGAAACCTGGTTAACCAGTCGATGTTTTGACGAAGAAACAACATCCTCAATGTTGATGTCTTATGTTTGATCCTTCGGGGTTTGAACCTTGGACTTTCTCGAAACGATTTTATGGCAATTTTTGAAGAAAAAAAATGCAAGACATATTAGAAAACTGTTAAAATGATGGTTAAACAAATTAAATAATAGTTTTGGCCTGATTTTACTTTGAGAATTATCTGACTACCCGCATCATCGTTTAAGGAAGTCATTTATCAATAATATTGTCATTAACAGAACATGGCAGTATATAAAACAAAGACTTAAGAATTTTAAAAACTCGTAATGAGATTGCACTAGCTGTATACATGTAAATTCTTAGGATTTTTTTTGTCTGTCTTTGTCTTAACTACCGTAATAAAGGATATCCGTACTTCACCATGAAGGCCACAGCTATGTAATCTTCTTAAATGACTAATCCAAAGTTTGTATTTTACAAACAACAGGGGAAAAAAAACAGACAAAATCATACACACAACGGTTCCATTACAGATAAATAATACATGTATGCGTCTTTTTGAATGATCATGCATTATTATTTTCAACGTTTTGTTTGTTTGTTTTTGTTTTCTTTTGTTTTTGTTTTTTTTTTTTCTTTAACGCCGGTTACAAGATACACAATATGTTACTATATAAATGGTTAAGCTGACTAGCTTTCGAACAAGCGGACCTTAGACGTAAAGCCTATATTTTCTATACCGCCGTGTCAACACACTAACACGTTTGATAAAGTGAACCGTTGAAAGGGTAACAACAAAAATTTGCCGAATTGAGATTATTTCTGTTGTCAGAAGAATATAAATCACTCTTAATAGCATAATTTGATTTATTTGAATTTTAATAAAAATAAATTATTTTTGATATACCACTCCCTCAGTCACGTTATACTCTGACACCTGGTTAACCAGTCGAGCATACTCTCCCTAAGTCACGTTATACTCTGACACCTGGTTAACCAGTCGAGCATACCTCTCCCTCAGTCATGTTATACTCTGACACCTGGTTAACCAGTCGAGCATACCTCTCCCTCAGTCATGTTATACTCTGACACCTGGTTAACCAGTCGAGCATACCTCTCCCTAAGTCACGTTATACTCTGACACCTGGTTAACCAGTCGAGCATACTCTCCCTCAGTCACGTTATACTCTGACACCTGGTTAACCAGTCGAGCATACCTCTCCCTCAGTCATGTTATACTCTGACACCTGGTTAACCAGTCGAGCATACCTCTCCCTAAGTCACGTTATACTCTAACGCCTGGTTAACCAGTCGAGCATACCTCTCCCTAAGTCACGTTATACTCTGACACCTGGTTAACCAGTCGAGCATACTCTCCCTAAGTCACGTTATACTCTGACACCTGGTTAACCAGTCGAGCATACTCTCCCTAAGTCACGTTATACTCTGACACCTGGTTAACCAGTCGAGCATACCTCTCCCTCAGTCATGTTATACTCTGACACCTGGTTAACCAGTCGAGCATACCTCTCCCTCAGTCACATTATTCTGAAACCTGGTTAACCAGTCGATGTTTTGACGAAGAAACAACATCCTCAATGTTGATGTCTTATGTTTGATCCTTCCGGGGTTTGAACCTTGAACTTTCTCGAAACGATTTTATGGCAATTTTTGAAAGAAAAAAATGCAAGACATATTAGAAATACTGTTAAAATGATGGGTTAAACAAATTAAATAATAGTTTTGGCCTGATTTTACTTTGAGAATGTATCAGACTACCCGCATCATCGTTTAAGGAAGTCATTTATCAATAATATTGTCATTAACAGAACATGGCAGTATATAAAACAAAGACTTAAGAATTAATGAGATTGCACTAGCTGTATACATGTAAATTCTTAGGATTTTTTTTGTCTGTCTTTGTCTTAACTACCGTAATAAAGGATATCCGTACTTCACCATGAAGGCCACAGCTATGTAATCTTCTTAAATGACTAATCCAAAGTTTGTATTTTACAAACAACAGGGGAAAAAAAACAGACAAAATCATACACACAACGGTTCCATTACAGATAAATAATACATGTATGCGTCTTTTGAATGATCATGCATTATTATTTTCAACGTTTTGTTTGTTTGTTTTTGTTTTCTTTTGTTTTTGTTTTTTTTTTTTTCTTTAACGCCGGTTACAAGATACACAATATGTTACTATATAAATGGTTAAGCTGACTAGCTTTTGAACCGGACCTTAGACGTAAAGACTACATTTTCTATACCGCCGTGTCAAAACATTAACACGTTTGATAAAGTGAACCGTTGAAAGGGTAACAACAAAAATTTGCCGAATTGAGATTATTTCTGTTGTCAGAAGAATATAAATCACTCTTAATAGCATAATTTGATTTATTTGAATTTTAATAAAAATAAATTATTATTTTGATTCTATTACTCCAACACAAATTTCAATCTAAAGAATAAACTTTGTCATGCTAGCATTAAAAAGGAAGTCATCTACTGAAGATGCCGTAAAATC